>JACDJE010000148.1:803041-907263 GCA_016647715.1 Pavo muticus
CCCCCCCTTTTTAAAGGAAAGAGCTTTATCTTAATTAAAGTTTAATTAAGGATCACGTTTGGCAGTACTTTTCACACCGATCTCCACCAGCAGATTTTCTAAGGCTTAACTTTATCGTGCAGAAAATCCTCTTTTATTACTCCCAACCTGTTGTAAAAGCTGTTGGCACAGCGCGGTGGCTGCCTCATTCGGTGGCCTTGTTTGCCGCTGGAAAATTCCCAAGTCTCCAGAGATAGCACCACTGTGGTTCAATTTAATATCTGTCCCATCACTACAAGACTCCGGCTCATTATTAATGATACTATTCATTAATTTCTTGTTGGGCTGATGTTGTTATTTATTAAAATATTAAAGAAAGCTCCTGAGACACATACATAATGAGGGACACCTCCATTTGGTGAGCTGTACCAGCGCAGGGAATGAATACAGCAGATTTACCCGTGCCGTATCCCTCCCTCATTAGTCCTGCTGCATCTCTGAGTGACACCGTAAATTCATTTTGCACACTGTCCAATCGGAGCCTAATACAAATGGGGGGCCCTTTTTTTTTAATGAGCCATTCCTATGCAAAATGAATTGACTACTGTCTAACTCATCTAATCTGCCCGTATTTGGGGGAAGGACTAAATTGCCTATATTTATATAGGAAATAAATAAAAGCCGACGTATTTTTTCCCTTTTCAGTCTCGCATTTGGAGTATTTCAACATAATAAATCCTGCGTTTTAAGAACCTGCCACCTTAGTTAACTAAATCCCAGCATGACATTTAAACGTGTGATGGTTGTATTTAAAAAAAGCCTCGACAAGCAGTTTGTGCCCGGCGCCGGTCATTTGATGTGTCTTTCCTCCCGGCCCAGGTGTAGCCCGCAGAAGGCCCCGCAGCACTTGATGTATTGCTCTCGCTTTTAATCAGAGAGATTTCCGGCCGCGTCTGCTTTGAGCGCGAGGCCATACGGAGGGAACCGCGCAGCAAAACACATCGGGCAAACTTGGAATTAGTTGAGCCGTGACGTCACGTTCTTATTCTGATTGTTAGGAGGGGGGCTGGTATTAAGGGTCTTTTTCTGGCCAAATGAAAATCTGCATGACAATCGAGGTAGCATCTGAAGGTAAAGTTTTAATTTGTTCTATACGGTTGTTATTTCCACCCTGTGCAAATAATTACCGCGGTGAAGAAATACCTCAGTTTTAAGAGGATTAACGGGGAGTAATTGCAGCCTGGTCTGCTCCCTCCTTTAATAACGGTGCTCTCCATCCACGCTCAGGGCAGCAGCTTTGTGTGCTGCTCAAGGGCTCTGTGCCAAGACCCCACAGCCAGGTGCTGCTGGGGACAGTGCGCGTCGCAGTGTCACATGTGGGCATGGGCTGCAGCACTGCGCCCTGCTCCTGGTGGCACGAGGGGTTGTGGTGGTGCAGGATGGGGTGCTGAAAGCAGGGGCTGCGAGGCAGTGAAAATTGCTGTAGAAAATAAACTGCAGGATGCTCTTCATCCTTTCCTGCTTGTCAAGGAATACGAGGTTCCTGATGTGACCAGTGTATTGCTTTAGTGATATCTCTGCAAATTTAGAAACTCAGCTTGTTTAAACAAAGTCCTTTATTATATGTTCCTTGCCAATAGTCTGGTCTGCCCGTATGAACTTACTCCTTAACTTGGTTTTCTTTCCTCAAGGCTGACCTCCATGGGGTGCATTTACTCATTCCCATCATGCCTGCAGTGACGCGGTGGTCCCATGCTGTGCAGTCCTGTTCCCTGTGGCCTTCAGTGGGGTCTGATGGCCCACACTGTGCTCTCCCATGCAGCTCTGCAAGGCAGAGCTGCGCCCAGCAGCTAGGCTGCACATTCCTTGCTGTAGGAGCAGGGTTGGCTCAAGCAGTGCAGATGAGTGTTTCTTACACTAGACACCAGTGTGATGGCATGTCAGCCTGGGGTAGAAAGCTCAGCAACTTTGTGTTTTTCCCCACAACTTCACCATGTTAAATATGAAGTATTTTACTAGGCAGATTTGAATTTGCATCTTAAATAAGTGTTGCAAGAGGAGGTTTCCTAAGGCACTCCATGAGTTCTCTCAGAGGTCCCAGTTAGGCCTTGAGGTGCACCCGACTCACTTGTGGCAGGGTTTCCCATTTGCCTTTGAAAGCTTCATTGTGTAGGGTGGTATTTTTGACAACTTGCTTAATACCCAGTTCACACCTTCACTGCCTCTCTCATGTGCATACAGACACGATGTGTGACTTGAGGTCACCCAATGAGATAGTAATGGACCAGAAGAACCTGTGGGTGAAATTCTAATTTTGCCTGGAATGAGAAAAAGTCTGTTCTGAGCCTAAAAAGGAAGGCATGGTGCTCGGATTGATGGAAGGTATTCCAGTGCTCCTGTCAGAACTGTAAACCGTGCTCTTTGTGCTTGAAGTCAAAGCTCAAGATTATTAATGATAATTAAAAAGATTGGGAAGTCTGAAAGCAAAGGAGAGAGCAGGTTTAATAAAACTACTGGAAGGAAACAGATTCAGAATGCTCTGTCCCTGAGATCTGAGAACATCAGGGGGAAAAGGAACCTCTCCTTGCAGTCTCAAAGAATTGCTGTTGGACCAGCTGAGCGTTCAGGCCAATTTCCTTGTGCATGTTAAAGATATTTGGACTCTGGTCATCAAAAATAGCGATGTTTTTTGGACAAAAGGTTGAAGGTCAATGGCACAATCAGAGTTCTTGTGTTAAAGGAGGCTGTGGATGCCCCATCCCTGCAGGCATCCAAGGCCAGGCTGGATGTGGCTCTGGGCAGCCTGGTCTCGTGGTTGGCGACCCTGCACATAGCAGGGGGTTGGAACGAGATGAGCGCTGTGGTCCTTTTCAACCCAGGCCTTCTATAATGGTATGATCATTTCATTGCCATTCCCCTTGTGTTGTTGACCAGTGTTGGTTTGTGCAGGCACAGAGCTGCTGTATTGCCAAGTCAGTTGTTAAAAAACGTTACGGGATGACACTCCCAAATTTGCTAACTAATAACAGGAAAATCTTTACGCAGTTTTGTTTTAATGACACATTTTATTGTTTAATTTTACCTTTCCAAGCTACTATAGGTTGATTCAAGTTTTTATTGCAAAACTGAGCTCCAGAACATAGTCACAATTTTCTATACTTGCATACTACCCATGTAACACTCCAAGGCTCACATTTAAAAGCCAGGAAGGCTGGAACTGTTGAGCACCAGCAAATGCCCAGCTCACCTCTGAGCTGTCTGCATGGAGAGAACCAGCATCGCACCTGGCTGCTGCAGCAGTAGTGGGTCTGTACCAGCTGCTTTCAGACAGACCAGGGCATTGAGCACAGCGCTGCAATTAAACAGCCCCATCCGTCTGATTGGAAAAAATACCATTTTCTGTGAGAATCCACCCTAGCAGTGTAACATTTTTGATTCTGAAGGCTGTGATTTTCTTTAAATTCTTTCCATCACCTGTTGTGAGCTTTAGTCAGCCTGTGAGCCATAAGCCCTTGCAGCAGATACGCTGCCAAGGCAGGCTGGTGCTTGGAGCCCGTGGGCAGTGCCAGCTGCTGGGGGTCTCTGGGGCTCTGCAGGAGGGTTAATAACTCCCGGGGAGATGGGAGAAAAGAAAGAATTCTGTCTCCCGCAACTTGCAAGGCTGGGAAATGCTTCCTCGTGTAATTTTCTTGAAGTTAAAGTTGAGGTTATTAGGGTTCACTTAGCAGATAAAGTTTGCCACAATTTTCCTGGTCTCCACGATAAGATGACAAGATTTCTAATTTATAAAACCCGAGCGGTACGTTGGGGGCTATGAACCGTGCTCGAGGGATGCACCGAGGTACTGCGAGCTCTTCTCCTTCCCATGTATTTTTATTTACGAGGAAATTTGAAAGCAGTGTGCTTGAACTTCACTCGGTAACCCTCAGAGCTGCTTTCAATTTGTTTCTTTGTAAAGCAGTCTGTGGTGGCTGCACAGAGCCAAGGCGGTGGGGTGGGATGGGAGGCAGTGCTCACTGCCGGATCCCCGCTGCGCTCCTGGCCCCATCCCCACACAAAGCCTCAGAGTGACACAGCTCATCCCAGCCATGGGATAAACGCTGTGATGCCTTTTACCATCTTGAGTTATTGCACTTAGCTGTCTAATTTTATGTATTTTATATCGCCTGGTTTCGTAATACCATTAAAAATAGCTATAGATGTGTTATATATAGACATGTATATTTTCATTGTTTTTGATTAATTTGAGGTTGAGGGATGCAAATTCAGCCGGAGTTTCAGCAAGAGGTGTGAATTCTGCTATTGTGCTGCTTCCCCCCATACACACGCACACACGCACACACGCACACACACACACACACACACACACGTGTGGACTCCTCCTGCTGCCCTACTGGGAAAGGTACAGGCGCATCTAGTCAAAACACACCTAACGGCATCTGTCTGCTGCTGGACCTTCTGGGTCTTTACCTAGGAAATGAGGGAAGGCTTTGGCATCAGGAATTTGTTGCCCACACAAGTAATTTAGGTTATGCTTAAGTCATAGAAACATAGAATGGAAGGGACCTCAAAGATCATGGAATGGCATCTTTCGAGTAAACTAAACAGGTGGAACTTCCTGAGCCTCTCTGTATGCTGTGGGCTCTGCAAACTCCAGTCAGACCTGTAGCACTTTCCAGGAAGCTTTAAAATTTTTTAACGTTGTTTGAGAAAGCTGAACTTAAGAAGAGTTGTCCAAAAATAGATTGTCCCATTAATGGTCTAGCAAAAATTGTATACATTGATGAAACCAACTTCCTTTTTCTACTTTGATAATCAGTTTCCTGTCACTTTCATATTATTAAAGGAAGTAGAGAGAGGATAAAGTTATTTCTGTCTTCTTTTGGTTTTATGAGTGGGAGAGAAGAGCTGCCTCCCTTGTCAGTGATGTTTGTTGTCTTAATGAGGGAAAAATAGCCATTAACTGGCCTGAAGCATGTACTTGAATTTCAGTAAGTGTTTTCTTTGCATAACTGGGAACAGGTTACAGATCAGACTTAGTAGCTACTGGGTATGACCAATGATGATTCGTTTGTAAGATTTTCAGATGCCACAATGTATATCTTAAATTAAATACCTTATCATGGGAGCTCATCAAGTGCTTGATTTTTAGTCAGCTTCGCCCAAGGTAAAGCTGAGAAGGCAAGCCTTAGAGATGCAGAAATACTCTCAGTCACCCAGCCGTTCCAAACTGGTAATACCTCTCCACACACAACCTGAAGTGGAGCATGGCTTCAGACAACTCTTGCATATTGCACGGATAAAAGTCATTGATTTCTTGCACAGGTCTCGTAGTAGAAGAAAGCACAAGGACAGTAGTATGTCTAAAGCTCTTTAAACTCTCCGGAGCACGTTAGTTTTAGGTACATTGCTGCTCTTTCAATCACTACAGTATGCATCGAGAAACACGCGCCCCCTTTCCCGCACATTGGAAAGCAGCTCCAAGAGCTTTAGGAAGGGAAAGAGCTGGGGCGGGGCAGGCAGCGCCTTCCTTGGTCTGAACCATGTGCATTAGGAGCTTTACTCACTGCTGTAAATTGATTCTGAGTGCCACTCTGCATCAAATCTAGCCCCCCAACTTGGCTGCTGCTGGGCTGAACTGGCACGTGGGCGTCTGCTCTCATCGTCCTTAGCGAGCAACACACCAAAGGAACTACTGCAGGTCCAGCTCCATGAGTCCAGCTCACACCCTGCAGCACTGGGGCTCTGCCTTCCTTCCCTCTTTCCCTGTTTGGTGGCTGCAATGTGAACATTCTGTGCATTTCACAGCTTACACCTTTCTGCCGCGCTTTAGGGCCGCCTGGAGAGCACCAATAAAATCAGCTTATGGCCTGAGTTTCTAACGAGCGGTTGAGTCGCAATCAGAATCTGCTCAGCGGAGGCTGGAGATGTGGCTGTTTTAATATGTCCTGCTTGTTCTTTCCCTTCCGTAAGTGCAATATGCAATCCATACTTAAATGGGAAGGCGGAAATAAATGGAGGCTCCTACTGAACTCTAATCTGCCTCTGTGGCACGTGAATGTGGCACTGCTTTTCAGGAGATAACAATTAACAACGTTCTGTGGGCTTCCCTTATCTTAAATTAGGATAAGCTTAAGGTCCAGGGACTCTTTGTGCTAGGTGTTCGGAAGTAATGGGAATAATGGCTGTAGACTTCAGATTTCTTCAGCATTGTGGAGTATTTGTTTTTTTTTGTTGAATTTCCACTTCTTGCTGCGCGCTCAACCTCTTCTCTTTCACAGCTGAAAAAAAGAGTAAGGATACAGATCTGTGTTTCACCTCTTAAAATTTTGTTTGATGGGTGTTGCCAACAGTGGATATATATATATATATATGTCCTTTTTCTGGGCATATTTTCCTTTCAAGGACATTTTTAGCAAGGAAATGCTTGTAAATAGTAAGTCCTCTGTCTGAAGTCACTATTTATTCATTCTAGACTTATGCAGAAATACACAGGCTCTCATTCAGAGCACATCTGTTATGTGTAGACTCTTCAAGCCA
The DNA here is from genome assembly GCA_016647715.1 of Pavo muticus. Classification (NCBI taxonomy): domain Eukaryota; kingdom Metazoa; phylum Chordata; class Aves; order Galliformes; family Phasianidae; genus Pavo; species Pavo muticus. The sequence continues at coordinate 809,561 of JACDJE010000148.1, forward strand.
TCGAACTCCAGCGTTGTACTAATTTTACATTAAACAAAACATGCTTAAAACTTTGAGAAAGTTGCAGGAAGGAAAGCGCAGGGCTCTGCCTGTTTACCAAAGCCTGTTCACCAAAGTATGAACATCATTTTTATTCTCTCCTTTTCAAACTCCCGTACATATGTTATGTGACTGTAATTACGCTCCTTGGGGTGTGCAAGGCAAAAGGTGGTAGTCAGGTGAAAAACAACACTGGGAGATTGATGATGCTGTGTTTTGTTAATACAGTGCAAAAGATGCTAGAAGATTATGACGCTCACATTGCCTGTTCTATTACTGTGGTCTAAATGTTGTTTCCTCAGTGGCTTCTGAACTGATATTTCAGTTATCTCAACTGTCTTTATTAAAAAAATGATTAAAGCCCCCCAAGAAAAATGAAAACAGGAGAACAAAATAATCTCGCCCTCATTTTCTATGAAACCATTTTAAAGGCTCTCAGGACATTGTTTTTCATCTTCAGATTAGAGATGTGTGCTTCTTCACATAATCTCTTCTGCATACAAGATGGGCTAATACTGCCTACCTGGGTGCAGAGGGGAGCCTGAAGATACGAAGGCAGCTGATGAAAAGAAGGTTCCTATGTACTTTTAATTGGGCAGTAGTGCATTATTGACTGTAAGTTTCCCGAGGACAAAGTCAGATAAAGACACGTGAAAATAGATCTTAAACGTAAGCAAGCGGTTCTGCTTCTGGTGTAAGCAAAGTCTTTTGATTAGCAGTAGTGGATTAGAAGAAGTTTAACATCCTTTTTTTTTCCTGAAGACTGTACTCCTAGTTCTGCAAAATAAATGAAGGCTGGACGATCAGGGAGTGTTAATTCGGGTTGGTACCTGACAAGCATTGTGTGTTTCTCAGCTGCTGGGAGCATTTTGGTTACCTGTTCCTAGGGAGGACGGGGCTCATGGCCCCCTGGCACACAGAGGCTGTGCAGTGCTCACTCAGCAGCCCGCAGCTCAGGAGCAGCCCATCCTCCCATTTTGCTCGCTGTCCTGCATTGTTTCCTTCTGCTCCAGGTTTACATGCATCAGCTGTTCCTCTTTGCCCACACTGGATGCTTCCAGTTGGTTGCCTTGTGCCTTCTCGCTTTTCAGCATCCCATGGCTGTGTTGCACGTTCTCCTTCTCCATCCCTTTCCTCCTATCCATCCCTCTGCAAATGCTTCCCCAGACACCCTTTTGGGAGCCAGCAAATAACAGCTGCAGTCCGTTGGGCATTCTGCTTGCACCTTTTTCATCATCACTTGTTTCCTCTGATGGAGCTAACTGGAGCTTCCATGAGTATGACAACCCCATCAGCCACCACACTCTAGGTTTATTCAACCCCCTGTTTTGTTGAGGATGACATTTGATCAGCCAAGGCTGGAAAGGGCTTTGTTTGGTTGTATCTTGGAAAACAAACCCCAGAAGCAGTCAGGGTGCCTCAGTGAGCCACGGCTCCGTGGTGGCCTGGCAGGTGGGACAGGGATGTGGGTGAAGGAAGCTGCACCACCTTCTGCACTGCTGTTCATCTATTATTTTGTTAGCTAACCGTCTTTGCTGTGAGTTCAGTGCATTGCGTGATGGAATTCAGTGCCATTTGATGGTCTGGTGTGCAAATACCAAGTAACAACGGCAGTGGGGATTTGGGCAGATGAGGCACTCACGCAGTTTCTGAGCGTGAGTCCCTAATTGTTTCACCCTGCTGCGTGCATCCATGGTCATGATGTACCTAATGGAATTCCAATGGTGTTTCATTTAATGATGCTACTAAACTCCCCATTACTAATTTTTTAACTTTTTCTTTTGAGCTGTTAGAAGTGATTGTCCTAAATTATCTCCTGCCTTTCTTTTGGGACAAAAGGGCCCAGCTTAACATGTAGGGAAAGCTCATTTTTTATTCCTGCTTCTTATTTGCAGTAACATGCAGTTGGTGTGCGAACTGCCGTAGATATTGCATGAGAAATGTGATTCCAACAGCATGTTTGCTGCCTTTCCTATTCCCCTGCCCGGGGAGGTGGAGCAGTCACCGACCCTGGAGGTGTTCAAGGAACGTTTGGATGTTGTGTTGAGGGACATGGTTTAGTGAGAACCATTGGTGATGGGTGGGCAGTTGGACTGGATGATCTTGTAGGTCTTTTCCAACCTTGGTAATTCTATGACTCTGTGATTTACGGTATGCCCATGGAAATGCAGCAGAAGCAGCCTGTAAGTATAAGCTGCAAAATGGCACAACCAGGATGCTCTTGCATCAGAAAGCATATAGTTTATAATGGATAATTGTACGATGTGACTTTCAGCTTACATCGCAATAATTTGGAATTTCTTGCCATTACCAGGATGAATTTGGCAAGTGGGGCTTTCCGTGCCCCTGGCCACGAACGTTATGTGTGTTTTGGCCGGGTTCCTTCGTGCTTGGTTTTTTAAGAAAGCATTTTAAAATCGAATTTCTATAAATCAGATGATTTAAAAATACTCGGTGGCCCGCTGGTTCTCGTTCTGAAATGGCTGTCACCTGCTTGCCCTTTTTCAGTAACAGGGAAATTCCTAGACCTTCGGGCCGGCCGTCTTTGCGGTGTCCTCCAAATCTCAACGCTAAGACTTTAGAAGTCCCAGTTGGTGTTTGTTTGATTCCTGCTGTCGGCAGCGTCGTTCTGCAGCTCTGATGTTGGGCTGACGGGGGGACCCTTTCACAATTCCTCAGTAGCTTTGCACCCAAAATATCAATGCCCTCATTTCTACCCGGGTTTGATGAGGACTGCTGTCACTTATTACAGATTAAAATCACATTCAAAGTCTTTGAGTTTTGAGCTTTGCGGTAATCCAGGCAAAATCGCCATCGCTCATCTGATTCTGCACCCCCCTTTTTTCTAAAGCTTTTTGCCACCTGCGTGGAACTCCCGCTATCTGATTTTTTTATATGCTGCTGCCATTAGACTGAAATGATTTTTCCTCAGTTTGCTCAAAGACAGATTTAAAGTCAGGTCCCAGAGGCGGCAGGAAAGTCGATCCCCTAAGCTACTCAGTCGTTGTTTGCTTTTTTACATGTAATATCCCATTTCTAAGCCAGAGCGTAATTTAAAATACAACACGCACCACAAAAATGCATCCTTTGGAAATTCTGTAATTTGACATTTAATGGAAATTAATGGCTTTTATTGTCAAATTTTTTTGGCACCCCCGACCTGAAGAAAGGATGAAGGTATCTGGTGTTGTTCAGAAATGTTTCCCAGCCTTTTCTTTTGGCCGGAGTTCCCTGACTTTAATCAATGCAGCTCTAAAATAATGCTGTTGAGCTCATTTAAGATACATCCAAAAATATATAATTTAGAGTGCATTAGTTCACCTAAAAATTAAATCTCCCTCTGACCCCGTAGTTATGTTTTCATCCCCCCTGAATGCACGCAGGTCTGCAGGGAAATGCCCATTAAACCCTCGCATTTATTGCGGAGCTGAGAGCAGCAAAGGGTTACTTCAGCCCCGGCGTTGTAAGTACAAGCAACAGGACTCCATTGGCTTTAATTTGTCCATGTCTTTCATTTGATACTACCAGTATTAATAGCTTCGCAAGGAAATTCTGCAGTCATTAATCATAATAATTAATCAGATCCAATTATATTGCATATAAATGCGAACAAATTGCTGAAAAAATAATGATCTATCACCAACATGTCAGAAGGAAAAAGAGACTAAAATAGTAATTAGAAGCAGGGATGTAGTTGTGTACAGGTACTCTGGGGCTGATTTTAGCAGTAAGATCATCTGATGATGTAATTAGTGGGAAGAAGGTCCGGCTGGTGCAGCAGCACCCTGGGTACTGGGGGTGGGATGGGGGGAGCAAGAAGTCATCTTCCCTTTAGTGGCCGTTTTTACATTCGCCACTGAGCCCTCGCTTTCTACAAAGAAGATGCAGGAAATGTGGCGTCGGTCATTTTACACCAAAGTTTGCCTCGATGTGTTTCCAGAATTCCCCAAAGCCCCTCTCAGGCCGGGGAGGAGCAGCAGCATTTCCCCCCGCCAGAAGAGCGCCGTTTAGCAAAGATTTGTGCAGCTCAGAGGGAACACTCGAGTGGGATTATTCTACAAAAGGGACCCCGCTCCCCCAGCTCCACGCATCCACGCCTCGCCCTGCGAGGCAGATTTCCAGGGGGAGGCAGGCTTTGCTCTGTGCCGTGTTTTGTTATGCACGCTGCCGATGGGCGCCGTTCAGTCAGTATTAAAACATCCTCTTTTAGAAAAAGCACCCCCAGGTCTTCAAACCGTTCTGCAGCGGTGCAGTGGATTACACTTGAAACAGTTCAGGACTGATGAGCGGTTTTGTGATAGATTTTCTACTTGAAAATAAATGTGAAGTTCATCATAGTTTTCAATACTAAGCACTGCACTTTGCTGCCTTTGATCTCGGCGTTGTGACTACTACAAAGAAATAAAACCTTATCTTACCTTTTCCAGCATCTACTGCGGAAGACCTCAATAATGCATAAGAACATCTGGAAGTGCGGTAATTTCAGCTATCAGAGATAAGAATTGACACAAAACAGGTAAACCCTACAAAGTCATCGTGTTGAAATGAGCTGATTAAGGTCTGCTAACATAAAACATCATGTAGAGTATTTCCATGCTTGCTACATCTTCCCATTTTATATATGAAAAAAGGAATGCCAATTATTTAATCCCTCTCGGTGTGTTTAATAGGTTGATTAGCTGGGAGCTATATTATATTTTTCCATAAAGAGACGGAATAGGCTGCAAATCTATTGCCATACCCATCTATTTAGAGTTAACTGTGAGTTCATAGAAAATACATGGGCATAGTAAACAGGGTTCTGAAATGACAATTTTTTACTGGTTGCAAGTGCTAATTGCTAGTTTCTCAAGGGTATAGAATTAATCACCTGCTAGATTTACAGTCTCTAGGTTGAGACCTGAGGATGGAGGCAATAAGAAAAGCTCTTGAGGGACATATCATATGGTGAGTCTAAATATCAGTCTCTATGCATATGTAAATTGGCAACAAAGTTTTTTCAAAGCTCAAGTATGCTAATTTCAAACAGGCAAGACTAAAGCTAGCTTTTAGCAGCTGTTTAACGTCTGCCTGTGGGTGGTAGAGAGAGCTTAAAATACAAGCAAACAGTGGTGCATAAGTAATTAAGCAACATTTTGCCGGGCATAAATAATTCTGTTTATATTGCTCTTTGAAGAGTATGGAATACAAAATACCAGATCAAGTGCACCTTTGGTCACCAGAGGTTAACTGCTCTTCCTCTTCACCTTTTCCTCGGTTTCCAATTCTTTTAGGGAAGAATTCGGTGAGGGTCAGTGCTGTTCTCTGTGCTTTGTATATTCGAGGCAAGTTTGGGACGTGCCATTTTGGCAGCTCAGTAGCACTCCCAGATGATTCCCCATCATAGGATAAACTTCTCTGGTGCTGTGGGGTGGGTCTGACAGGGACCTCTATCTGTATTTAGAGCACCGTGCTTTCCCCAGATCAGACAAGGACGGTAAAATTATGCTAGATTTGCTATTTTGTTAAACTGTAGAAATTGGTGAGTCGACTCGACTGTGTTCAAGGTCAGAGGGCTGCTGACAATCCATAGGACAAAATAATCAGACTTCAGCAATCCTCATAATTCAAATTATCGACTGTATTAAAACAGTACAAGAGTTGTTGTTACCATATTCTCCTAAAACTCGGAGCTCCCGATGCGGCTGAACACAGAGTGCTCCCGTAATTTGGCTGCATGCTCTGGACTGGCAGGATTGGCTAAAAGCCTGAAAAGCTGCAACAGAGGGGTTTAAAAAAATACCTCATTTGATTCAGTAAAGAGCTTGAAATTAATCGGAAGGAAGATGAAAGATTTAACGTGATTTGGGAACACCTACTCTGGAAGAAGGATTACGAGTACTAACTGTGATAAGAGTTGGGATTTTAAAACTTGATTTTGATGAGATGTGGATGCTTTAAGGAATGAATAGGTGAAGCACTAATGGTTACTAGAGGAAGCTCTGCGTGCGGATGTGCTGTGTTGCTATAGCAAAGGATCATGTAAATATCACCACTCTTCAGACAGTGACCAGTCTGCTGTCCTGAGAGGGCAGGAGGCTTGAAGAGAGGGAAGGGACGTGGTGATTTGCTGGTTGCAGATGTGTTTTGTGTTCGCAGAGCAGCACAGGTGCCCATGCAGGGGGTGATTGTCCTTGTGCAGAGCAGTTGGGGCTGACACCGAGCACGGCCTGGCCAGGCTAACTCAGGACGTGGCCGCCAGCCTCTCATCATTCCAGCTTCCCCCAGCATCTCCTATTTCTCTGAGTTTAATTATTCATTTCCTAATTCACTTGCATCTCCCTGCAGCACCCAAGGGTAATTTGTCATTGCGTCTGGGGGATGTGGTGTGGATCAGGCAATGCGCCCATGGGGGTGGGTGGGAGGGCACTCCGTGAGCTCTGCCTCCAGCACTGTGCAGCCCATTGCAGATTCCACATTCAGAGAACCATACAATGGTTGTGTTGAAAGGGACCTTAGAGATTGTAGAACCGCAGAATGATCGGGTTGGAAGGGACCTTAAAGACTGTCCAGCTCCAACTCCTGCTGTTGCCAGCCTCTGGAACAGGCACCAAATCAGGCTGCCCAAGGCCCCATCTAATCTGGCCTTGAACGCCTCTGGGATCAACACTGACCATCCCTGTATTCAGTGCTACAGAGATGTCACTGCACAGGCTGCAAACCACGAGCAAGAGGTGGCCCACAAGGTCTAGGGGTGGAAATCACTCCTGTCTAGGTGGAAATGGAAGCTTTCATTTGTACCCATGAGGGCATCCCGTGCCATGAGGATTTCTACACACGTGAGAGGGAAGAATTTGTCCCCTGGCTTACCCTGATCACCCTCCGATGAGCACAGTGGTGTGGCTCTGGAACACTGCGTTGTAATGGCATATCTGGAGAACAACATCTTGTATTGATTTTTCATTTTATTTTGTTTTTCCTCAGGGCTTTTTTATTGGTATGATTATGTGAGTTGGCTCCCACCTGCTACCAGGCGCTTGCTTTCATCTTATGGGCACTCATTTACATAAAACCTAAAAGCAAGAGATAATAACAAATATTTGGCTATTCCATGAATTTTAAAGCTGTTTTCATCAGCAGGGAGAAATATGACTTCCTACTGAATATTTGACTGCTGTCTGTAAAGTATAAAATCCAAACAAACGATGAAGGGAGCTTCCTCTTTCCCTTCTTTTGACAAGAGCTTTGCATTTGCTTGAACATAAATACTTTACAATGGAAGCCCTCTGATTAAAAGGAAGCAGTGCGCTGCCGGTGGTGCTGCTTCCCAATGCTGTTATGGTATTGGAAGACCACATCCATTATGGGCACATCCAGCCCTAGAAAGATTTCTGTTAGCTCTGGAAACTTGCACATTATATTAAAAAAAAGCCCTCTTCAGCTGTCACGCTGCAGTGGCAGAATTTAGTTCTGTTCTCAAGAGCTTCCTTGTCCCATGAGTGCAAAGACAATAGTACACTATATAGAGAGCCAATAAATCAATTAGCTTTAACAGCCGGCGTTCAGGAAATGCATTTATTCTCTTCAATGAAAACACAGTTTTTACTTGTAGCCATACTTCATACTGTTAAGGTCAATTTTTCATGTGGAAATTAAATCCGGTGGATGAAAAACTGCTTGTATATTCCATAAAGGGGGAAAGAACTGTTCTTACTGATGTGGGATCACAAGTTTGCTTTATTTGTAATTATCCTTCTTAAGAGTAATTGAGATTCTAAACAGTGGCTAATAGCTCGGCTGTCTCAAATTACCACCGTCTGCAACTTTACCTTTCCAAAAATAAGTGAGCTTTTCAATTGCAACACAACTACTAAAGCCTGGGTCATTTTAGAACAATTAATTGAAAGAGGTGATTAATAGCTTAATAATGGGTTGCTCTGTAAGTGCAGGGAAGGTGTAGAAAAGGAATATTGCAATTTTGTATCCCTAAAACACAGCCTAATTGAAAACCCAGCAGTTAGCCTTCCTGTGGAAGCTTTGGAGCCCAATGCTGCGGACACCCGAATCAGCCCCCGGCCCTGGGCTCATGCCCAGCATGGTGGGAAGGCTGCAGGGTAACCCGTGCTTGGGGGGTGCCGGGAGTCTTTGTGCATGGCGTGGCCCACCTATGGAGCTGTGCTCAGCTGTGGGTAGGCACCACCAGTCCCGTTTTACAGATGGAGGCGTGGGGAGAGGGCTGGAGGAATGTGTGAGGAGTGGCTGAGGGAGCTGGGGTGGCTCAGTCTGGAGAAGAGGAGGCTCAGGGGAGACCTCATCACACCCTGCAGCTCCTGACAGGAGGTTGTGGTGAGGTGGGAGCTGGCCTCTGCTCCCAGATAACAGCGATAGGATGAGAGATGATGGCCTCAGGTTGTGCTGGGGGAGGGTCAGGGTGGGTGTTAGGAACAATTCCTTCTCTAAAGAGCAGTCAGGCAGTGGCACAGCTGCCCAGGGAGTGATGGGGGTCACCGTCCCTGGGGGTGTCCCAGAGCTGTGGGGATGTGGCACTGAGGGATGTGGGCAGTGGGCATGGTGGGATGGGTTGGGCTTGGACATCTGAGAGGTCTTTTCCAACCTGAAAGATTCTATGAATCACCCAAAGCAACAAGCCCGGGGAGGGGAATTGGGATTTCCAGTTGTGCACTCCTTCATCTGCTGTGACATCCCTACCTGTGGGTCTGAGGGCAGTCTGTGAGCCACTGGGAGAGAAGAGGATGGAGAAGCATCAGTGCAAAGGAAACAAAACAAAACAAAAGGCATTTTAGAGGAAAATCACTATTGATGGTCATGCACCTTGGGGAGACAGCAGCAGGCACGGAGAGCTGCCCTGCTGGGTGTGCAGATGCTGGCAGTGTGGGCAAGGATCCCTGCAGCACTTAAGGCCCTGAGCTCCTGTGTGTGAGAGCCCTTTGCCTACCACCACGAAAAGCAGATTAGGTGCCTGGAAGGTGACTTCTGCTTTGCTTCCTCATTTCTCGCTGCCCCTTTCCTGACTTGCACAATCTTCTCTGATCAGAGGAAGTGGTGCCATTTTATTTTTTCCCCTTCCTTTTTTTAATTTTAATTCTTTCCATTGCCAGACCACCCCCCGTGCCTCCCTCCCTTGCTACTCCTCTCTGTTCCTTTGCACCAATGCTGATGACCTTGGTACAAGTGACACCTTCACGCTGCTGGTATGGGCAGGCTGCCTGGTGGCTCTGCTCCTCCAGGTCAGCATTCATAGCCAATTGCAGAGGGGAAGCACTGGGGCACTTTTGAAATTATAAATCCTGTGTGTTATTTAAAGAGTTCTGCCCAGGTTGTCCTCTGCTGCTGTGTTTAATCATTCTGAACAGAGGGCTCAGAGCAGTTACAAGTTAGGACTATTTAATCATTGTTTTTAAAGGAGCATAGCTGTGTGATGCTTATAGGCCAAAAGTTCTTTATGGCTGTTTTCTTCTAGCATCTGCTGACCCTTTGTGTCCCTTATATGCTTACAGAGCTCAGTTCTTGCACAAAGCCATCCCTGCTTGCTGCCACCCCTGATGTTTACAGACAGAATGACACAAATCCTCCCAGGAGTCCTTTCCTGCACTTGTTCTATGGGTTAACACGAGGGAGAGGAGCAGGCTGTGAAATGAGATGGTCCCTGGTCTGCATTCAAGGGGAGAAGTAGGGACGGTTCTGGTCCTGCGTCCGCAGCAGGGAGGGACCCCAAGCACTGCTGCATGCTTCAGAACAACGAGCTGGGGTAAAATACGATTTACAGTAAGTTTAAACAAACTTCATTTTAAAACCAACTAATGCATTCATTTACGTTAATTAATGCATCCCAAGCTATAGTAATTAGTTGTAATTAGCATTTGGCTGAAATACAGGTAGAACTCGGAGCGTGACTGCTCAGTCTGGGATTTTTGCATTTTCCATAGACAAAGCAACATCTACAACATATCTGCTGCGTGTGGAGGCATTCTTGGAGAGCAGATATCTCTGTATAGATTTGCATATTGGATATCAATGAAAAGATTCTTAAAATTTCATGAGAAACAATTTCAGCTGTCTTGGAGCATCGCAGGAGTCATATTCTCTAAATGCTCTTGGGCAGTATTATAGAACAGCAGAATCATTAAGGTTGGAAAAGACCTCTAAGATCACCAGTCCAGCCCTAAACCACCCCCACCATGCCCACTAACCACCTCCAATATGCAGAATGCTCTGTTTTGCATCGGTGTTACCTGTTCAAGGTTTAGCTTCTGGGATGGGAAGCAGTAAGAAACCACTCTCTGGAGGTCCAAAAATGGTAGAAGCCCAGTATGGACTGAATGCTGGGTCCTGCAGCGTTCGAGGTCGTTCTGGAGCTGCAAGGGGGAAACTGGGTGGGAAGGGTTCTGTACATCTCTGTTGCAGCAGTTGACCTCATGCTGAGTTTCCACAGATTCAGGTCAATAATGAGCTCATCTGTTTGCACCTTTTTGTTTGGTGAGTGTGTCAGAGAGAGTGAATGGAGGTAAATAGAATGTGGCTCTGAAAAGGAAGTGGGAAATAATATTTTTATGGTAGTATTTGCATGATTGGCATCTCACCGAATTTCTTGCAGATAATAAGAGGAAGAATCACGAGATCATGGGATCCTTAGCATTGGAAGGGACCTGTAGAGGTCACCTAGTCCAGCTCCCCTGCGATGAACAGGGATACCACAGCTAGGTCAGGTTGCTCAGGGCCTGGTCCAGCCTGACCTTGGAAGTCCCCCGGAGATGGGGATGCATAGGTTGAGGACGGACAGTCAGTCTTTAGTCATGTTAGAATGTTTTCTCTATTTGCTAGAGCAGGAATAACACTGCCATTGTGACAAGATTTGAGAGAGGCACTGACCAAAGCGTGGGGAGCTCCAGGAGCAATGTGCTGTGACTGCAGGGCATGGGGCACCTGGTCATGGGAGGAAAATGTGTGCCCCAGCAGCGTGTGCTGGGGCTGAGGGGCAGGTGGCCACGTGTGGGGCAGCTGAAATGGGGCTGGTGGGAGGAGGCTCTGTGGGGCGAAGAATGGGGCATGAGGAATGGGTTCTGATGGAAACTCATGTGAACCACCTGCAGGAATCTGATTTGTGTGCAAAAGTGAAGGACTGGGTAAAAGGAGCTTACTGTATTTAATACAGGAGACCTCCAGCCTCCTCGGTACAGGCGCCGTTCTGCGCTTGCACAGACTGCTGCCATTGGTGTAATCATTGGCTCTTTGTTTCTGTTTTCCCACGCTGTTGTAGTGAGTTAGCAGAGAATGTCATTTAGAGAAGATGAACACATTTTTTAATCATTTCGTTGCCAGCAAATTCATGGAGCACCTGAAGGCCCCTTGTTTTCCTCACCAGGAAAACAAGCCAGCAGGGGGATATAATTAATTTAAGAAATTTAAGATTAAATACAATGATAATAACTGACCACAGCTAAACGGATGGAATGACGCCTGATTATTTTATGCTAATTGTTGAGGACGTTGTCAGATTTGGAGAGGACTTAAATTCATGCTGGAAATATATTGATTAGTGAGACTTAATTTTTCTTCAGCTCTGATAGCGTTGTAAATATTTTCATTTGTTACGCATAGCAAAATATACATGAATCTGTCAGAATATAAATGGTTTTCTTCTGGCCACGATGGCTTGAGGGATTTATTCCCAGTCAGTTGTGTTACTGTTTGCCCTCAGGATGTATAATGTATATTTTAAGGGAATGTGGATTACTGTAAGACACTTATATTATTTGTGTGATTAATATTAGTGTTACAATGAATGAGGTCTTGTGGTCTTACTTTGCTCTTATGGTGACTTAATCATTTCTCATAAGAGCGAAGTCATCTTAATAAAACATTCCATAGAGTAGTTTGCGTTTTCTCGGATATGACAAATGCGGCTGTGGTAAGGTGTGAATTTTCTGTTATCAAATATATAGTATCATGAATTTAATTTACTCTAAGACACATACATGATATCGTTATGTAGCTGAGTGAGATTTGAATTCAGGCCCATTGCTCCTAGCCCGGGTGGGCCTGAAAGGAAGGCCAGGGTGAAACTCTGCCTTTTCAAAGCTCATTTCCAGCCAACAAACTCATTGCTGAAGTTCCGGGTGTGGGATTTCACATGCTGGAAAGGTCAGCCCTGCCGAGGTGTGCTTGCAGTTTTACGTGTGTAATTTCCCATGGTGGGCACTGGGCACTGGCTGCCTCCCCGGGAGCGCAGGGCTGCATTCCTCCTCTACTTCTCTTATGGACTTGACAGCTCCATGCATGGGCCCTCCTCCTGCTGCTGCAGTAATGGGGTCTCTCAGGGGTGAGCCTTCCTAGCAAACTGGGGTTCCTCAGGCTGCTTGGGGTGCCCCAGTGCCTTCTGTGCCCACTGCCACGCTCTCCTTGTGGCTGGGCCATCTTCCTACTCAGTCGTTAATTGCACTGCTTCTTACCCCCCCCACGGGCTGAGTGCCCAAGCCTCACGCACAATCATTCTGGGAGGTGTGTCTGCATGTGGCTCAGGGAGATGCCCCCAAACTGGTGCCGAGGTGGGGAAAACCTTCTGCTGTGTGTTTCTGTACATGCCCATTGACCTCCAAGTGTGTTTAATATGATTTGCAGAGATAGCAAAGGGTTGTCCTGGCATTCCTATGCTTTCTTAAGATCATCATTTTGGTGGGTGTGGTGATGATCAGCTGACAGTTGGACAGAGGTCTTTTCCAACTTTAATGACTCTGTGGTTCTATGGCTGCGCTAGTAGGAACCCTGTCCTCTTCCAAGGCACAGGGTCAGCACAGGAGATGATGCAGGGCCTGAGTGGGGGTTTCAAATTGGAACTGAACAAGTGTAGGGCAGGAAAGGTTGGGTCTGGTGCCCAAAGGCTGTAGGCATTGCCTCTACAGCATTGGGTGCTGCTGTCTGTGGTGGCACTCCACGTCATCAGCATCAGCAATAGATGTGTGGAAGGCAGGGTCCCTTCTCCAGAGCTTTGAAAACAGCTTACAGTGTGTGGACAGGATGCTTTATGAAAGAACCACAGTAAACTACCAGCCTTCTTTCATAACAAATATGCATCGTGCCTTTTATGCTTTAAAAGTACTTAAAATTGTCAAGGTTCTAGTGAAAGTTGTCTGCACTGCAAAAGAATGATGCTGGTAATTACAATAAATTCAGCTAGGATACGGTGGACAAAAGCTTTAAAAACTTCAGAAACATCAATTAAAGCCCAAGTTCTGTGCAATAAGCATCAAAAATTGATAAAAACTGAAATTTAGGTTTTTAGATTTAGTGTTTAAATCAATCAACTGCAAACAAGATTTAATTAAAGAATATTATTTCAAAGTGTAATTACCTACTGGGATTAGAATGAACCTCTATTGCCCATAATGTTCTCCTACTGTGATCCCACACTGAAAAATGTTGAGTTTTAGATTAATATGCATCTTGTAAGTACAAGTCCTAATCTCAATCTTAAAGGACATTTAAAACACACTTGGAACCTTCTATGCAATCAAGCACAGTGTGACTACAATGTCCACCATGCTAAATTTGTGATTACATTTTTTATGTGCATGATTTAAATCGCTTTAGCAGCCGTCCAGGGAGCATTTTACCCTGCATATTAATTACACAAAGGCTTTGTCATGTGAGGGTCTCAGTGGTCATGGTCTGTAATCCAGCTCATTTGAACTGTGAGTACAGTTTTTGAGCATGCTGTGCACATCAAGCTCAGCTTTAAAGCTAGAATACGCTGAGATGGTTAACAGGTATGGTTCCTGCTTAAGGAATGAATGCCATTTATTTAGTGACATCTGCAAACTAATTGCTTAAAAATCTGAAACTGGAAAAGCATGGTCACGGAGCTTTTATGAATCCACTGTATACATGGGCTGGTATCCCTGCCTTCTGTTATCTCCAAAAGGCAAAATCCCTGTGAAATACCAGAAAACATCACAGTTGTTACTCAAATAAGATACTTAAGTTATTTGAGTACCCTTACCCTCAAGAAAAAAGGGTATCTCATCTAGCCTGGCTTGGTTTCTCTTTGTCCATCTTATTTGGACATCGCACACTCTTAGTTTGCAGGGAACTTAATATGGCATGCAACACTGCAGATCAAGCAAGTGAAGCTGGTGTGGTGCTGAAGAAGCATCCCAGTACTCATACTTTTCTCTGCCCATGTGTATGTTTTTTACATCTGCTTCAGTCATTTTAAAACGAGTCGTTATGGTGCATGGCAGAATGCATACCTTGTGTCTGGAGGTGGGAGCACAGGAGGCGGAGGCGCCGAGGGCTGCCCGCTGCTGTGCGCTGGGACTGTGGGCTCCTCCCACAGGAGTTGGGTTTCCAGTTGACTCACAGACACGATTCTGCAATTCTTAATTATTTCTCACTTAGGAAACATTTAATTGAAGCCATAAGTAGGCCATATTTTTATTATTCTAATGAGATTCATGGGACTAATCATGTAGCAGAGACGGACTGGGAAGCTAAGTTCGCTTTCCTTTTTGTGCAGGAGCAAGATGAGGATAAGGGTACACAAAAGTTTTGCTCAAACCTTTGGGGAAAAAGTGCTTTCAGTGTGACTGGCTCGTGGAACTCCCTGCTGTGCAAAGCCAAAGTGCTGAAAGCCTTGCATGTGTCGAAGGCAGGCATGCTTTCCCTAGGTGTTATGATCCATGCCAATGAGGGGAGGGATGCCCGGCCTGGGGGCCTGCAGGCACCAGGGGGGCAGTTAGAGAAATGATGTTAAGGTGAGTTGTATGGAATGACAGGTTGCGTCTGCACGGATTATTTTTATGGGTTTTTTTTTTTTTTTGAGGAGGATTTTTGTAACTTCATATTTTCTGAAACGTGAATTCAGAAAAATGAGCCACATTTCAAATGAAAGGACTTCTCCATGATTAAAAGGCAACTCTTCTCTCAACTTCCCCATTTTTTTCTATCAAAGAAAACCCTCAAATCTTTCTGTAAATGATTGGCCGTAGCTCTTGCTGTAGTCCTTCTGTAGGGAAGCAGGGTGCTGCCTTGCCATGTTGACCTGGCAGTAATGTTGGTCTGGCTCCTGGTGATGGTGGTGCCTATGCCTCATCCAACTCTAAATAGCTGACCAAATGCAGAAGGCAAAAAAAGTCATTTCAGTTTCATTGCATTTGAGTGGAAACTCTTCTTGTTCCATTTTAGTCAGATTTTAAAGACTGAATTAGTAAGCAAATTGGAAAGGAAAGCAGTGGTTCAAGATAAGAAGCTGGAATGTTTAGCTCTGAAATACCCATATAATACATATATTTTTTCAGTAGTAGTACTTATATCACCAACTTTGTGAATTTGGTGTTTCCCTGGTTTTGCTCTTGTTGTTCCCACCCCAGAATATGGTTAATCCAATCAAAATTGACACAAATTGAGTTCAAAAAGTCAATTCCTTGTATTCCTCCTTCTCCGACATATTCCAGTTGGGAACACATGGTGACCTCTGACAGACTGGTTATTTCCTCATCCCATGCAAGGGATGCTGCTCTCCATTTGGTTGGGTCACAGCGTTCAGCACTGGGCTCCTCTGGCCAGCTTTGCTGCCATGTTCCTGGATGGCTTTCCCTTGTCCCCTGCTTGTTACACAGGTGCTTTTGTACGTGCTTTTCATCACGTGTACATCGTGGCTGTGATCAGGGAAGGTGTGCACCAGCATGCATTCTGTCCGTGGCTGTGCGTGGCAGATCAGAGATGTGTGGTGGCTGTGACTGGGGGGTATTTGTGCAAGGTATGGCTTGGCTTTGTGCAAGCTCTGTGCAAGCCTTGTGCAAGGTGTGGTTTGGCTTCGTGCAAGCTGTCTCAGTTTCTCTTGTGCAGTTTTCTCAGCTTTCTAACATGGCTTTCCTTTTCTTGAAACTTATGCAGAAAGGCCCGCATGGATTTTGAAGTGAAAATGCCACTTACGTGTTTTATAGTGCCTTCTAATAGAGAAGGACATTAATGAAATCCGTACTTTCAAGTTGGGAAGCTATTTTTCTTGAAAACCCACCCCAAATCTGTGGCCTTTTATATTAGATTTTAATCAGTCCTGAATTTTGAAATCTCAGCATAAAGCTGTTGATGTCGGTCCCCTTTGATAAATTATAAAGGTAAACTTTAATGAACAGTGAATAGAATCACCTTTGCTACTTGGGGGTAATAGAATAAAAAAGCAAACAAACACATTTTTCTTACTGCCACATGCCTCTCCTTAATAATAAGTTCTGTGTCTTCCGCAGAAATAGACGCCGTATAAAGTC
Organism: Pavo muticus; assembly: GCA_016647715.1. NCBI lineage: Eukaryota > Metazoa > Chordata > Aves > Galliformes > Phasianidae > Pavo > Pavo muticus. The sequence goes on from JACDJE010000148.1 coordinate 825,865, forward strand.
TCATTAAATTAGCTGACTGATGGAATAAATACACAGCCCGTGGCTCTCCAGTCCGTAGTAAACTAAGCAAGGGTCTTGATATCTCAGAGTTCTGCTTATTTACACATGCCTCGGACTCTTCTCACAGATATGTAAATTATTCTGGTTAAAACTAAATGCTAAAGTCTACACCATTAGTCTTCCACTTCATGATCTCCACATGGGGCTGTTAGAGGGATAATGTACCATACAATACACGGTTTACTTTTAATTAATAGAAAAAAAATGTGGAATGAATATTAAATGTAGCTTAATGTGAAAGAAACCTCAAAGCAGTATGGTTGTTATTTTTTTCTTTTAAATATTCAGCTCTGCTTCAGCATTAGGAAATAAGAAAAGTAGCGGCAGCCAAACAGCACCGTTAAGGCAGGGAGGAGGAGGGAGAGGAAGAGGAGGGGAGGGTGCAGGATGTGGGGCCCTTCCGTCAGCACCGGGGCTGCCCAGAGCCCGTGGGCAGTGGGACCCCAATGGGGCTGCGGCCCATGGCTCAGCACGGCCCGGAGAGCCCGGCGTTAAATCTTAATATGAAAAACCTCATCAAATGGGAGCGTTTAATTAAAACACAAGATCTGTTTGTCTGCGTTATAATTCAACGTGTCAAAATTAATGCCCCTGTTTTTAATAAATAGAATTACCAATTCGCAAACAGTTTATCACACTGTTCTCAACAACGGAATGGAATTTTAATGATAAACCATTATTTATTGCAACGAAACGAGCCTGTTCCATAATATTTGCCGAGAGTACAAGTTAGGATTTAAGAAGAAAAGCTCCATTAAGTCGAGATGCTCTCTGGCGGCATCCCCTTTGTCTCATTTGGCTCACCTAGGATAAGGTAAGACTCTCAGACTGAGACAAAGGCTGCCGGCAGCTCTGCCGGGGCTCTAGGAGATAACAAAGTACTCACCGAAGGCACTTATTTGTCAGATTAAAGGGTTTGAGCTAAAGCCTGAAATTAGTAACTTCTCATCCCTTTCACCAAGGCAAGCCTGTGTTTTGCAATAAAATAAAGACCCTGCATTTTAAAACCTCTTCAGCGGGCAGGGTGTGAAACTAAATGCTACTTACTCGTTTTTAAATTATTCATACATTCTTAATTGTGATGTTATCCTTATAAATGATAGTAATGGTACCGCTTAAAGCCTGAAAACCAGCAAGCACCTGCCAGTGGAACGGGTTCATATAATGCACAGAGGCTGAATCGTTAATACGGGGATAAACGAGGAGGCTCTGCTGGCAGAAATACAGGAAGACACCTGTTTTTTTCAATGAGGTGAGAAGTAACCTGATCCAATTGCTGGGTGGGAAGGGAAATTCAGAGCCTGATTCCTGACAAAACCTCACATTGGTGTGGATGGATCCTACTGGGCTCTGGCAGGAAAGGGGCTGTAAAACACCAGCAAGCTTTGCTTGCAAGCAGTTCAACTTCCATGGACGTTTTCTAGTTTTCTTGGAAAAATTACACAGTTTGTCCTCTTTAAGTGTCAACACTTCTCACTCTGACCGCACTGTGGTCACTTTTCACTCTTGCTACTGTTGTGAATGTGGTTTGAAGAAATTCTCATGCTGTGACATCTGGTAGGTGAAACCATAGAGCATACCATTATGTGATCAATAGCCTCGTATGTGTTCTTGGAAGCAAGAAATATTGCAGAAGGAAACGTCGGCAGTTGGACTAGATGATCTTTGAAGGTCCCTTACAACTGCTGTGTTGCGTTGTGCCCTACCCTAACCTACCCTACCCTACTCTGTTCTCTTCCATTCTGTTCTACCCTACCCCACCCTACCATACTCCATTCTTACTCTAGTCCTCAAAGAAGAAAATGGATTCGGAGTGGGTGGTTCCAAGTCCTCTTTTAGGCACCTGGTCTTAATTGTGAGGCCGCCTGAGATAATGAAGCACTGAATGTTCCTATTTCAGAGAGGATGCGAGGTATATCTAAACAGGTAGCATCCCTTCTTTGTGGTAGGCACAACAAAATCGTTCCAAAACTTTCACCTTTCAGGGATTTGCTCACTGAAAAGAAAAATTCCCATGACTCTGTCCCCACATGTTTGAGGAGTTCTTACTGTTGGTTACTAGCACAGTAAATAGGGGATGGGAAAATGGAACTATATGGAAGAGGCCAGCAATCTCTGAGACTCGTTTATAGGTAAAATGGTCTTTACAAAATCTGTTGTGCCCCAGCTGAGCTGATGATGCTTTAAAATGCCATAATATTCTGAACACTTCTTGCAGACATTTTTATTGGTTGCCCATTTGGGACCCAGTGGAGGCTCCCGGGAGGTTCCTATTGTCTCCCAGGGTAAAGCCCTAGGGTTCAGTGGTGGCCAGGACTTTCAGAGGCTGTAGGATGCCACTGAAGTTAAGGGAAAGGTCAGACTGTCCGAGGAAATGCTTTTTGTCTTCCTAGATTTGGCTGCTATCCAGTAAAAAACTCAGAGAAAGAAGGCTTGTTTAATAGGGTAGAATAAAATATCTGCTTCCAGAGTAGGTCAGGGAACCACTCCATTTTCACCTTTTTCTGCGTGAGTCAGACCGCAGGGGGAAATGTCCCAGTAATTAGACCTTGTATTTTCTGCCAAAAATCTGGAAAGATCTGGTCTACAAACTTGCTATTTGGAACTTCATCTGCACCGCAAACCTGACTGCAAGGGGAGCCATGCTGTCTCATTTCTACCTTTAAGGAATGCCGTGAGCTACACAGCCTAAGGGGAGAGGGGACAGCAAGAGCAGCTCACACCTTTTTTTGAGGCACGTATTAATACGCTGGATTTACGCTTTGGTGGTTGGATCTTTCCGGAGCTGTAGTGCAGCACGTGAGTCTCTGCCACTGAGCACTGCTGGGTGCTGGGCACTGCCATGCCCAGTGCTCCAGGAGGGGCTGCAGCCATGGGCTGGGTGCTGGGGGTGGCACTGGTGGAAAATGGCCCTGCTGGGGGAGGTCTCCAGTGACACCACCACTGGCAATTACCAGCTTTCTTCAGACTGTTAAAGAAAAAAATTCCTAATGGGCTCCTGAATAGGCCATAGGATCATAAAATGAAGATAAGAGTGATTTCTCATGTTTTACAACAAACTTACACAAAAGTATTAATAGCATTTCAATTCTCTGTGTAATAGGAATACTCTTAGCTCAGTCGTATTACAAACATCACATTTAAGATCATTTGAGATCCCCAAAGCCAAACTATATTTATTTACAGATGAATATATCCCAGTGCTGTAACAAATGCAGCAAATTCCCAACAGGATTCCTTTTCCATGCTAGCTTCAAAGTGCGAGTCACAGACAATTTTCTGTATGGGTTATGCCTCAGGGCACTGTTATTAAGGGAAAGAAAAAGTGGATTAATTTAGTTAACCAATCTTTTGTACCTTTTCTTCGTACTGTGCTCCAGGTGGGTTTTCGTTTCCTAAATAACAGGACCCAAAGCTCTGCCTTGGGAGCCTCTTCCATGCCATAGAGTTTAACTTTTGCACAGAATGCAGGATAAAAGAATGTGTTCTCTTGCCTGAGTTGTGATTTTGTCTTTTTTTTTCAACAGGAGCAAAGATTATGGCTGTGGCAAAGCACAGACCTGTAAATACGGCAGGGAGCTGGTGCAGAAGCTGAGTTTTGAGAACGGATGGTGGCATCTTGCTTGCAGCCTGGGCAGGGCGAGCGGCCAAAGGGGACCCATGGGATTCCCCATCCCTGATATGATGGGGCATGAGCTGCTCTCGTATGGGACAGGGGGGTTCCCATCCTTCTGGTGGGGAAAATGAATGTATTCAGCCAATGTATTCCCGTGAAAGCTGAGTGCAGTGGCTTTACAGACAGCAGGGGCAGTCTTAATTCTCGAGATGTGAGCGTTATTTGTGAATAAATGCCCTTCGTAGTCTCACAGAATTATTATTCAGGATGTCTTCCCATCTCACAGATGAACTATGAACTAATGGTTCTTTTTTGCATAGTTCACTTGACAAAGAATTGGTAGATTTTCTGTGTAATTTGCTATTATCCTAAAACTCTCAGCAAACCAAAATGCCAACCTGGGTTTTAAAATGTGATGTGTTTGAAAATGGAAATTTGACCACTCCAAATAGCAAAATCTTCATTTCCATTAGGATTTTTATGAACTGTCTGATTATAGATCAGAAAAACTCACACTGTTCTACAGCCTCCCGCAACGCACTAGACAAAGTGATGAAAACAAAGGCAATTATTTGTACTGGGAACGGCGTGTTTCATTTAATGCTTTATCGCAGGGTATAGTCACACTGGAGGCTATTAGGTTTTCAAGGATTTATTTACCTTAAGTGGCTGTGAGTCCCTGTCGGGCCCCGTGCTCCCCCTGCCATGAGAGCAGCAGAGCTCCCCGAGGGCAGAGCACCATGAGGAAGCTGGGGTGGAATTTCTGAGGTGGATTCCTTCAGGGAGAGGTTTTTGCCTATTCTGCAGCTTTTGAATGCAAGTAGAATATATGGCCGTTAAAGCAAGCAAGAGACCTCACTCCTTTCTAAATTGTGATGCTCACGTGCTTTGGTGAAGCAGGCATAAGGGTGCTGCTCGTGGGGTGCTGGTGCTGCCTTGTCCTAGCAAGATCAGCTGTCAGGAGGCTGGGCTTGGTGGCCATGCATCCCCTGCTCCCACGCTGCCCATAGCCAAGGCTTGGAGTTGTGTTGCTGCACCCCCTGCCCTCCCAGCAAGGGGCTGTGGGGCTCCCCAGCCTGCAAGCTCGCTATTGCCTGGAGCAACCCGGGCACAAAGGCAGCCGCAGTGCACAGCAACGCGCTCCTCTGCCCTTGCAAATGTGCGGTACAGCTGGAGGAGGTCTCCAAGGGCTCATTTGTATCTCTCCTCTCCCCGGGGCTCAGCTTGCTTTTGGTGCATGAGCGTCTTGGCAGCGATGCCAACCTTGAGGTTCACGCGAGCTCGCTCACTGCAGCACAAATCATGGGGACTGATTTAGGATCCTGGTACGCTCCCTGACCGGATTCCAACATCACGAGCAGACTGCGAAATTATGATGCATGTCAAAACTGCCAATGGGCAGAGACAAGAGCAGCAGGAGGAAAAAATACAGTTCCACGCGACTCCAAAAGCTCACTTTGCATAAAATGCTCGTGCCAGATTGCGCTCCAACATGTGTGTCCATTTCTAAGTAGGTCCCTTCACTGTGCTGCTAATCTACACAGTCTGACTGGTGTGAACTTGTATGCATACCGGGGGGGGGGGTTTAATTTGTTGGAGGCAGATTTTGTCTACTGCTTCTTCTTAGCATTGCTCTTAGCATTGGAATGGTTCCACGAAGAAAGCCACATTCAGATTACATATGAATTGTGTCGCGGTTCGCATCATGTGAGCACCCTGGTCTTGGCAGAGTGCTCTGGGTTCAGAACGGAGTGCTGCACAAGGAGCAGCCCAGGCAGAACGAGGCGTGTGCAATGCACGAGCAGCAGTACAAAGTGCCCCGTGTGCTGGGGGTACCACAGGTGTGCTCATGGGCACGTGCTGTCTGACTGGGGGAGCTCCACTTGTGCTGTTGGAAGCTCAGGAGGAAAGGTCTAGCATTGCATTTTTATTTTTAATTCTGGTCGTGTATTACACAATTAATTATTTCACTGTTTCAGTAGGCAGCATTATTGGTTCTAGACCAAGTATAGGGAGAATCTATAGTATCTGAAAGTTTCAGGTGTCTGAAAGAGGTGGGAAGAAATTGTGAAAGTTGTGGTTTCCAACCCTTCATTTTCTCTTAGGATCACCCCACCTGGAATGGATGTCAGTGAACCCCGGATCTGTTTGCCCAGAGAGGCTGTGGATGCCCCGTCCATCCCTGGAGGTGTTCAAGGCCAGGTTGGATGGGGCTCTGGGCAGCCTGGTCTAGTATAAATGTGGAGGTTAGTGGCCCTGCCTGTGGCAGGGGGGTTGGAGCTTCATGATCCTTGAGGTCCCTTCCAACCTGGGCCATTCTGTGATCTGTCTTTGAGATCTGAATGCCTTTCTACAACACAGTGCTTAAAACAACAAAGTTATGTATAGACATGTTAATAAGTCAGTTTGTTATGCACCCCAAAACTCCCCAGCGTGTTGCTGGCGTTGCTTACATTTGAAGGGTTTCACAGACGAGTTGTGTTGGTTGCAGTCTCACAAGAAGTAGATGTTGGTGGCCCTCTCATCTTTTCACTCAGCAGCTTAGGTACCTCATAGTTTGTCAGAATCTCTCATGACCCATCTATAAGACTCCAAAGGGGCCTAATCTGATCCCCTGATCACTTCTTATGAGTACCCAGTATTATCTTGGACCACAGATTAACTCATCTCCCTGGCTGCTCCATGGGTTTCTGCTTCTCCTCCTCCCTTTGGAGGCTCTGGCTCAACCCGCGCTGTGGGGACCCGCGTGCGTATGCGGATTGAAACCATCCCTGGAGCAGCAGCTGACATTCTGGCAGGTGGGCTCAGCACTGCTTTGAGAGAGAGAGGTTGTAGAATTTAAATAGGGATTTACCGCCTGTGGAAGCGGACACGTGTTCATGCTGGTGTGTGGTTGTGGAGCCGGTCTGGGACGCAGATACATCTTGCAAATATCTTTTTATAGGTGCAGCAGTTTGCATGGAGAAATAGGAGATCTGAAGCAGAAACTGTGTTCTAATCAAAAATTTTTGATCATGTGATAAAACCCAAATACCTTCAATATTTTGTTTTGGATCCTGTTCTTTTCTTGGCTGTTTAAGTTTTAATGACTTATACAGCAGATGTCTGTTTAGGCATGCAGTAGGGAAGCTAAGTGCTGCAGTTTGATCTTAGAGAATAAAAGCAGTTTGCTTTTAAGTCAGATCCTAGAAATAGGAAGTCTATTTGCCTCTTTGTCATTATTCCTATGTATTTTCATAGGTTGCTAGAAGAGCCTTTTTATTTGAACATTAACTCTGATAATGCAATACACAAACGTGGTGGTGCTCTTCCCAAGCACAGAGACGTGTTACAAGGTATTAGCAATTAGAGAGTACAATAACAATCAGTATTACAGCACTTCAGTGATGTTGAGAAGAATTTTCCAAAGTGTCTTCTGTCTTGCTTCCATTGACTTTCAGTAGCATTGGCCAGGGACTGGGCTGTCTCTTCTGTCCCCATCCCTGGAGGCATTCAAGGCCAGGCTGGATGTGGCTCTGGGCAGCCTTGTCTGGTGGTTGGCGACCCTGCACATAGCAGGGGGGTTGGAATGAGGTGAGCATTGTGGTCCTTTTCAACCCAGGCCATTCTATGATTCTCCTTACGCTGCTGGGATGCAAAAGCCAGGATTTGGAAAGCTTGTGCTGTATCAAAATTCAGAAATGTGATAGGCATGGGTTTGGAACTGTTCCAACAAAGTCAAAGCCATCCAAAAAGATAATTACCATAAGAGAACAAATTCAATTCTTTGTTTCTATCTAATGTGCATTTAGCATATTTTCACCAATCTTAAGCAATAGCTCTGCCAGGCTGAAAGTGCTGGAGCTGACTCTGTGTGAAGGTGACTCTCTCTACGTGAGGGTCTCTCTCACTGCTCAAGCTCACAGCAGATTTGGAGCAGGGTTTTCAGGGCACACAGCACCGGGCACTCCTGGTTCCCAGCTTTGGTTGGTGTTTTGCAGGGCATGGTGCGGAGAACAGTGGCCCTTTGTGGTGGGTGTGCGGGGCGTTGGCGGGGATGTCCCAGCCTGACGGCAGCCGCCGGTCCCCACACGCAGTGCTGACCACAATGTGCTCCTTGTGCCCTGGTGGGCGGCCGTGGGCTGCTGTGACTCACGGGGACACGTCTCCTCCTGCAGCGTCTGTACCCGCAGTGTGAACGGACTCATTCAGGAAAGCCCTTCAGCCAACCCGGGCCTCCAGCTGAAGCTCTTTGTTGCTGGAGGTTGGCAAACCAAGCTGCTTCCTCCCGCCTTGTAGATTGTGTTGGAACGGCTGGACAGTGCAAGCCTGAGATTTATGACTCACTGTGGTTTCTCTTTCCCCAGTTCAATGGGATGTGGAAATTGGGCTGAGAAAGCTGTCCTGGGGTAGGGAGCACAGAGAATGGGTAAGAGCTGAGATGAGGGTTGGGGTGGGTTGAGCTGGAGCAGGAGCAGAGATTGAGGCTAGGGCTAGGCTAGGGTGTTCAGGTTGGAGCCACAGGCACTGCTTGCCCCCCAGATGCTGTGTTGGCCACCACTCCCCAAGCTGAGCCGTGCCCTTGCCCGCTCACACGTGGGCAGCAGCACTGGCAGCCAAGCTGGGTGATCCCTCCCAGCCGAGGGGGCTGCTGGAGAGCAATCCCAAAGGTTAATCTATCCATTATTATAAATATTTATAAATGGGTTGGATAAATCATACTGTGTAATTATCTACCTAACTAGTCAAGCCATTAGGACATTAAATAGCACAAATCAGAACTCATTTGGTTCATCATGAGCCTGATATTGTTATGAAACAGCTGAGCAGTGCTGTGAACCTTCCAGGGGTTTCAGGGCAGGGGGTTGGGTGGGAACTTTGTCTGTGAGGTGTGGAAGGCCCTAAGAGCTGGAGAACTGGAGGTGTGTGGTTAAAAGAAAGGTCTGTAACGGGGAGGTCCTCAAGGGCCGGAGCATTTTATCAGCATTAATAAGGCAAATGCTAACAAAGCCATGACAAAACTGACATCCAAACACCAACAGCACTGAAATATCCAAACCCCTATCTCTGTCCTGGGGTGCCTTGTTGACAATGCTCATTTAAAGCATCTTCCACCTTTGTTTAATTGACATCATTTGTGGTCATCTATGGCTGTGGGAGGGATAGCACACGCTTTGACTCCGACTTTCAAGAATATTCATGTTACAAACAAATGCAGTTGCAGAGAAACTGTTGTGAAGCGTTCTGTCCCCACGTGCCTTCCATGTGCAGTTAGTTGCTAAGCTTCAACAAAATCACTGGGGAATTTTGTAGAAGTTCATGGATCAAACCTGGGTGCATGGCTCAGGCTACTGGGCTCAGCTTGCAGTCCACAGTTATAGCATTCCTGCAATGAGCAAACCCTTCTGCTCTGTGCCTCTTCCATTCAAAGGAATCTCAGTGGTGCAACTTCTTGCAGCCCCGCTGAGCAGTGTTTTGGAGCCATGAGGCTTCTTTGGGCCACTGAGGACCCCCAAAAAACCGCTCGCTGCACTTCTCTCAAGCCCGGCATGCGAAGCCCTGTGTCAGGAACTGCGTGTAAGGTGTTGGAGTGCGGTGGAGGAGTGGAGGAGCTGTGCAGTGCTCACGGAGCATCCCTCGTCCCGCGGAGATTGACAGCGCAGGCACCCAGCTCCTGCAGCCTGCGGGTACGGGCAGCTGCCGGCCCCAGGCAATGCGCAGCGCCGCTGTGATCTGCGGCAGCGGCCCTGGGTGTGCGCGACCGAGCAGATTTGCTGCTGGTTTGTTTGTATACAAATTGGAGGAATTATTTTGCTATGACATTTAAATAACTATGATAAAAAGTGGGAAGTAACTCTTTAGGAGTATGCTCTGCGCCCGGCGTCTGCGTGTAGCTCCCACCGGTATTGATGGGAATTTTTGCAGATGCATCTGAGGAAGAAAAAAACCTTTAGCGTTGCATAACCAGCCCGGATTTCTCCCGAGACTGCTGGATGCTGAAGCAGTTGGTGGAGGTTGCTGCATTTGAGAAGTTGTTTGTTTTACCTACATATCAAACTCCAGCCTGTATTTTGCTTTCAGCAGCGCATTGCCCATCCCGCACGGGGGAAAGCACCGCGCGAGCGTCCGAGTTAGATTATATTTCACACCGTGCCTAAATGCATTTCCTGAAATGAGATTCAAACAATTAAGTATGTCTTCTATGATTTTGTCTCCGTTAGTCCAGCAGCCTAATAATTACCTCAACTGTTTTAATGTGACTTGCACCGCGTCGTCAATTTATTTAGTTGGAATTAGTTTCCTATTTCTTTTTGTAAGTGTTGCCTGTTTACTTAACAATATTTGGCTTTGCCTAATGATATGTACAGAAGACAGGGCTAAGTGGAACATCAGCTGTTTACATCAGCTCCAACAATTAATGCATGTTAATTTTTAATTACACTGATTGTACTAGAGGCAGAATGTATGTTTTTTCACAGAACAGATGTACCAGTCAGCTTTGCTGGCGAACACGCATATCGATTAGATGTTGATGCTGCCAGCGTTCCGGGGGGTGTCAGCTCCTGATGTACTCACAGATGTATGGACTGTGTACACATTGTGCAGCCTTCGCTGGAGGGGAGAGATGGTTCCCGCAGAGCTGGGTCCCCAGTGGCCCAATGGGTCCCTTCTGGTGGTGGCTTGTTGGATGTCCTCACTGAGCGGTGGGGATGGCGGGGAGTTAGGGGCGCACCTGCCTGCGGGGAATTTGCCCCAGCCAACAGCAAAGTGAGGTGTGCGTGACTTCAGACATTGCTCCCGCTTAGGCTGAGCTGGTGGGTGATTTTTTGGCTTTGCCTTCCCACAGCTTCCTTCTGAATGGAGGAGGAAACACAAGAAGTCTGCCAGGATGATGAGAGAGTGTTTGGCCGTGTGAGGCTGGAGTTCTCATCAGACAAACACAAAATCAAATACAAAATTATTGGAAGTCAACTTTTGAATAGAAAACTGGTGTAATTCCAGGGGACAGTAGAGAAAAAAAGCAGCCGTATGAAAACGTCCCTCTCCTAATTGGTAACAAACTCATTTACACAGAACAATAGAATCCTAGAATGGCTTGGGCTGGAAGGGTCCTTAAAGACCATCCGGTTCTCATGATAAGTGCCGGACCAAAGCAACTAGGCCGTGTGTAATAGTGGTTCTGTTTCAGTGTGTTTGCCCTGGTGTGCACTCTTGTGTCTGATGGATGTCTCAGTAGTTACTAAAGAAGTTAAGAATTACAAACATTGCAGGTAGCACAGTTTTCGTGCGTAAACTGCAGTATTCATAGCATACCAACAAAGCCACCTAATGAGTAGTAAAAATGAATCACGGTCCTCTCTCAAGACAAATAATGCACAAGTATGATAATGGCTATGAAGAGAACCTTGCCAGTTCTGCTGCATCTCGTGGGCCTCGCATATGAGCTGCAGAGATAACTGTCCTTGAAAAAAAGGAGAAAAACAAAGACACGGAAATATTTCCTCTCTCCTGGCACGGGGAATTACTCTACTGACCCAATGGAAATGAATGGGAGTTGTGCTGTTTTCAGTGGGGCTACGTGTTCTAGTTAGAAATGTTTGTACATTAAAAGAAATCAAACAGTCGGTGACAAACTGTGACCAAAGCTCCTGCTGTGGTTTGGTGGCCTCGGCACGTGAGTGAGTTGGGAAGTGCCAGGCAGGGCAAAAGGGAGACGAGCATCGCCAGCGGCGTGCAGGTGCTGCTCAACAAGTCATAACTGTTGGGTTACCGATAACCCGAAGTTCAGTAGCGTGCAGATAAACACTGGGTATGGAGGATGGTCTGGAATGCTTTTTCTGAGTATTCCGGACCCTTCTGCAGTGCAAAGCTGCAAACAAAGTTACCAAAAGTGCCTTTTTTTTTTGTGGACTTCTTTCGGTGTGCTTAGAAGTTATCTTTTCTAAGAGACTGCTCTCTCCTTCGACTGATACGAGCACATATCAGTCATGAGCACATGAGGCATATATATGAAAGGCTGAAATTATGAGGGCTTTCTCTCCAGCATGAGGGCAGACTGCATATATGCATTTCTACATATGCAGCTTTCAAATGGTGGTGGTGGACCCAGTGCCCATAAAATCACTGTTTTATGACGCATGCAAGCAACAGTATCTAAAACTCATGTATGGCAATCTATACTTCGGGGAGACAGCAAATATATTAGTCCAGGGGGAATGCATCATTTTAAGTGAAAAATCCATAAATAACAGCATTTGGTGGTTTTTTTAATGTTAAAATATGTTCCTTTTTAATTAGTCATTATACGTATTGATTGATGCTTACTGTACTTCTGATGCCTTTCCTTCAGGGCTTTGTGCCTTTCGTAGATTGTAAGATGTAAAAATACTTTAAATCAAAGCAGTAAAATAAGCATAGTTAGAGGGAGAACACGAGGGTTTTTTCTTCATTTACATTCATTACATATTATGAGTTTAATTACCTCCCTCAAATAATACCGGTTTGAAGGAATGATGCTGAAGAAGGCGTGCTTCTATGATGATTTTATTGATTGTGACTGATGGATGGCATCAACATTTCATAGTGAAGAATCATGGTTTTGTTACATCAGGAAAATTAAATTGGGAGAGTTATTTTCTTTCCCAGTGATAGTGGCAGTTAGAATATTTCACCTGTAATGAGATGTGTGCGTTATGTGCCATAGTGAACCACTGCTGAGCCATTAAATATATGTAAATGAAGAGAAACACAAGAGAGCCTGGGTATAATAACGTGCAGAACAGAGAAATGGATCCTGGAAAGTGATTAATTTATTTGATGATGCCTCAAGTGAGGAATTTTAGGTCACAAATGAAGTGACAGAATGACAAATTACCATTTTAAAGAATTTACTGGGCATCATTACTGAACAATTGTCAGGTAGTTTATGGTGGCTGAGAAGATGGTATAAATATAGATCTTTTCCTTATCTGAGATGAATTATTAATCACCTTTTTAAAAATCTTTGTGAGTGATGGTTGGCTGTCTGATTGGAAATAATGTGTTCTACAATTTTAACTAAATTCTAATATGATATGTAACAGGAATCTTTACAATTAAAGTCTCAGCGGAGAGTGGTAGGAGGTTTACAGTCAATTGCAGTTTTAATGTGATAAAAGAGGCTGAATTCCCAGCATATTTCAATAGGTTTCCTTAGGTATATTATCCCTGCTGTGATGTTATTCAAATGTTTACCGTTTATTTTCATTTGAAAAATGACATTCAGATACTCAGATTGTTTTCCTTGGTTTGTTAGTTAATGAAAACGAAATTCTTGTAATTACTATATTTTCGCTGCCTGCCACGTTGTTTAAAGGGAAGTGACTGCTTTTGTCAGCTGGGTTGTAAATGCCGTCGTCTCGTGTTTTGTTCGGCTGCTGTTTGCTTTATGTGTGTCATGTCCCTTCCCCGTCTGTGTCACCGTCTGCAGAACCAGCAACAGCTGGGGTGGATGGGGAGAAAAGTAGGCATGGGAAGGAAAAAGAGAAACGGTGACGCTTTGCTGTGTTTGTTTCATCTGTTTGATGATGAAAACCACTTCGGCTTATCTTTGAGCAGAAGTTCTCTATTCCCCAGCGGTGGGTGTGCTGAAGCTTCTGGCTGGGAATACCTCCGAGGCTCTCTGGCTATGTGTGTGCATACCGTATTTGTTGTTGCTTTCCTTTCTAGCCGTGTACGCATGTAAACATGTGTGCAATACTCACAGCCCTACAGAAAGAGACACTTGAGCATACAGTAGACGAGCACAAGTGCATTAGAATCAGTAATGACTCTCTCCTTCTCCATAGAGATTTAAGGGTCAATCCGCATCTCGTAGTGTAAAAATTTCCTTATTCAAAAGTATTGAAGGACTCAGGATAAATACAACTGCTCCATAATTAAGAATAGTTCAGATTGTTCTGTTGTGTTTCTCTCCCACTCGCTGGCTCACAAAAGCCCACCCCTCCATTTTGGTGGCTGTGGGGCTCCACCACTGCGTTGCAATGGGGCTGTTTGCCCCCCAGCTGGCACCACACATTGTGACACCACACACTATGACACTTGCAAACTCCCATTACTCATTTGTTTTGTATTTCATAATTCAATATTCAATTCACCTTTGAAATTTTAGACGTAGAATCACAGAATGGCCTGGGTTGAAAAGGACCACAATGCTCATGTGGTTCCAACCCCCTGCTGTGTGCAGGGTCGGCAACCACCAGCCCAGGCTGCCCAGAGCCACATCCAACCTGGCCTTGAATGCCTCCAGGGATGGGGCATCCACAGCCTACTTGGGCAACTTGCAGCTAACTTAATTTCTGCAGCCTATTGAAAAGTATCTCTCAAACGATGAAAGCGTTGACTCGTAGTATCACTATTTCACATCACTAAAGGGGTGAAGTAAATCAAAGTGAATTTCTTTTTATCCACTTCTGACAACGTGCTCCATTTTCTCCCAGACGGAGTACTGGAAGTCAGCTCCTTTAGTTACCACACTCCCCATTTTAGGTGGTTACTTGCTCAGCATCTCCTGCTGCCACAGTGCTGCAAAGCCTGGTCCTCTCCGTTAACTCACTGGTCTCGAGTTCTACAAAATACCCATGGAAGCAGATAGATAACCAGCACATGTACCCCAAGTGCACCATTGCGCGGCGGTGCTATCTCTTGCTTGTCATTGACAAAGCACAGATCCCTGCTCTGCTGCAGCAGGGTCCATTCCAGTGACAAATGGGAACGTTTCTGATGCGGCTGTGTGCTGCATCACTCAGAGAAATCACGAAATGTCGGAGTGCTGAAATTGCTAATTGCCTGTTTTGCTTTGAGATTAGGTACCCGAGATCCTCCGAGGATGCGCAGGCAGAGTCACTTTGAGGAATTCTTTTCCTCTCGTGGATTTTGGATTACTCCCTCTGGTTGTTCAGGTTCATGAGGAAGAGAGAGACCTTTTCGTGTTCACACCTCATAATGGCAGTAAATAAAGAAGTAACTCAGTGACTTTGGGTTCTGGGCTGTGTTTGGGGCATTAAATAGATGTAAATGATCTTGAGTTTCTCTTTTGCAACCATCGTCCCTGGCAGAACTGACATTTTGTAGGTAACCTAGCAAAGCATTCAGTAAGAGGTTTCATTTCTAAGGACTATGAAAGTTGTGGGTGATTTTTTTTTACCTTCACATTTTCAAAGTGCTGTTAATGGATAAGGACATCTTAGATTGCAGAGCTGGAACTGCAGAGATTGGGGCATGGCCAGAAGTCTCCTTCAGGACCTAAATCTCTTTGGTGTTGAGTAGCAGCTGAGATCAGTGGAGCTGGCTCTGGGGCTCCCACATTTGCTTGCCCCAACCAGTCACCTCCAGAACCCCAACTCCTATTTATTAATTTCCTTACTTAAAAATTCCCATTTGTTAATCTCCTAAGGATCGATCCCTACTGGATTTAAACTGCAGCATAACTCGGAAAAAGAGCTGTGCCACTTCCAGAGGTGTTTGGGAAGAGCTCCACGTGCTCTGCTGCACACAGCTGGTGCTGGTGGGTTGCAGGTGCAATACTGTAAGTGTTCGTAAACTTTTGTGTGTATCTATTACAAGGACTGTTGTCATAAATTCACCTTAATTGTTACTTACTGGCAGAGGTAAAAGGAAGTGCATGATGGATGCTGCCCAGTGGAGACCCAATAAAATATATAATCTATTCGAGTCTACAAATTTTGAGCTCGTAACTTACTGAGACTCAGATCTGACAAACTCCAAATTACATATACTGTAGAAAATTTAATATTTAATAAAATCCATTCTCTGCCCTATAATCCTTAATGGCCACACTGTATTTTAAGAGGAGGAAGGAAAATAAGGCTGTAGTAGGAAAAGTACTGCCTGCATTCCCTAGGAAAGATTCAGTAATCGGGTATTTGCTCGCAAGTGATTTATTTCAGTGCATACAGGCACCTGAAGTGTTCCAATGTTTCCCAGTAAAACGGATCCTGGAATTTGGAAAGCTTCATTAGGACAATAATACTGCACATGAAAGAATGAAGTGTTTTATGCAGCAGATAGAGGATGGCCTGAAAGTAAACTGTGCAGCAGTGCCCAGTGTGTAGTTTGTGAGTTGCTGCTGTTGCCTTTGCTGTGCTGACATTGCTGTTAACAGACAGTCCTGGTGCTTCCAGAAGACTGGGGGCAATGCAAAGTGGTTGGTGTGCCAATGGCTTACAACCAGGACTGTGCAGTAAGACAGGCCTGTGATGAGGGGAAACGTCATTCTGTTGCAACCATGTAAAAATTTATTCCTAAATATAATTCAGATTCGTCACGGAGGTGCAGCAATAACACCAAAGGGTGTGATTGTGGATCAAGGACTCCTGCAGACTTTTAACTAAACTGAGGCCCATGCAGCTTGCTCATCCGAGAGAGCCACCTTTTCCTGTCGGGATCACAGGACAAGGGTGGGTTGCATCGCAGTAAATTGGGTTTAGTTTTGTGAATGTAGAAACAGAGAATCTCCTGCTCTGATATGGGTAGCCCAGGGCCACTGGGGGAGTCTCCTCCTTGGAGGTCTCCAGCAGCCACCTGTTCATGGTCCGGGGCAGTCGGTGCGGGTGGCCCCAATGGAGCAGGTGGGTCCATATGGACCCGAGGTCCCCTCTGACCTCGGCCAGTCTGTGACTTCGTAATTAAAACTCCGCCTTACTTCCAGGGCTCGGGAAAAGAGGCAGGGCTCCAGTTTCTCCTTTGGCATTGCAGAAGGCAGAGGGATCTCCCTCAAGGTGAGGAGAAGAGCAGGTTAGCAGCAGGCTGCTCAGGGGCATCGCTTCTCAGCTCTCTCAATGAGAAGGCTGCAGTTTGGGAAGGGGAGACGCGTCTCCATTTCAGTGCGGCCCATTGCTGCTTTTCTGCTCTTGTTTTCTGCAGTCTTTTTCATTCCTTAAAACGCTCTGTACCAAATCTCCAGCCTTTGATACGTGGCACTGTGTTAATTTGTTTTTTTCTCTGTGGGGAAGCCTTGATGAGAAATTATTGTAATTCATGAAAGCTTTATTTGTGCTGCTGATGACTCAAAAGTTAGCAATGCTGCTTCGCTGTGATTACTCGGTTTTAAAAAATGGCACAAATGAAAGTGGGACTTTCTGATTTCAGCAGAAGGACTTTGTGTGAGGCAAAGAACAAAAGTATTTTTATCCTTACCGTTCGCTCCCTTCAGAAGAGCTGTGCTTGCTCCTAGCTTTACAAGACACAATGAATCTAAAACGATATTCGTCTGCTTAGTGCACTTCTAACGAAGTGAATAAGTAAGTGAGAATCAGCAAACCTTGGGAGCTTTGGGGAATGCTGAGTTAAAAGCCAAGTTAAGGATGGAGAAAGTGCGTGAAGTTAAGAAACAGTGCTGTATTTTATGGAGCTGGCTGAGAAGCAGAGGGGAGGGAAGGGAGTTGCAGAACATGGGGAGGTCCATGGGAAGGTGCCCCCAGCTTCTATTTGCAGGTTGTTTTTTTTTTTGTAGAAAGAGAATTTGAAAATGAATCTGGGCAAATTAGAAGGGGAATTTACATGGTATTTGAGGGATTTCCTTTGTCTTACAAATACTTTATCTATTCTATTAAAAAAACCATTAGGAGGTCTGAAAGGAAGGAGCTAAAAGGTCAGGCTGTGAGCTCATTTGCTCTGGTGTAAATCTGGACCAATACCTTTAATATCTGTGCAGCCGCCCTGGATTTGTCAAAGTGTGGATGAGAGAGATCCGAGCACGGCGGGCTCCTCTGGTGGCGGTGGGCTGGTGTGTGCCACGGAGCTGGAGCAGGAAGCACCGAGAGATGTTTTGTTGTGCAGCTTGGGAAAGGAAGGCTGGAGGATGGGATGAAACCTTTGTTAAAATAGAACGTCATGCAGATGTATGCAGCTCTCTGCTGTGGTGCAGTTGGCTCTTTATAGAGTTTCATGCAGCCAGTTGGTTGGTGTGTCTCCAGGAACGTCCTTGGAAGTGCAGGTGTGGCAGGTTGCAAAGCTAAAAACTGCAGCTTCTGGGAAGACAGAATCAGGAAAAAATTGCTTATTGAGTGCAGTATTTAATGTTATCTTTAATGCAAATTATGTATGAATCGGTCCCTTTTCATTCTGTTGTGGAAACAGAGCAAATATGCATCTCCTACAGAACTCCTCAGGCAGACATATGAATGTCTGCGGGTACAGAGGGGCTGCTTCGGATATCTTTGTCCATATCAAGGAGGGTAACTGATAGACCAGCCCCTCAACTATTTTATTTCAATTCTAAGGTGCTCGCTTTGACCTTAGGCCGTGGGTTTGTGCTTTTTATTCTTCCTCCCTCCCTTCCTCCCTTCCTCCTTTCCTTCCTTCTATCCTTCTTAAATTACGTTGTATGAAGCATCGCCTGGTCCGAAGCATCAAAGGCCTGCGGGTGGCCACATACAGAACCAGTGTTTTACACTTTTCTGTAAACTGCTTGCACAAATGTGGCTGTTCCTCTCGATTGTTGTTTGAAATTACTTTCAGGTAATGGAAGCGTGAGGCAGAGCAGGGCAGGAATGCAGTAAAGCACTGGGTGAGTTTCCTTTGCAGTGCTGAGACCTGTGCCATCAGGCAATGGAGAAAGAGCTCAGGGAGTGCAGACACTGGGAAGAGTGAGCTGCATTTCATACACTAGTTATGCAAAGGACAGGAGAAAAGCATGACGATAAATAAATGCATTCATTTTTTATCTCACATAGGCCATGCAGTGGAAAGGTGTGCAGTCAGAGCTCCGGATCTGTAAAGGTCAAAGACTGATAGCAGCATTCATAACTGCCCCTACTTAACAGAACTGGACAATTATTCTTTGTAAGTAACTTACCAAGCACTTCTGCGTCTTGTGTCAGACAAGTTATTTGCTATTGGGGAAAGCCAGTTCTTAGCAGACTCTGCCCAACCTTTTCCATAGAATGACAGAATCAGAGAACCACAGAATGGTTGGGTTGGAGGGGAGCTTAAACATCACTGACAAACAGAAGCCTTCCTGTAGAGATTTTTCCTTTCTCTTTTATTTTTAATAGAAATGTGAAGGATGCATCCTAGCATCAACGTTTCTTTTGCACATACTCTCCTTCATGCCAGTGCTTTTTGGAGGCTGTCTCTTAGATATGGAAATACTGGCATGATGCGTGGTGATAGGCAAACCAAGGTGTCCTGGATAACCACACTGCGTGTGGAGGTGGGAAGCTCTACTTGAGAGTTTGTTGGAGGGATGCAGGTTCTTCTGTGGGTGCTTCTTTGCATAGCCTAAGAAAATTAAGATTTTGAAAAGAGGAGACACAACAACTGCAGTCCAGTGCTCTCGTTCAGAAAAGCATTGAAATGTAGTTTGGGGTTCCCATGTTTTTTCCCATGCAAGAAGCTGAGGGCGCACAGCTTGCAGAAGGCTCTGAGCCGATGAACACAAAGAAGCTCTCCTCTTGCACCTGAGGTAGTGACTTGTGCACTGCTTGATGCCAGGTTTGCATGGGTTCAAATGGCAGCTGAGCATCATCGTTGATGGGAGAGAAGGTTCTTAAATACAAAGCTGTGATCTCTGCATCAGGAAATTCCAGAGCTGCTAATAGTCAAATTGCTGGGAAGTGTTCTGGGGAAATACCACTGGGTGTTTGCTCTGTGCTCGAACTCCTCCCTGAGCTCGATGGCTCTGTGATATGAACCAGGACAGCCATTCCTGTGCTTTGTTTGAGGCTGGGCCTGGCAGCTGCCTTCAGTGGGAATTTAGCCCAGCTGAGGTGGGCTCTGAGTGTTTGTGCTCGCTGGGGAGGCTGAGCTGTTGCAATGCAATTTCCTCTTCCCTTTTGCTTCATCTTGTTGGAGTCTCCCTGACCAGGTCAGACACTGCCTTCCAAACCACGAGTCGAAGTCCCACCAGGTTAAGGGTGGAACTGAGCGGGGTGCGAGTGGAAGATGACAAGAAAGGAAAAATGCAAGTACTGACCAAATTATCTGTATTGAATGTTGTGTATTTATGCATAAAGCACATGCTGTTAAAATAGGAGTGAATGTGAGAATATGAGCAAATGAAGAGGTATCTGAACTGTGATGCTGAGTGCTGTATGGATCATCGTGTGGGCTGGACCGTCAACTAGAGCATGTCTGGAAGGGAGATCTATGAAGCTGTATTAGGAATGCTTTCCACGTAGTAGTCGGGTGGGGAGTGTGGGGATGGCGAGAGGGAAGAGAGCTTTGGGTTACAAAGACCTGGCAGTACCTTGACAATCACGGATTGGTTTTGTTTAATATTCTGAAAATGATGTTTCTGCATATATTTTGAAAATTCAATCTGAAGCCTCAACGTTTTCAATGTCTTGCCTCAAGAAAAATAGCTGCAGTTGAAAATCAGGATTGTCAGTGTGCATTGTCAAAACAACTTTATTTTATCAAGTCAAGATAATGTTGAGAGAAGTCTATACCCACTTTAATTGCTTTGACATTCAATTAGCAAGACATTCTACTCCTCTCCAATAGAATGAGCTTTTGTGTGGCTCACAGGAAAACCTGGCTGGAAAAGCACCAGGGGATGTCATCAGGGCTGTGTTCCCAGCACGGTTCACCTTACCCATCTCACTGCTGACAATGCACGCACGTTCCTACTCTCCCATGTTAGAAATTCCCCAAGAAACCTATTCCAGTTCTTTACACACCCCTATTCATTTTTTTCCCCACTACAGGACTTGAATCTCCCTCACTGCAATTTAAATCCCTGAGTTTCTTGCTCAGTTCACCATTAACCTGAAAAAAAATTATTTTCCTTCCATCTCTGCTACATTCTGTCAGCAGACTTGAAAACTGTTATCGTGTCCTCTACTAACTGCTCTTTTTTTTAGGATAAACAGCCCCAACTCTTCTAATCTTTCCTCATATGTCAGGTTTCCCAGACCTCTGATTAATTTCATTGCTTTCCTTGAGATGCATTATGCTCGGTGAATAATGGCCCTTGTCCCCTAGGATAGGTCATTTATACATATAGCCGAATATTTATTCATTTAATCATTTTACAACATGTCGATTGACGTAGCAGCTGAGCACTTGCATAGCGCTTACAGCTGTGAGCTTCGAACTGTTAGAGGACTAAATAAGTGGTAACAATTAAATCAGATGAAGATACTCTGCTCTGAATCTTGTTAGACTTTGGCATTAACAAACGGTTCAAGGCGACTCTTAATTCTGACGAACTTAACTTGTTGCATACAGGCATCCAAAAAAATGCCTTTAAATTTAATGATGTATTGAGTTTACCAGAAGAGTGGCAAAGATCCATGGAAATAAATGAATGTTAGTGCAAAGTTCTAGTTCTGGTACTACTTACGATTGTCTAAACTTGCTATATAGGGCATTTTGAGAGCTTGTTAGGGGAAGTGAGGAGGGCAACATTTCAGCATGGGCAGCGTGGGGGCATCTCGGTACCATGGGACACAGGTCCTGGTTGGACGTATGCTCTGTGAGCAATGCAGAGGGCTCTGTGCCTTGCTATTTGCCTGTGCTTTTTGCTAGGAAGGCAAATCATAAGGAAATCAGATTCCAGGCAAAAATAAGTAGTCTTTAATAGTAGGTTTTAAGATGCATGGAATTTTCCCCCAGAGGGTGGTGACGCACTGGAACAGGTTGCCCAAGGAGGCTGTGGATGCCCCATCCCTGCAGGCATTCAAGGCCAGGCTGGATGTGGCTCTGGGCAGCCTGGTCTGGTGGTTGGCGACCCTGCNCTTGCTGTGGTTTGAGGGAGGCAGGCTGCGGTGGCTGTGCTGTGCCCACTGAGGTGGGCAATCAGCTTGGGTGTGTGAAACTCCTGTTGCAAAGGCAGGGCAGCCCAGGACAAGGAGGCTGTGGATGCCCCATCCCTGCAGGCATTCAAGGCCAGGCTGGATGTGGCTCTGGGCAGCCTGGTCTGGTGGTTGGCGACCCTGCACACAGCAGGGGGTTGGAACAAGATGGTCATTGTGGTCCTTTTCAACCCAGACCATTCTAGGATTCTATGCCATATTCTCTCAGTGCTGTTTACAAAGTTATAAAAGAAAGGATTTGAAGCTAGAAACTTCAAACTTCCTTGAGGGTTTGATTCTCTATTTTGCTGCCCCATTAAACAAACAAAAACCAACCCCAAATCCACAGCAGGAAGAAAGGAAAGCAGCATTTAAAACTGCTGACTCAGTGTATTTGATCAAAAAATATCAATGAATTTGAGAAACACTACAACAGCTTGCATGAGGGCCGTAGAGTGAGAGTCTGGGGATGAATTCTGCATGAGTGCTTTGCCCCAGCTGGTGTTGAAGGCACGAGGGTGAAGCATCTCTTTGCTCCTCTGCTTGGTTTTCAACCAGTAGTCAGTATTTACAATGTCATGCTCAAGCACTGGCAGAGCTGCCCAGGGAGTGGGGGGTCACCATCCCTGGGGGTGTCCCAGAGCCGTGGGGATGTGGCACTGAGGGACGTGGGCAGTGAGCATGGTGGGGTGGATGGGGTTGGACGTGGGGATCCGAGAGGTCTTTTCCAGCCTAAACAATTCCACAGCTGTACGATTCCACCAGCACCAGATGGTTCCCCTTGGGCCAGGCTGTGCAGCAGTTGGTGGCTCCCAGCCCGGCGGGACACTGCTGGTTTGCTCTGCCCATCAGCCACACTGGCAGCCCAGTCCTGCTGAGCTGAGCTACACCACACTGCACTCTATGGAAGCACATTCTGCATTTCATATCAGCATTGAATGATTAGGTAATTTGTACCAAATCTGAGCTTGATGTTAATTTACTTAGCTCTTTCGTTACTAGATTGAGAACTATCTATCAAATTTACATGTAATGAATTTTTGATAAACAGGTTAGGCATAATTATGTGCGGAACAGGGGGATGTTGGGAGGGCACGGTGGAAGAGCATCGCCAGCACTCCGGAGGTGCCAGGGCTGCTCTCCTCAGTGTGCCCGGGGCTCTGTGGAGGGCTGGTAACACTGATCCCTTCTGCGATCCATTGCAATTCCCTCCGGCTGATGGCAGGAGGAGCAGCGCTTACTCTGGGTTAGGATTATGTGAGCTGAGAAGTGCCAGCCCAGGCTGCCAAGCGAGAGCTCGCTTTGGATGTCTTCATCCATGCCATTTTCCCAGCTCAAATATTTTGGCTGGGCTTTGGAAAGGTGCCGAGCACCTCCTTGGTGGAAAGAGAAGGAAAGAGATTTGAAACCCTAGCAAAGAAAAAAGGAAAAGAGCAAAGCGCTCTTTAGAAATCAGTAATTTTTGTTCTCCTCCAGGCCTGCATGTGTTGAATGCTAGATATTGTGAGCTGGGTAAGCAGGCGGTACACGTGGCAGTTCATATGTAAATACCAAGCGTTTGAGCATCCTCAAAAGGAAGCCATAGAAAAGTAGTTCTCCTAGCATGAAAGGAGGCAGCGTGAGAACCATTAATAGGGCTCTTTAAATTACAAAGTCTCTTCTTTTAACCCATAAATATTTACACTCCACATTTCTCGAAACATCTGTTCTAAATATGTAGACAAGAAGCCCCATAACCATACATATGACACTAACAGTTAAACTGATAAAGAGTAATAATTAATGTGAAACTTGCAAGAAATTAACTAGCTCATTTGCATTTTCAGATTGTGCCATTTCAGAAAGTGATAAAGTGTGGCTCCTGTCGGTGCCCCTCCGACCCCCGGTGGGTGGAAGGTTGTCGCCGAGCTGCTCTGGGCAGGTTTCACGGGGGGAGGGCACCCTCCAGACATTTCCCAGCGTTTAAACAATTTGTGCCTTGCAACCTGTCGTTTTGCAAAGCCGTTTGTGAAGTGAATCTGATAATTTTTTTTCCTCCTTTAAAATGTATAAAGAGAAGAAACTGATGTGACACGAATTAAGTCGCGCCGTGACGGGAAGCCGATCTCCCCATCAGAGGGCCCAGCGTGCGCTGCGGTGAGTCGGGGCCGCGCGGGTTTGTTAAGGCACTGAAAGACATTGTCCTTAATGAATACCAAACTTAATGGGCACACGACAAGTCAGTTACCGTCACCCTGAGGCAATCCGAACTTATAGATCCTTTTCTTTTTTTTAATTTGAGAACATTTTAATTTATATGGATACTTGAAATGTTAGGAGGCACGGTATCCTTCTCTGGCGGGTGCGCTGATTCCGTGCCACGTGCAGAGAACAGACAGGGCACGTGTCGAAGGCTGAGTGGCTGCACCAGTGCTGCTCCAGCGGCAGCGCAGGGTCAGGCAGCATCACGCCATGCAGCAGTGCTGGGCTCAGCCTTGCAGGACTCTGTGGGGCAGGGACCCTGCTGAGCGTCGCTGAGCGCCTGCAGGCTCTGCCACCTCCGTGCAGCCTCTCGGCATGGATGGAGATGTCAGGCTGCTGAGTGCTGGTGCTGGGACTGCCTTTGGCAGCAGCTGGCTGCAGGTGCAGGGAGGTGATGCACGTGGAGCTCTGTGGCACCCGGCTGCTGGCCGTGGGCTGACCACCAGGGTCAGAAACACAGAGATGTGTGAGAGCTGCTGTCTGATGCTCAGCTTGCACTGCCTGCCTTCTGCGTAATCAATGTTACTATAAAGGATGCTCTGTGAAGCAGACTGTACAGCTCAAGTTGTGTATATTCTCCAGGTAAAGGTACGGCTGGGCTGAAGCACAGATCTGTGGACCTCATCCTATTTATCTTTCGCCTTGGATGTGGCAGCTCGGCTATACTGGTTTTTTTTAATGATAAATGGTGGCTATTGTAAACAGAAGCACTCAAATCATGGTCTCACTGCACATGTCTTTCATGACTGTGCTGCCACAATAATGAGGAATAGGAGATAATGACTTAAGGAAAAAGTGCTGGATTAAGTGGGACAGTAAATTAGGCATTTATCTCTCTCCATTGGAAGCCTGTTTCCACTTCCATTCCAGTCTCAGCTGAGCTCTATTTAAAAGTAAACCACGTCGTATTTCACAAAGCCAACCCACTCCATAGAAATCAGCATATAAGCGCTCACATTAAATTACCATATTACCCAGGAGGTCCAGGTTTTCAGGAAGGTCAGAGTTGAGGTGTATTAGCAAGAAAAAATAAGGCTATACCATTCTATCTTTTTCCTAAGCATCCGGAGTATGGAGAATTCCCACTTACCATCTTACTCTCTCTTATTTTTTTCTCCTCTGTTTAAAATTCTGGTAATTTTGAGATCATAAGGAAACTGCTGTGTACAGAAATCACATGCCTACAGTTTACTCTCAAGGGAAAGGGATTGCATGGTATTAGGTTCAATGAAGTGTGTATGACTGTGTGTATGTTAGAGTGTTTCGCTCAGGAAACTCTGGCAAAGATGATTATTAGGGTAGTGAAGTCACAGGACCCTTGTTTTATTTAATTCAGAGGTTGAACTACTTAGAGAATGACTCAAGATTGCATATTGGAGAAGGCTGCTGCCTCCTGTATTATTTGTTGCAAAGGCAGAATGAGTTTTGGAGGAGAGATTTGGGCAACTAAAGCTGGTTTTGATTAATCTGAATCTCTTCCTGCACATCTCTTCTTCACAAATACGATGGAAGTGTATTTGCACTGTGATGCTACTCATAAGAATACAGGCAGGGAAGGACTGTAATGTCCAGTCTCCTGCTATTTCAGGCTGCCAAATCACATCACTGTTGTGAAATCTACTAACTCCCTCCACTGAATTGGCCCTTACTGAGATGCTGTTTGTTCTGACGGTAGGGAACTGTCTCCCTTTTAAACCAAAATACTTGATGGCCATGTAACTCCTACTTTTCTTATGACAACAGTATTTTAAAAACTGAATGGATGTTCTTCTTCCTTGCTATTTACTAGCATATTTTTAAAAAGAACAAGAAAAATCATGTATCCCTGCACAGATTTCATTTCACTCATTGAACTGGCTGCACTCTTTTACTCCTTTTTGCACAAGGCTTTTCTCTCCTGGTCATCTTCATAGCTTTTCTGCTTTGAATTTATTTTTTCTGATCACTGAGTTCTAAAATTAGACACATTTTCACCCGCGTGCTGCACTATTAGTGATGGATAATGATGTTAATATTACATATGTATGTATTATCTGATAAAACAAGTCATGCTAACTGAACTTTTAACTGGCAACCTTTCTTATGGGCACTCGACTTTGATCTGTTTTGGAGAAGTGCTGAGCTGCATTTTCTGCAACTTATATTAATGGAAGCTGAGCTTTGAAGAAAATTTGATGGAAATTCATAGAATCATAGAATGGCCTGGGTTGAAAAGGACCACAATGCTCATCCAGTTCCAACCCACTGCTGTGTGCAGGGTCGCCAACCACCAGCCCAGGCTGCCCAGAGCCACATCCAGCCTGGCCTTGAATGCCTGCAGGGATGGGGCATCCACAGCCTCCCTGGGCAAATTCAAATAGTTTACAAGCAACAGCTCCCCGTTTTCCCACTCTGTTTCCCATGTTGGTTTTCTGAGGCCTATTGAAAGGTCAAATTATCAATCTTTTGGGAAAAAAAAAAAAGACAAAATGGTTTGGACAACTAGGTTTGTAAGAATGGTTGAAAGCATAAAAAATCTTCTTTTGTCTACTTTCTGTTGAGTTGGACTGAAATTAGGCAGTGTCTACAAACACTATTAGGAAGGGACACAGAAAGACTTAGCTTCCTTGCAAATGCACACATAAAGGTACTGTGGGTGCTTTGCAGACTGGAAGTGATAACATCCTTCTGTGACTAACCACTGGAACGCTTCTGTGTCCAGTGCCACTTGGAATTTCAGCTGAGTGCAAGTTAGCAGGCTTGTGTTTTCAGTTCTGATGGGGAACAGACTCTGATCTCTTGCTTGACAAGAGATTGTTGAAGAGTCACCGAACGGGTGCTCTGGCAGTTCCCTTTTCCTCCATTTCATTGGATCTCTCCTGGCTTCTATATTGAAATGCCTGTGTAGAGGGATTGCATGCTTGGCAGCATTGTTGTAGCATGGTTTTTTGTGTGCTAGTGGAAGAGTTAACACATATCTTTAACTCAGGGTCATAAAATCACTGAATGGCCTGGGTTGAAAAAGACCTGAAAGATCATCCAGTTTCAACCCCCCTGCCATGGGCAGGGTCGCCAACCACCAGACCAGGCTGCCCGGAGCCACATCCAGCCTGGATCTGGCTGGATCTTTTGGATCCAGCTTGGATGACCATCACAACTTTATTTCTGAAGAGAATGGCATTTCTTTTCTTTCCGAGCTTCCCACTAGCAAGCTGACCTGTCCTTGCTCTCAGAAAATAGCTGAATACTGGCAAGCTTATTCGCGGCATTTGGTGCTGGAAGTTGATCTCCTAGTTAGTTACCTTGTAGGTCAGAACACCGTTAATAAATTGCATTAAGTGTTGAGGCAAAGGTTGGAGAAGGCAGAATCCAGATTGGTATTTTACTTGGTTATAGTATTTAATTAAAGTATGTAAAATTATATATTTCTGCACACATTTTCTGTTCTTCGTGATGTTTTCTAAAACAAATTTCCTCAGACTTACAAAAAGTAATGCAGAAACATATTCTCGACATTACAGTATCCACATCTAAACTCAAGCAGGGTCAGAGGGGCAAACTTTTTAGGTGTTAGCACCATGGAAGTTGATAATCAGGAAAAGGAGGCTGATACCATGAAAATATCAATGATTCTAATTGCTGCAAAATCAAGTCCTGACCTTCATTTCTAACAAACTTTGTAGATTAATTCAGACATGAGATATTTATATAGCATGGTCTGAAAACTTTCAGTTTTTCAAAGCAAGGCTAATACCCTGAATGGAACTTTAACTTAGCGAGCAGCTCCTGAACTTGGCAGTGATAGCAGGTAACGTTGATTCAGGTTTTTATCCACTGCAGTGAGAAAGAGAAAAGTAGAATAACGTATACCTGAAACAATTTGCAGGTCCTTCACATGAAGGGCTGTAAATGGAGCTTCTTTTCTGTCACAGTCCAAGTGGAAGTAAACTCTGATACTGGAGAGGAAAAAGAGAAGTGTGATGTCTAGTGCATATTTTAGAACTTACTGCAATGTAAATTCATTTGAAGAGCTACTTAATTCCCCGTGTTAATATGGGTATTCAGGCAGTTTGGTTCTATGGTGTGTTTTGCTGCAGGTGCTGTTTGCCCCGCTGCTTTGCATATTACTGCCCCTCCTGTCCAGCAGCAGCACATCTCTATGCACGCTGCTGGGACACAGCTCCTTGTGCAAGGTGGTGTTGGGGAAGCAGAGGACACTGAGGGTATCTTGCTGGAGGTGTTCTCACTCAACTGAACTGTGTTACAAAAATAAAATCAACAATTTCAGCTAATATTTTTAATAAAATATTGTTAAAATATGTTATGAAGTATAGCAAGGATGCAGCAAAAATAAGTAAGAAGGGTTTAGCAGTGAAACAACTGCTGACTGAATTAGAATAAAGAATGAGAGGATAGAAGATAAACTTCAGGAGGCAAGGTGAGAATAAACCAGGAAGAAGGCCAGTCAGCTCTCCAGTCTTGACTTCCAGTTCCTTACTTTCCTTCCACTCCCCAGAGCATGGCTGGGCTCCTTTCTACATGTCCAGAATGGTGGGCTGAATCTCTGGATCACACTGCTTTGATGAACAATATTAACTGAATCCACATGTTGGAAGAAGCGTATCTGAGTTGATGTCTTTGCTTGCACTTCGGAGGAGTTCTTTCCCAAACTTTCCGTTGTCTCAAGACTTGACGAAGTTGCCCATGTGCACTGAAATTCATAAACTGCCTATTTGCCAAGATTTAAATATCTAACCTTTCTGATGGCACTTGGGATTGAACTATGGTTCTTGAGAGAGGTTATTAAGCCACTGTGCCCGTTATGCTTAATTTTTTGAGAATAGGAAGTAACGTCTGCACTGTAGCCAGAATTCCTCTCTATGCTCAGCTCAGCATATTTTTTAATGTCAACAATTAAGAATTGCCATTAAAGAGTATCACAATCAAAGAATGTCTGCAACTCAGGACAAATTAATGAGGTACACTAAAGCCTCTACCACGTTTTCATGTTCCTGGAGAAAAGCCTTTTTTCCCTCTTCTTTAGTAAAGCCACCTGTAACCACTGTAGTTCCTCTTAATGGCTTTAAATGAAATTATTCAGAGATGGTGTACTTTTTATCATTATAGTAGAGGTAATGCACTGGCAATAAGGATGTGGATGCATACATCTAGTATGTATATGTGTAAACCTGTTAATGTGGTGGCCTTGCTCTAGACATGCCACGTGTGACCTGCCAGGCACATACAGAACAAACAGCATTGAAGAGACTATGATAAGGTGGATGCTGAGGAAGAAATACAGCAATGGCCACTTAAAATCAATGATGGCAACTAAGGTAAAATCTCAGGTTGAATGCGATGCTTTCATTGATTTACAGAGAAACAGACTTTCACTGCTGTAGTGCTTGCAGTTTCCATAAACATTGGAGTATCTTTGGTTTTGTCTGTAGAGCTGAATGTGTGACATTTTTCATATGAGACTTCAGTATTTCAGGTGTAAAGCCTAATCTCTGTTTTTATTAGAAAACAAAAAAGAAAGAAAGAAGAATATTCTAGAGTATTTGTGCCGTTATCATAGAATCATAGAATGGCCTGGGTTGAAAAGGACCACAGTGCTCATCTGGTTCCAACCCCCTGCTATGTGCAGGGTCACCAACCACCAGACCAGGCTGCCCAGAGCCACATCCAGCCTGGCCTTGAATGCCTCCAGGGATGGGGCATCCACAGCCTCCTTGGGCAACCTGTTCCAGTGCGTCACCACCCTCTGGGTGCAAAACTTCCTCCTAATATCCAACCTAAACCTCCCGTCTCAGTTTAAAACCATTCCCCCTTGTCCTATCACCATCCACCCTCGTAAACAGCCGTTCCCCCTCCTGTTTATACGCTCACTTTAAGTACTGGAAGGCCACAATGAGGTCTCCCCGGAGCCTTCTCCTCTCAAAGCTAAACAGCCCCAGTTCCCTCAGCCTTTCCTCATAGGAGAGGTGCTCCAGCCCTCTGACCATCTTAGTGGCCCTCCTCTAGACTTGCTCCAAGAGCTCCACGTCCTTCCTGTGCTGGGGGCCCCAGGCCTGGATGCATTATATGTGGGGTTCCACCACCGCATGCACTGGAAACAGCAATCAACAGCCCCTTCCTGGAGCAAGTAGGTTTCAGATCCCACTCTTTCTGAGGGGCTGCTGCTGCAAGTTTCCACCTTGAAATATTTTTGTTTCAGGGTAAAACTGTGTCAGCAGAAAAGAAAATAAACAAACAACAGGATAAAAACCACTGACTGCATTGCTTGGAAGGCGTGAATAGCATTTTCAAACAGATTTGAAGCAGTTTGCTTTTTAAATTCTTGCATGGACGTTTTGCCACGCTTTGTGATTAACACCTTACAGAGTTTTTTATTTCCTTCACATTTGCCTTTGCGTTGCAAGAATCAGTGTTTGTGCGGCGGGTAAGCATTCCTCTCAGGAGTACATGATCTCAGGGTGGAAATGCTGTTTTCAGAAAAACTCTATGTTTAATGAATTCTTGTGAAGGTTTGTGGCTCGTGCTCTTAAGTCAGCTGCTGGTGAGTTGGGCTGACGTGCTGAGCTGCTTAGGTTCCCTCCTCTGGATCAGGGGAGGGGCCGGGGTCTCAGCCCTGGGTTTCACCCGCTCAGGCATTTTCTTTCCAATTTCACTTAACATGGTGAGACGGTGATGGGTTAAGATTGTAAGAAAGGACAATTTTAACACTGAATAGCATGCATCACTGAAAGTAACTGAAACCCACTGGGGGATGTAATGCATAACAGCAGTGGAAAGGAGAACTGCATTCAAGGCCAGGCTGGATGTGGCTCTGGGCAGCCTGGTCTGCTGGTTGGCGACCCTGCACATAGCAGGGTGGTTGAAACTAGATGATCATTGTGGTCCTTTTCAACCCAGGCCATTCTATGATTCTGTGATCTCTGAGCAGAGCCATTTGAATGAGCCCCTCCCTTGTGAAGGTCTATGCAAAAACCAGGCTGGGGGCATGGACTGAAGGCATGGTGGGGCATCCACTCTGACTGGCCCAATTGGGCACAGGTTTGGGGTAGGGACCAGGGAGTGCAAAACTCACAGCCCTCTTTCTGGAGAGCTCTAAACTTAATGAGGGGTAATGGAGGATTTCTTTTTACTGAAAGATTTGGGAATTTGGACAAAGAGTGGTGGGAAATTATTACAGTCTGTTCCCAAAGCCGGCAGACCTGGTGGATTTGTTGTGAAATGAGGGAATATATGGCTTTGGGAAAAAAATAAATAAAAGAAATAAGGAAAAGGAGCAGCTCAGGCTGAAGTTGTTATTTCATTTCATGTGTGTGCAAAGGGAAGATGTTTTCAGGCTTCCATTTTTTCTTGTTTTAATTTTTTTTTCTTTCCAGAAAGCCGTGGCAGCTGGATTGCTCTGATCAATAACATTATAACGTGGAAGCAGCTCGCAGTTCGTCTGCAGGTTCACATCCAGCTCTGGTGAGGTGATCAATAACTTTGTTTATAATGACATCTAGCTGGCGATGTGTGGTTGTTGCTGAAAAGCCTTATCAAAAAAAGTTGGTCTGAGTAATAATGATATTTGAATTACCATATGGGACTGAGCATGGCCTCTTTCGGTGTGTTTTAAGATAAAATTCCTGGACATAATGGGAATAAGTGTAGGCATGACAGCTTGTTTATATACTTGAAGAGAAAAAAAACTTTATTTTTTTCCCTGATACTTCTGATACTTGCAGGAGTTGGACTTTCAATGATCCTTTTGGGTCCCTTCCAACTTCGGGTATTTTATAATTCTTAAGAATGACGTCCCTATCCTCTCATGATGATATAGCTGTCTATCCCACTTCCATTGCAGCTCAGGGTCACGTTCCATTTGGTCATTCCCAGGGGACTTCTCTGCTATTGTCTGTATTTTTGTCGTAACATTGCTGGTTTCTCTTTGTTATTATTCTCAGCCTGCTTCTTGAGGTGCTGGATAAAGTCATTCTCAGCTTAGTCCGGTGTATATTAGGGGAGATTAAATCAGATATAAGGAAGGTTGGCAACAGAGGCAGTGAGGCACTGGTGCAGGCTGCTCGGAGAGGTGGTGAGTGCCTTATCCCTGGAGACATTCAGAGTCAGACTGGACTGGGCTGTGAGCACCTGTGGAGCTGTGGGTGTCCCTGCTTGCTGCAGGGGAGTGGGACCAGATGGCCTTTAAGGGTCCCTTCCAACTCAGACCATTCTGTGATAATGCATACTGGGTCAGGCTCCCAGGCCTTGGACCCCAGCATGGTGGTGTAACAAGGCTCTTAAAAATAATTCTGACTTGCAACTGTTAGAAACCACATAGAAACTTTTAAAGGAAATGATGAAAACAAAATCCTTGTTAGTTTTTGGTACAACAGAATAATGGCTGAAGGAAAGATTCTCCATGCCCTTTGGCCTGGGGGTTTTGCTGATGGTTTCCAGCCACTTTTCATCCTTGAGCTGAGTGCTGCTTGTGGGGCTGGGAGGAGGATGGCGATGAGGATCATAGAATTATAGAATGGCCTGGGTTGAAAAAGACCACAATGCTCATCTAGTTTCAACCCCCTGCTATGTGCAGGGTCGCCAACCACCAACCAGGCTGCCCAGAGCCACATCCAGCCTGGCCTTGAATGCCTGCAGGGATGGGGCATCCACAGCCTCCTTGAGCAACCTGTTCCAGTCCGTCTCCACCTCTGGGGCAAAAACTTCCTCCTAATGAGGAGAAGGCCTCTGCAAGCCATGCTGGTGGGCAGCTTGCAGGAAGGCTGGTGCAGGACCTGGTGCTGGTGCAGTGAGGCCGCATGAAGCCTGGGCCTAATTGTCTCTGTTCGGAAGTTAGCGTTATTGGCAGCTGCCATTCCTGCACCCGGCCTGCTGTCACTGGCACGGCCGACCCGCCCGCGCTAATTGCGGTGGCCTTTTCATCGCGTGCGCTCGCCCGGCTAACCACACAGAGCTGTCTCCTTGCCGTTAGCGCTCGACGGGCCGCGCGGCGCGGGCATGATGGGGCTGTCACATCGCCGCGGCCTCTCCCGGCCTCGCCGTTAGCGCAGACCCACACGGCCAGCTCTGCCCCGCGCCCCATAACCCCGCACCCCCCTCGTTTCCGAGGGCGCTGGGCCCGAGCTGAGCGCGGCATGGCGGGCGGCCCTGACAAGAGATCAATAGTGTCCTCCGCTCGCCGGGCGGCTGGCTCTGTCAGGGGATGTGCGCTGTAATTGGATCGGGTGCGGGAGCCATCCAGCCGCCGTCAGCGCTGTCACAGCTGTCAGATGTCATCCCACCCTACAGCTGTCACCGCGGGAGGGCCGGCCGCCTCCTCCCTCCTCGCCCCATGCAAATGTCCACTTAGCGGGGGAATATGGAGGGTATTAGACACTTCTCTATGCCTTTATGCAAAATAAGGATCTGTGTCATCTGCGGATTTCATGGAAATAAGTTGCAATTTATTCACTGTGAGAAAAGTGAAGTGAAGCCTGTAGAAATGAGAAATTATTTGGTTCAGGCTATTAAAAAAAAAAAAGATTTTTAGAGAATAAACAAAATATGCAGCTTTTCTTCTGAAAAGTAAAAAAATCTCAGATAAATATATATATTTTGTTTGGAATGAAGTAGCAATTTTGTATTAGAATGTTGTTTTTTGAGTCTCGTTTCTAGGCACTCTTCCTTAGAGAGAGCGATGCGATTGGAGTAAACTTTGGTTTCCTCCAAAAATCAAAAAAAATGCATAAAGATTTCTGAGAGATGCGACCTGCCGGTTGTTTTCGGGCAGTGCAGCTCGGGTGCAGTTTTAGGCAGGGCTGGAGGCAGCTTTGGGGCACCAGGATGGATGGAAATCCCCACACACATGGACATGGGACTGGGGGCTGTGCTAGGCCTGGTGCATCCTGCAGCTGGTGTGTGTGGGTCGGTGCGGGTCTTTTCCTCCGTCAGTACCATGAGTTGTGCCTCTGTGTGAAATTAACCAGGCTGCCGTGCTGAACTGAAGAATGTGATGTGGGGAGATAACAGCTGTCAGCCTGCAAGCAGTGCTGCGAGTTGGCTGGGCAGCACTCCTGTTGTCACATGTCCTGTGGAACTGGGAGCATCCCGTGGTGTCCTTAGAGAGAGGAATGAGCTGCTCTACGATGAGCTGAGGAATGGAAAGGCGGCTCTGATGGGTGTCTCAGCAAAGGTGGTCTGGATGTTGGTTCCAGAGAGCAGGAATGTAAGATTTCCATTGAGTTCAACCACAGCAATTGTTTTGGTTTTTGCACTCTTCGGGCAGCTCAGAGCTGAGCAGACGTTGCACCGCTTTTGCTTTCTCACAGTAGTGTTGGAGGACTGATGGAAATCCTGGTGTAACCGAAGGGAGAGGCCGGGTGGGGAAAGGTGCCACACAGGCTGCACGTGTGTTACAATTATGGTGACAAAGGAAGTACTTATTTCCTTTTTTTTTTTCCTTTTAATTTTAAAAAAATGTGGTTTATGGCTAATTACATCAGAGATCCCAAACAGTCCTTCTTACATTTTCATTAGTAAGGTGTATCACATGATCCATACTGAAGTAGGAGTATACATCAAGGGTAGATTAAAGGTTGGTTAGGCATCAAACTATCTTCTGTATGTAAATTTATAGCAATGATGTGCTGTGGAAAGATAGCTTACCCTCTATTTCTGTGCTACTAAATAAAATTAAAAATTCACAACTCTGGTTTATGGGATTTTAAATGAATTTGATCTCTCTTTTGGGCAGGGCAAATAAGTGTTTTGTGATGTATTATTTTACAAAAAGAAAAAAAAAAAGAAAAAAAAAGACCATCGTTCTGGCTCATTTAATTTTGCGAGTGAATGATCTAAGATTAACTACAGACTAGTCAGTGCAGTTTAAAAGCTGAAAGCAATTTTCAGCCATAGATGGTAATGCCACATTTAGTCCACAACCGAATGACTCTAAATGACTAAGCTGCAAGGTCTTTGTATATGACCACAGGGCCTGATAAAGCCATAGGAACACAGTAAAAGCACAAAAATAGTTCCAATTTATTTGGTGCCATCACCTTAATGAGATTAATACGGACGTGTTCATGTGCCTAATTGGTGATTTTGTTTTAACTGGTAATGAAGGATTAAATCTTCAGGCAACAGGCTACTTACAGGAAAGGGGATTTGAGAAAAAAGTTTTTAATTATAAAAGGCAGCTAGTGAAATATACCACTGCAAAGTTAACAATGCATCTTTAATAAAATATAAATATGTCACATTTGCCACTTCACTGTTTGCCTGAATAGTTTCAGGGAGTATTTCGTTGGAGGAAGCGGTGAACGCAGTCGTGTGTCATCAGCATCTCTTGGTAGCAGCAAATGTGAAAGCCAGGCATGCAGCGCGCCCTGCTTCCGAACTGGGCATCTGGAAACCCACACAGCCCATGGATTCGAAGTATTGCTACAAATGTTCTTACATTTCTGAGCAGAGTCTGGGGAAAGCAGCGCCCGGGGCTGTGCTGGGCTCTGCCCTGCTGCCTGGGCACCGACAAACAGCCGCACCGCAGCTGAACTTTGCCCCGCCGCGCAGCGAGCACTGCCCTCCGCGTCCGGTTGTGACCATTTAAATGCTAACGCTATTAAATATGCTGCCAAAACACAAACACCCAGCCTGAGTCATTAGAATGTAATTACAAGGGGGCAGCTGAGCCTGCTTGGAGTTTTGACTCAGAGGAATCCTCCAAAAGAAACCCATGCATAAAGCCCAGAGCACCCACCCGAGGCTGCTCCCAGCTCCAGGCCCACTGGTAGGCAGCTGAGCAAGAGAAGTCTGCCTCTTGGAACAGCTCTTGGCTGTCATTTGGGCACATTGCTTTCGTTTGGTTTGGTGATTTTTTTGCATCTTCTGCAGATGGGTGCCTAGTGTCGATCTTACCATGGTGCGCTTTTTCAGTTGAACTTGGAGTAGAGACAATGGCAAAAAGACCTTTAACATGCTGGATGAAATGTGCCCTTACGTCGTTAAAGCGTTTTGCACTCTGAATGGCGTTTGAGTAAGGAGGCACGTATCAATTGAAGGACTTGTTTGTAACAAAGCAGATTTGGGAGTAGTCCTGGTGAAATAGCAGCTGTGTCGCCGTGCATTTTCCCACCTCTCCTCTGCTGTCTGAAACCAAGAGGGCATACTCTATTTTCTCACGTTTTCCATAGTTCTTTTTTTCCACGGAGAACAAAAAAAAAACAACCCCAGGCCCCAGACGATGACCAGCACCCCAAAAAGCCCAAACCCCACCAGCACCGCCTCCAGCAAAACACTGTGAACTTCAATGCTGCGTTACAAAGCGCTGTGAAAGGGCTCTGGGTAGCGATAGCACGCGCTGCGAGATGCTACCTTCCCGGGCAATGAAGATGGGAATATATTTTCCATTTCTTGTCAGATTGAACTTTAAGACATCTCGAGAGCTGTGCGTGTAATGCAGCCCTCGCAGCCCAAATGGCAGCACGGCGCTCGGTTCCGGCGGCGCGGGGCGGAGGAGGCGGTGGAACCCACATGGGCGCAGTGCCGCTCCGTGCCGCGCTGCCGGCAGCGTGTCGAGCCATTATAGCGGGGAGCGGAATGTCACGGCGGTCTCAATGGTTCGTCAGCTGAAGGATATGGTTAACAAATGTAAAACCAAACTTCAGAGGAGCTGCTTTTCTGTGCTAAGTGATCTGTATTCCCTCTGAATTTACTTTCCCCTAACCCCGTGAAATTAACAGTACTTTCTGACATTCGACCCCCTGACCTCACATATAATAAGAATTTAAAAAGCACCATGCATGAGTGTGTCTGTGTAATGCAAAACTGGAAAAAATGACCATGTCACAGTTTTATTATACAAAACCTTCTCAATCTCCATTGCATGCTTCATATATGAGTGCTCAGTTTAAAATTATTATAAAGAAAAACACAGTTTTAACAGTAATAATTCACCGCTCGTGACTTTTATAGACAATAAATTGTAGCAAATACATATTGCTGCAAAAAAAAAAAGGCTCCGTCGTCCATTAATGCAGATATTTACCGCGCTCGGTGCGAAAACCGGGCGGTGGGCAGGGGTGGGGGGCAGCGAGGGGCCGCTTCTGGGGGGCTGGTTGCCAGGGGTGCAAGTGCGTGCACAATGTGTAGGTCTCGGGGTTTAAGAGGCAGAAGCAGAAAAGTGTTATGTGGAAATGATTTTGCAGTTATCAGGCTCAGGGGATGACAGCATACAAGAGTAAGAACAAGGTGCTATGTGGCTTTTTCTTCACTGTGAAGTAAAGATTGGCAGCTGGAAGTAAGGCTTACAGGCAGACCTGCACACAGGACCTCTTCACCCAGGACTCATAATCACTACTCAAAGGAAAACGCATTTACCAGTAAAAAGCGGCTGTAGCCATCAGAAGTGTGCTTAAAACACCACTTAAATATCACTTTATACGCTATTACTTGCAAACTGTGGCTTGGTATTAAATTATACTTGCATAGGCTTTTGCTTAGGTGCTGATAATGCTTTTGAGGTTGCATTGGTGAGGAAGAATTTAGGCTGCTTTACAAGAGACGTGACTGGAATATCCCACCATGCTGACAGTGACAGGGTGAAAAATTGCAGAACTGTACTTTCTTTCCCCATATAGATTGTAATTTTAATTGTCATTGTGGCCCTTCTGTTTTAATTATGGGACTTCTTTGATATATACCAGGACATCGTATTGAATGAAAATATGGTGCTATAATAGTCTCTTTATAATTAATGACCACATGTAGATCTTGGTGCATAAAAGGAAAGGAATAAATGAACAATTTATTTAACTAGGTTTTGGATTTCTTTCTGTCTTCCAGTGAATATAAAATGATCCTGGGGCTTCTGAGGCTGTTTGATGTAAGAACCGCACTGAATATCTAATAAAATTACATTGGTGTAGATTACAAAACATATTAGGTGGTTTTACTTAAAAACGGTCCCATTACCGACGGAGAATTTCTCCTATTTACTGTGTTAGCCTTCCTCGCTTTCAGCTTTTGAAACAAATGATCATTTTTTAGTTCATTTGCAGAGGCGCTTAAAAAAATTAAAGCAGCTTCTCCTCCCGAAGCAGCAGTTGGAGGTGGGAGCCGACGTGAACTGGAGGTAATATCTCTCCGGAAGGCAATTTGTATACGTACCGCGCAGCGCAGATAGCCGTGCCTCCCCCCGAACTTTTGGTTTCGAAATATGATGGATTTATGTTCTATTAATTTCTGGTTGAAGAGCTCGTTCTGCGCGTCCAATCCCAAGCAGGAGCAGCACCAGGAAACACAATAAAAATACAAATGACCGCTAGCTGAGGGCTTTGCGTGGTGGGGAGGAGGAAAAAGCGAGGAGAGCGGAGCGAGTGCCACTCTGCCCCGGAGCTCGAGCCTGCCGCTTTCCCATCCAGGAAAGCACAGACTTGCAAATCCGACCGCCTGCTATACATTTCAGGAGAGTACAAACCTCTGTGGATTTCTGAAAAGCAGACATATTTGTCCAGTGTCTGTCAGCGTAAAACTCGAAAATACGCCCTGACAAGCTTCTGCTAATTTTATTGCGGCGCGCAGTAGTGTGCATACATCCCGCGCAGTGTGACTGCAGTTCAATTGCAGAGCACGATAAAATTGGATCGGCAGAGACAGGGACTACCCTGGGGTCAGCCGCGACCATGCCACTTCGATGTGATGTCTAGTTGGGGTGATGGTGTGTAAATAAACGTGGGGAATTGCAAATCTTGTCATGGCCACGCAGAGCAGCTCAAGCATTTAAAGATGGTTGCCCGCAAACCTGGCTGGGAGGTGGTTGCTCTGTGTGGTGGCGGAGGAAAAGCGCCCTTCTGCGCCCGGCTCTTCTCCTTCTTGACATCTCGGGGAGCACTGACCCAGCGCTTCGTTGCTGAAGGGATTAATCACCAAATTGTTTTTCATCTTAGTGGAAAGTAAAGAAGCGAACTAAGCGCGTTCTGATATTGTTCTTTTAAAGCCGAGCTGCCCGATGCTGACGGATGGTCGGGATTTGTGTTACCTAACGTGATTTATTTGTTTTGGTAGGGCTGGTTGCTTTTTTTTTTTTTTAAATGAGGGATCTTAATGTCCTACTGGTTAATGAATTTAGGCACATTAAAGTTCCATGAGGTCTTTTCATTATTGTGAACTTTACTAATGTTGGAAAGTAAAATATTATAGAATTCGCATTTTCTGCGTGCGAATCTAATTTTATTTAAATACTTCTTCCAGTGATCATTAAAACATAGTTAAATTTTGCTGCCTTCGACCAGTAAGAGGTATTTTTTTACCGGTTTTACATTTACACATATCTGTTTTTCCGTTACTTTTCCCACATGACAATTACCTTTCATTACAAATTTATAAAATCATTTACATTTTAGCAGTTTAAATGTTTCTGCTGACATTTTGTAAATATTACCCTCTCCTAGAATGGCATATGTTCAGGCAGTTAATAAAAAATTAAATGGAATAGCACTAGACAAGGTGAAGCTTTGTAGCAGGGTGTTCGGCACATTTCTGAAAATACCATCTTTGTGTTGCAAACTGTGAAGCGAGGTTAGGGCTGTGCCAATATGTGTATTTGTCATAACTGTCACAGAGTCCGTGAACTAGCCAATCATCCCGCTCTTAATTAGACAGTTACATTTTGCTTTTTAGAAAGCGTCCTCGTGTAAAATGGTGTCTGAGCTGCGGGAAAGGTGCTGGGAGCAGAGGGGGCAGAGAAGACGGGTGGCAAAACACTTTTTATCTGGAGGAAACAGAGTTTTTAGCAGCTGCGTGACTTCTAAATGAGGGATAGCGACTGTGTGCCGTGGGGAGCCCTCCCCGGCCGTGTGTGGAGGGCACATCCCTGCAGCGGGCAGAGGGGCTGCCTGCCCGGCGGGGCTGTTCAGGTGCGGGCTGCCTGCGGGGCAGCACCGGTTAGGGTGTCCGTGCACAAAAAGCTGATGTAGGGCTTGGTCGGAGGGCTGTGCTGGGCCCGTCGTGCTGGTGTTGTGCTGGAAGGGCTTGTTTGCATAACGCCGCGGCTCGCGTCAAGCACAGCTCCTGTCTCATAAATCTGATCTGACTTCATGCAGATATTTACAGCGCTTTGCACTAAACAGGGCTTCAGCGGCGAGATTTGGGATAAGGGAAGCAGAAATATTGGTAAAACTCACCCTGCCTGCCTGCTGTGTTTCTGCCTGCCTTGTTGTCCCTTGCTCTGTTCCAGCAGGAATTTGGGAATATACGTACACTTAAAACAACACAACCCCCAAACAAACAAAACGCTTTTGCAGCTCTTCGTTTATGACCGACTGTGCTGCTTACAGCCGTACCGTAAAGCCGTGCTTCATTGGAAGTTCACAAAGATTGCTTTTAAAAACAGACCTTGGTTTACTATGCTGGAAGTCGGGGTTTGTCTGATCAGTGCTGGGTGTCCAGGAGGAATTATCAGTATTCGCCACTGAATTTACCTTGGGATACAGCTGTGCTGAATTCCTCGGCACCTGATTTAAACGAGAAGCGCTATAAGGAATCAGGCGGCGGTCTCTGTGCTGCTCGCAGGGATGGAAGGAGCTGTGAGGCAGTCAGCCCACAGCCGAGCAGCGAGCGCTGCCGAGGGGCAGACAAAGAGCGCTTTGTGGAGTTCCCAAAGTGCAGC
Organism: Pavo muticus; assembly: GCA_016647715.1. NCBI lineage: Eukaryota > Metazoa > Chordata > Aves > Galliformes > Phasianidae > Pavo > Pavo muticus. The sequence continues at coordinate 866,198 of JACDJE010000148.1, forward strand.
CCGGGCGGGGATTGCAGGCTGTGCCCTAACAGTGGGGATGTTGTGGGGCACGGCCAAACTTTAAGGAAGAGAGAGAAAGGAAACAATTTGGGGTGGCTCGCACGGCTCATCCTGCTTTCAATCTTTATTCCGTGGGCATATCAGAGAAGTTTTAACAGTCACAGCGGATTAACCTTCCTGTGCTTTGTGAGGCTGCACGTCTGATGAATTTACATGCAGCCGGACGAAAATGCTATTTGGAGGGAGATTGAGAGTTTATTTGATTAAATCCCTTTCTCCAATACCTTGACCTCTTTCTTGTGAAATAATCAGAACTGTTTAGCAAGAATATTCTGGCATTAATAATGAATTGCTTTCGAGCAGGGCTCTCCTGCTCTGCAACAAACCCACAGTTGCCTGTGCTCGAGGCCAGAGGACCGCACCAAGTGCTCGGTGCTGCAGACGCCTCGTGCTGGGAGATGTGCGCTCTGAGCTGTGGTCTGCAAGCCGGTGTTTTTCTTAGAGGTGTGCTCCCGGGGCACGTGTGCAGCCACTATAGTGCACAGTGCCTCACAGGTGGCGTGGGGCCGGGAAGGCTGGGTGGGCCCTGCCAGGGGCTGCGAGTGTTGCGCAGCCATTGCTCCCGACCCTCTGCCGAGTGCTGCGCTCTGTGTTCGGAGCGGTGAAATGTGCCTTCTGCCCAAACTTTGCTCCGTGTGCACGTTGTTTGAATGCTAACCGGCTCTGTATTTGTTATTTTGAAAAAGAGCATTTGTCAGTCATGATCACAGAGTGCGTTTGAAGCCACGTTGATGACTTGATAGCGTTGCTTGACTCTAAGGCAGCGAGCTCCATGCGAGGCCAGGAAGGTGCGGTGCAGCCGCCGGGTCCTTTAGTGCTGTGCTCCTTGAGCTGCGCACCGCTGGGGTAACAGCAAAGGGAGATACCTCCCTGCATTGCCAGCATGGCAAGGTATCTTGTCTCCCAACTAAATTAAGCTCCATTATAATTTGTTTCTTAATAACATGCACTTCACTGTAATATGTAAAACGCTTGGCTTTCATGAACAACTCTATGGGAAAGCTGTACAGTATCTCATTTGCATTTAGCAATTATATTATATTACAATATATTAAGCTGCAGAAAACCTAATCTAACATCATAATTTAAAATCATAATTTACAGTACTTTACAAGGAGCATACAAGGCAGGTTACAATAACACATTGCCAGTAAAATTATTTACTCATCTATTTAGTTATCCAAAATGTTCTGTATAAATTTTACCCATAACGTGCAGGGAGAGCTGACGGCAGAACTCCACAGCCTGCCCCATGCTGCCCGACGGTGCCGGTGCCCCATTCACCCAAATTCAGTGGCTGCTGCTTGCTCTAATAACTATTTGGGTGGAATGTTTGCATGACAAGGGGTGTGGTTTAAGAAAAGAAAGGTTGTTCGAGGAAGACGGGGTTTATGCAGATGGCCCTTGCTGCTAAAGTCAGATGAAATGAGGAAGGATCCATTTTTTAAGTCTTTGTACAGGTTGTGACACAGCATTTGATGAATCATTTAATATGCGACACGTGATGCAGAGAGTCAACACCCGGCTCCTGTTGCAGCCTTTGTTTGTAGCCGGGCTCGCTCGGGCGCAGACAAACTTCAGAAGGCAGCAGATGCCGGCCCCTCCCCACTGCTGGTCTGCAGCGATGGGAGCAGCTTTTCACTATTGGGCATTACTGTTTAAATCTAGCATTAAGAATCTAGCGTTGAAAGGAACATGGGCTACTTAGCCGCTGACCTACCAGTTAATGGTTTAATTGGAAGATAATATCTGGCTTCAATTTAATATTTGGGCTACCAGTGTGTTGTTATCTGCCTATATATTAAGCAGCGCTATTGAGTTGGCACTGCAGAAGCAAGCAAGGTGCATCTGGTCTAATTCTCTTCTTTTGCAAAGAGCACTGCTCTGATGACCAGCACAGTGAAACTGGCTCCATGTCGATTGCTCTTGTAAAAGAATAAACCCCAGGATGCTGTGAGCAAGGCATAGTGTGAGTACAATAGGAGTATACTATGAGTATATTGTGACAGTTTGGGAATAAAGCACGTGCAGGGAAAAAAGGGAGGTTTTGGATGCAATGTCTCATATTCAGCAGGAGCATCTCTGTTCCTGTAAGTTCAGGGGCTAGGGTGGCTTCGTATGTGTCCAGCCCACTAGTTCTAAGTTTTGGTTGCCCACTTTTTTTTATGTTTTAATTATATATATATATATATATAAAAGTTTTGTTACTTATATCCATCAACTGTGTTGTATATCTCATATGTGGCCCAAGACAATTCACCTTCACTCTATGCAGTCCAGGAAGCCAAAAGGTTGGACACCCATGGTCCAGAGCAAATCATGGGTACAGTGCCAGTGAATGATTCCTATGCTGTGCTTTGATAAAAAAAATTCTCTGCATATTTTAAACTGTATGCTGAATCATTCTGCACAGTGATATTAATGCTTCAGTGTATGACATTAGTGTACTTTCCTTGTTGAGAATATTAATGATGTCACTGTGCACTTGCAAGAAGGATGTTGGCAGTTTATGTGATAATTACATAATTTTCAAAACCAGAAATTGCTTCAGATAGCTTGGGATGCAAAAGTTCCAAGGTTGATTTGGTGCCTCTTTTAGCTGCATCTTACTTGGTACGACTACCTCCATAGCCACGGTCTCACCAGGGTGAGCATCTTGGAGTTTAGGTGACTGGAAGAGGTTGCTGTGAGAGACTGGAAGGTCACTGCTCTTCCCAATGAAGCTGCTAGCTGCTTTCTTCCCAGCTGCTGGACTTTGGATGATCCAGCTACGGAGATAATGAGGTTTAGATCGTGATGGAAAAGACCATCACCCCACTGTGAAGCTTTCCAAATTCACATTTGTGTATTCCATTTTGTACGCCTGCTGTAGAAGCAAGGAAAGCAAATCACTAACTGCTGTTAGCCTTTTCTTTTGCCCAAATATTGCTCTTCAAGTTTTCTCCCTTGTGTCATCACGCACCACATTCACATGCAGCTCTTTGGCCTTTCCCATGCTCCTGTGCACAGTCTCATGCATCCCAAAAACCTGCCTTTTGATTCCCGTGAGCTCTTGGAGCAAGACCAAAGTTCAGTTTTCTCTTCCAAAGGCTGAAATGGGGACAAAGTCTGAGACTTTACGGAATCCTAAGCCAGCTCCTTACCACCTGGCAAGGAGAAATGAGATGCAATTTTTCCACCTCACGCTTCCAAGCTTCATCTTGCACTGAATCCCAATTGCAATCTGCGGTTCGCTCTACATTCGTAGCGAAGGCAGCAAACAACATCATTTCCATAGAAAGCCTATGCTCTGTGATGTCCCGGTGAAGGCTTCAGTATAAATGGTGTGCGTATGCAAATCAACACCTACGTTTAAGGCATTTAATGGTTCCCACTATTACACGTTCAAAATCAAGTCTGGTGGTAAACGTTAGCCTATATTCTGTATTGTTGCTATATGGTGATGGAATAAGCAAAAGTTGGGGAAATAAGTGTTGCAAAAAGAACAAGTCTAGAAATTACATGCACAACGGTCACAGCATATTACCCTTTAAATACTAGCAGAAGGATAGAGGAAAATCAGTGCAGTTATTTGCCCAGTCCCGCCTGTGATGTTCTGTGATAAGTTAACCGCGATAAGGGTGATAAGCCAAAGCACGAAGAGATAAGTTGCAGTATCTCCTGGTAAGATTATGTAGTGAAAATTTATCCTTACATTAAAAGTGTTCTAAATCGAGTTGCTTTTCCTAGGCATATGCCCATATTTTGGAGCAATATTCCCTGAAATCGAAGGGGCCCTTTGTTCCCACGTGTGGTTCTTAACCCTGGAGCTGACTTGGAGGGTGTACAGACTGCTGCAGCCTTTGGGTGGTTGACTTCCAGCCATAGCAAAGCCCGAGGTGAAAAGTCCTTGAACTTTCTATTCATTGTCTGTCTTCTTCTTTATTACTTTTAAATTGATTGACTCTGCAATGCCATTAGAAGTATAACATTTCCAAGTTATTTAGCTGTGCTCTATTTTTGTGGAGGCCTTGTGATATATTGCATCCTCACCCCTCACAGCTCTACTTCTGTGTTGAAGTTTCTTTCTGAGACAATTCAGGACACGTGTGCAAAGTTCTCCCCGATAACTGCCTTTGTTTGGGGAAACTCATTTCATGAATATACTTGTGACATTATAAAAGTCAGCCAAAGGAAAAAAAAAAGGAAAAGAGAAGGAAAGAGGAATCTTGAGCTAAAGAATGACTCTCGTCTCTCATGTCTAATTTTTTTAATTGTTTGAGAGACAATGTGCATGCAGTCAGCGGGATGGAAATGCCATTGCGCAAATAAAGACCTCGGAGTCCTTTCCGTTGCTCCTGGGCTCAGACAGCTGCACTTTGGCTGGGAGCTGCAGAGCGTCGGCTGGGTCTCACAACCCCACAGCAGTGTGGGGCAGGAGCGTCCCCAGGCAGCCCCGTGGACAGACTGCCCCTCCCCACCCGGAATGGGGCCGGCGACCTGCAGGTATGTACCCAGAGCAGTGCGTAATGGAGCAGCTGCAGGGCTTGGGTGATGGAATCTTTGGGCTGAAATAGGGGCTGGTTGGATAAAGACATTCAAGAGAGCACACTGCTGTCCAGAACGATATTTTTCTTATATTCAGCTGCAGTAGTAAAATGTAAAAGTGCCCCTTTTGTCTTCCCTTTGGTTGTTTGAATGCATGTCCTATCCCTGACCCTCCTGACGAAACAGAGACAACCACCAGGTGTTGCAAAGCAGATTCTGCCTTTCTGCTAGCTTTCCTTGCTCTGCAGGTCCTCGCATCTAGGTGACAGCTGATGCTAACAACACCTAAATATCCACTCCGATGTGATTAAAGACATCCCGTTACGTTTTAAAAAGTGCTTTTTTAATAACAGCACAGCCCCCACATCCTCCGGGGAGTGGGAAGGGCAGGAACAGGCTGGAGGTTCACTTTTGGTCCCTCACACAGAAGGAAGAGGACAGAAAAGGGGCCATGAAACGGGGCATTTTCCTTCACCAGGCAGCAGTACAGTGGACAGCACTCCACAGCAAACTGTGGCTGTGTCTGCGGTTATTCTCTTCGATTCGGGGCCGCGCTGCTGAGTTTAAGGACAAAACCATCCCGCTGTATTTATTCACATACCTCTGAGCATAGTTAACATATGCATGATAGATATTCGGGGCACACATGTAGCAGGTATGTGTGCACACCCGGCTGTGCAAACAGCAGCGTGGGCTGGGCAGGAGGGCTGCAATGCCCTGGTGTGCTCAGAGACATCCCTGGACTCTTTGAAGAGCAAACGCAGCACTGCTTCCCTCACAGTGAAATGTAAGAATATCCTGTCCTATATTCTTTATATTTCCCCGTGAATATATATGTTTGCATGAGTCACCACAACGTAAATATACATCTTTTGGCTATAAGACCAAACTGACATCTTGATCATTAAAGCCTGCGTGACATTTTTATAGCAGTACAGGTGTTAACCTTTATGTCTTAGCTCGGTGCAAATGTGGGTAATTACAGAGTAAGCGATCCCGCTGCCCGCTGAGCAGCCCCGGCAGTGTGGATATGAGTGTGCCTGCGTGCTGGGACCGGGGCAGAGCAGTGCCTGCGTGGGTTGGGATGGGCTGAGATACGTGCAGCAATGGTCTGCTGCGCGGACAGCCCGGGGCAGGAGGGATGGGGCACTGGGCAGCGCTGTGGGGAGCGGGGCAGGCTCGTTATCGCAGTGCACACACCAGGATGCCTTATCAGCAGGCAGGGGAACCAGATAGCACCGATAATCACGAGTTCCTGCTTGTGTGCTGTGCGTTTCCAGCGCCTTGCAGAGATGGGGAAGGACCACGAGGGAAAAGAAATGTGCATATGTATGTGTGCAGAGCATCTTCTACCCTTTATGATGTGGGTATTTTCAGGAGTTTTAAATGCCATCTGCGGAGCATGGGATTCAGACTGCATGTGGAGGGAAGGGAGAGAAGTTCAGAGTATCTTTTAAAGACTGTTTGAAAAGGTGCAGTGTAGGGAAATTAATTGCCACAAGGGTAGATGTGGCACCGAGGGACATGGTCAGTGGGCATGGTGGGATGGGTTGGGGCTGGACTCGTGGATCTGAGAGGTCTTTTCCAACCTTAATGATTTCATGATTCGCTATCTGCCACAGACACGATGATATCTCACCGTGGCTGAGGGCTGTGATGTACCATTAAGGCAGTATGGTGGATTGGGAAGTGCCATCTTCCCATCCCCGTTCACTCATGCAACACTGCATTAATTGCAGTGCAATTTAGAAAATTCAGAAGGCCTGTTTGAGCAAAATCCTTCTCCCCACACCTCCCACGTGAGCACACACAACTTCTGGGATTCATGTAATACTTTAGGCTCAGTTTTAATGGTGTTCAGGCAATGGAAGCACGTGGCTCAGGGCATCTCCTTGGTGAGGAGCAGCCTGGCAAAGCACCGAGGAGAAGCTGTGCTGGCTGCGGAGTTAACAGCCTTTCCCTGCAGCGTTTAAATTGAGATGTTTTTACCCTGTGTTTTCTTTCCCATACTTTATTTTATTCTTCTCTCATAGTTTCCTCATCCGTGCAGTGATCAGCCCTGATATACGATAGGGATTTTCACTTGAAGGACTGTGCATCTTTAAAATGTCTTCCCTTTATTCTTCCTAGTTCTTACACATGTAATTTCCCCTTTAATTTGACATCATTTAACGGCACATTACACGTCAATGATGTGATCTGTGAATATTTACAATGTTCGTGTCATTTTTATTTTCTAATCCAATTTAAGTAGCTCTGCTTTTTATGACATCATGAATTCTTCAGTCTTTTTACTCTTTTTGGAACTAATTATTCCATCGGTTCCTTTGAACTGGCTCTGTGTTGTCAGTCATTTTCCTCCCTTTTGATCACAAGACCTTTGCTGCCCTCCTTTGCATGTGCTGCCGGAGCCCGAGGAAGATGTGACCGCTGCAAGTAGCTCTGCCCGCTCCCCCCATCCTCCAGCCACGTTTTACTGCTGAAACAAAACTACAGAGCAAGTCCTTTGAATATATTCATCTGGGGAAGTTTCATCTGATTCAGACTTTGGTGTCTTCACACCGAATACCTGCAGTGGCCCTTCCCAACGCGGGGGCTGCAGAGGATGCAGCCATCAGGCAATTGCTCGTGCATCTTGCAGGAGATGTCACAAAGCCCAGAGCGAATGGTTTTGAGTGTAAAAGGGAAAGAAAATGTGAAACAAATCTCTCTTGCTACCATATGGTCCGGCTCCTATATTATGACTCATGGTTTATGCTTAATTTTTACTCTCTGGGCTTGATATATGGGCCGAGGAAAATGGGCTGAACTTGTGAAGCAGCCCTGGCTTCCCTGGCACCCAGGGCAGCAGCAAGGCTCCTTGGGTGCACTCCCGGAGTGCCACAGGACACAGCTCCCTGTTTACTGGGGATGTTTGACGCTTCCTTGAATGCTAAAGATCTCTGTTGTCTGTTGCTGCCCTCTGTAGTGATATAGCAGAGACCACAAGGCTGTGCAGCAGCGATTCTGTTTATTAGCAATCGTAAACGAGTTATATAATTAACCGTTAGTGCGCATCTCGGGGCTTCTCTCTCTGTTCCTGCAGCTTTCTCTTGTTTAGGATTGTGTGTTCTTCTCAGGTTTATCAGAATGGCAGGGCTGCGTGTTGTCCTCGTTTCTATTCACTTAGACTTCAGGATATGCCAGGATAACATTTTTGGCATTGCTTTCAGTACAGCATCTTAAAGCCTATCAAAAATCAAACAATTCTGCAACAACCATAGGGAGGGAGAAGGCATTCCTCTACATTTCTTAGCTCTGCAATTGTTTTTCTAAAAGGGCACATTCACAGAAAATCCTCTGCTCGTTGTCTCATCTCCTGGAAACTTCAGCAACTTGTTGTGCAGTTGGATAGAAAAGGCGTGCTGCTTGGGGAATGGAAGGCAAATATTGACATGCGTCTGTTGTCTGGCCTCTTACATCATTAAGCAGGTTTCTCCTCAGGACAATGCTCGCTGATAAGCACCAGGGCTATGCAGTAGCAGTAAGTGAAATGTAAACTGTGACTGCTGAGGAGAGCGTGTTGCCAGGTAGAGCCATCACCTCACCTCCCCACGCTGCCCAAATTACCTTTTCCTGCTGGTATGAAAATAAAATGCTTGATGTTTGAAAACAGGAGAGTTTGTAAAACTTTTAGCAGAACTGGACAACGTATGGTGAAGAGAAATACTTTGGAAATCCTCGTGTTTTAGGTGATGGAAGGAGAAACCTCCCATTGTTGTTTTAGGGAGGTTTTCAAATAGTGGTGATTTAGTGGTGGTTGTGGACTGTATGTGGGGCTTTCTATAGCAGCAAATGGCTTAATTTTCAGAAGGCAACCTCTAAAGCTGGCCCTAGCCATCTCCCAGGTCACACAGCAAGCTTGGCACGATGGAATGCTTCATTTCCAAGTCTGGAGTGTGTGGGACGTGATGCTGGAAACACATGCCGTTCAGCTTAGGTTGTGTTCATCAAAACAGGGCATTTTAACTGGAAGGTCAGAATGACTGCTGTGTTGGAAGAGGATCAGGTGTTTGCGCCAACCATACATGGAGGGCCTTCAGGTCTCCGTGTGCCCAGGAGGTCCTGCAGGGGCTGCGGCTGGAGTGGGGAGTTCAGCTGTGCTGGGTCTCATCTGTAACAGTGCATCATCTGCACTGACATCGCTAAAGGAAGGTAAGAAATGGCCTTTACAGTAGCTCAAATAGAGGAAAATAATCCTAGGAGTTGTAGAACAACTGTTCTTGTTTTCACAACTCTCAGGTTTCCGCAAGGGTAGTTTGACTCTCAGATCTCCTTTGAAATTTCCTCTCTATTTTCATTCTCCCCCTCTAGTTCTCCCATCTCTTCTCTGTTCTGCTCTCACCCTTCCTCCTCAATCCCTTATCTTTTGTTCCCTTTCTGCTCACACACAAGCTTTCCTTTTATCTTCCTAAATAAATTCACACGGTATCAATAACGGCCGTTATTTTCTTCCCCTCAAACTTTGGCTTCTAGAAAAAAAAAGAATCAACTTTTCCCAGGCTTTTCTTCTAACATTTCTATTCCTAACATTAAATGATATTTTTCCAGACATTCCTAGAAGCTTAAATAGTGATAGAATGGTGCTGCTGCTGCCGCTAGTAAGAAAGGAAGCCACCGGCATTGCTCTGTTGGCTCAGCACATGTAGATGTGAGTGCTGCCCATGCTGCTTCCTTTTCTCCTTGCCAGCTGGACTTACTCCTGCCATGGTCTGTGGGATCTCTGGGTTCTGGTGGTCTCCAGGATCTCTGATCTGATTTGTGAGTGGTCCCATGTAGAGCTGGGAGTTGGACTCCATGATCCTTATGGGTCTCTTCCAGCTCAAGGTGTCCTATGGTTCTATGAACTTGTGATTCCACAATCTCAGCTTGCAGGAAGCCCTGCGTGGCCTCATGCCCCAGCCCAGGAGCATCTCAAGGGACTCACAGCCCACTTGGTGCCACTCATTGCCATAGGGGTGCAGACAGAGGCCCCCAGCTGTGCTCAGGTGGGCCTGGTCTGAAGACAGGAGCCCTGGATGGGGCACCCACCAGCAGGGCATCCCAGCTCCAGCGTCACACTTCCGTGCATGGTTTCCTTCAGGGCTCATTAACTTAAGCTTTATTATCTTGGATTCAGACCTGTAAATACATAGCAGCTACCTAAAGTGTTCTCAGCAGAGAAGTATGGCAGTGTTTGAGCAGTTGCCAGAAGTTCTCTCTGCAATTCCCAGTTGAGCTTCTCCCTGTTTTTGCCTGCGCTGCACCAGCAGCAGGGCTGTCCAAGTGTGCCCAGCACATCCCTATGGTAGGCAAACAGAGTTTGTGTTCCTAGAAGCTCACAATTAGGCAAGATATAACATTTTCACCAAAGCAATCATAGAATAAAATCACAGAATTACTCTGGTTGGAAAAGACCTCAAAGATCATCAAGTCCAACCGCAACCTAACCATACTACCCCAACTCGACCAACCCACTGCTAAATCATGTCCCTGAGTACCACATCCAAATGGTTGTTAAACACATTCAGGGATGGTGACTCAACCACCTCCCTGGGCAGCCCATTCCAGTGCTTAACAACCCTTTCTGTAAGGAAGTGTTTCCTGATATCCAACCTGAGAGTGGTGCTGAGCCTGGGCACTGCACGCACAGCAGACCTCAACACATCCTACACTCACTGCTCTCCCCTAAACTGAGAAAAAGAAGGCTTGTGTGCTTAAATACTCAAGAGCAAGGGATCAAAAAATTGATTTGGACATTCATCTTCAATCTCCTGTGTAATTATTTTACGTATACTAAAAATGAAAGTATGCAGGGATCTGAAAGATAAAGGTATTTTAAGCAATAAATAAGATTTTGAGCAATAAATAAGATTCAATAACAAAAATACAATAAAAAACCAGAACACAATAATTTCAGACAAATAACTACCAATGTTAAATAAGTAAAGGAAATAATGAAAGCCATGTAGTCACTACAGCAGAGCTAGGTGTTAAATTTATATGCTAATAATTACGTATTTTTTAGAAAGAGTAGTTGAAATCAGTCTGATCACGTAGAAGGAAAAGCAGTAAAATGCATTGTGGAAAGGATTTTCTTTAATCCTGCTTGCCTGGCCTATATGTATGTGTGTGTTTTTGCTCTCTGGGAGAGGTCTCTAGGGAAGGGCTGCTGCCCCCCACCAGGCAGAAGAGCTTCCTTTTCCTTTCAGGAGCATCTTTTGAAATGTTTCCTGTGTTCAGAAGTTTAAAAGAGAGCCACTAGACCCTATTGAATTCGTTAATAACCATTTCTTTTCCCCCTCTACCACATTATCTGCAAAGGGAGCTAAAAGTAAACCCCCCCCCAAACCAAAGACCCAACCCCAAATAAAATACAGAGCACCTTTTATAACCAAGCTGCAATGTCAAAGCCTTTATTGTTGACATATTGCACGTATAACCCCGTTTGTTACTCTTTCAAGTGCAAATGGGAAGAAACATATTCCTCTTCTGGACGGAGGATATTTAGTTTGTAATCACTTAGGGGCAATGAAGTGGAACTCCATTAGGTCTGCGGCCGTTCCGAAGCCGCTGTGCCGGCGCTCGGTGTGGGTGGCGCTCAGCACAGAGCCACGTTAAATGGAAGAAGAAATCGCTGCAACTGTCGTATAGAAAAGTCTGTCCGGTGTCATTACCCAGCTCTAGTGTTCGTAATAATCACTGTAGAGGCCATAGGCAAAGCAAGACGCTTAGTTAAGGCTCTGTACATCTTCCACGTGTTTACATTGCATCTACACATTGAAAAAGTACCATCCAGTTGGGCCCAGCTGGGTGGGGCGAGGGCAGCTGCCCCAACCAGGTTAGGATAAGAAGTAACTTAATTCATCTTCTGCGATGGTTTTGGCAAACAGGACAGCAAGACCTATGATTCTACGACCTCTAGATATTATAAGACCCACACGATTTCTGTTAGCTTCGAGGGAAAGCTGGTACACCCAAAACTACACATATATGCACCTAGCTGAAGCGTTAAAACTATCTCAATTTCTTCTCGTTTCTAATACGCTGTAAGTAATTTCCAATCTTAGAAAACCAATGCTCGGTTTCTGCTGAGCAGCATTTGAATTATATGAATATCGATTGCTTTGCAAGGGGAATTGCAGTCGGATTTTCTGTTATTTATACATCTGTGTCTGTATTTTGGCATTTATTGGTCCAACCCCCTGGTAGATTGCTTGCATTTGTAGTGTCTATATTTTGATGTGTGTTGGTCCAACCCACTGCTAGATTGCCTGCACTCGTGTCTCCCTGCAGGCACGTCCATGCTGTCCCCATCCCCATCCCTGTCCCCAGGACGTGCTGCCCTGCTCTGCTGCAGTTTGCTTGATGTGGCAGAGGGGATTTATTCATTTCTGCCCAAATGCAGTAAATCCCTTTGCACAGCTCTGCTTGGAGGCTCCAAGGTGGTAAAATACACTGCCGGCGTAAAGTCCAATCCAGCGCGGCTCTCCTCGGCTGCAGAATGCGTCGAATAAACAGTTTCAGCTCTTTCAGCATCAGGAAACGCTTGAGTCTCAGAAAAGCCCATAATTGAGTGTACCTGTGGCACAGGGCTGCGTCTAATCAGTCGCTGTGTAGGTGGGTAGTGTCAAGTGCCATTCATCTGCTTCCCCTGAGATCTGTGGAAACAAGGAGGAGGGGAAGCGATAAGACAAAGATATATAACCATGTTGACCACTGAAGTACATGGTTAACAACTTAATTATCTGAGTTCAGCTATCAGTCAGAAACAAACCTGTACAATTTAGACATACTTTATAATTTGCTATAAAAATGGCATAATGATAAGGACAGTGTCGCTAGAATTAGAATCTGCATTAAGTGTGTTTAATTTAATTTTTCTAATTAAATTTCTAATAGCTTAAATATGTGCACTGATAAAATGGTTAGCCACCTGCATTTAAATGCCACCTGATGCGTTTATTTTGGAACAGTGGAAGATTGATATAATTTGAGCTCGAGTTCCTCTGAAAATCCCTTTATTAATGGGCGTTAAATTGTTCTTTGTGGCGACGCTGCTCGTGGAGCCGGAGCACCGCTGCCGTTGTGGGGGGCGCTCTGAGATGCTGCGCATCCAGAAACGTGCACTGTATTTCCTGAGCTGCTGGGAAGGGCTCTGTTTAATTAGGACTGAGAAGTTGTGCCGGCACGTTGTGCGTCTTTGGGCTGCCTTGGCTGGGGGACGCTTGGTTAAGCCGCGTTGAGTTCACGTTTTTGCATCGTGGTGTGTGCACTGGGAGTGTTGCCGTGTCAGTTATGGATTTATCTAATTAACTTAATGGCCAAAAATGCCACCCACTGTGCATTGCAGTTACAAGGAGATCCGCCTCTTCTCCTAGGCTTCAGATTTGCTAAATTACCCTTTTCTGAGCTGGAACTGTACACTTTTGCATAGATCTCTGTCAAAAAGGATGTTGAAAAAGTGACCACAAAAACATGAAAAAACCCCCACCCTCCTTCCTATCATACGAGTAAGTGAAAATTGACATTTTGTTTTAATTCTGTGCAGCTGATCCTGCCAGGGGATATCTCCAGGCCAGTTTGAAATGTGTAATAAATTACAAGTAAAATAGTGATTAGAAAGCCCACCATTAAAAAATCAAAATAGCTTAATTTCATGAATTTCACACCGCAGATATTGCTACAGGGCTAAGAAAAAAGCGTAAACCCACAAAATCAATGTTTATTAATTAATTAATGTTTATTTGTACTCTGAGCTCCATTCACTTTTTGCGTTTTACTACCCGAAGAGAGAGCTCTGCTTTCACGTCAATCCAGAGAATAGAGAGGAGAGCAGGAGCCCTTCTGCAAGGACAAATTAAACCTGGACTCTGTGTGGATGGAAAACAGAAGCTTGCTAAGAGGCAAGGTCAGAACAAACCTTTCTCCCAGACTTCGGCTCTTCCACCTGGGCCATAAGCAGCAGTCCTCGCTACATGCCATCACTGATGCTGCTTGGGACCCTCTGCTTTGCAGACCCTGTGCCGCTCACGAAGGAGGTAGTTAAGGGTTCACTGATGGTATATCTCTTCAACAAATAGCCTAAAAGACAGCAAAAGAAGCTGAGCACATCCTGAGAAACTCCATGTGCCTGGTGCTGGGCCCTGCCTGGCTCTGTGGGCACATGGGCAGCTGTGGCTGTGAGCTCCATGTGGAACTCAACCCATGTTTGCAGATGGAGGAGGTGGCATGTAAGATTACATTAGATAAGATGTTTCACTGAGAGGAGTGAGGCCCTGGCACTGCTGCCTGGAGCTGTGGGTGCCCCATCCCTGGATGTGTCCAAGTCCATGGATGGGCCCTGGGCAGCCTGAGCTGGTGGGGGGCAGCCAGCCCAGAGCAGAGGTAGGGGTGGGGGGGGGCTTTGGGCTATGGGGTCCCTTCCAACCCAACCAATCCATAGTTCTATGGTCTTTAATGTCCCTTCCAACCCAACCATTCTATGGTTCTATTATAGTGCCAAGTTGTGGGTCTGTGCTCGGAGCTAAATTTGTATTTTCTCCCTTCCCCAGGGAATGCCACCACCCAACATCCTCAGCAATGTTTTACCTCAGTTGTGTTTCATGACACGGGCTGTCTCGGCTCCGATGCCTGCTCCTTTGGTTCTGCCACGCCTCAGCCTTCCTCACACTCCTCTGCATGTCCCAGGGTGAGGTTTTAAAAAACACCTTTTACTTTGATCCAAGCACCAACACTGGAAAAAGCCAGTGTGTGCAAATCTCGCCCTAAGCACTTTAAACAGGAAGAACAGTGATTTTTCAGAACAAAACACAAGGAAACTCCACGCTCTGCCTAAGCTCCTGGAAGTCCGTGGGATTCCTTTTATTGACTCCGCTGAGCGCTGGATAAGGCGGCAGAAGCGAACGCTGCTCAGACGGAGGGACCCCGACTACTTAGTGTAGGATTGTTTTCAATTTCCTGGCCCTTTAATCTCATGTGGATTCCCTTAACGTTTACCGTGATATAAGAAATATTTCCAGCTGCTTGCACCGTTGGGGTGTAAATCCTGGAATATGCACACCTGGAGCTGGGCGAGGGGGTGGGCACAGCGATGCCACCCAGCCCTGTGCCCACAGCTGCATCCTGGATTTGCCACCCATCAGTGTATTTTCTATCCAAGTCTGTTCCATAGTTGGTTAGAACTGATAAATACACCATTAGAAAGTGATGCTCTTTTTGCCCCCAGCCTTTAGCTGGTCTTCACTGGGAGGGTTGAAACTAGATGATGATTTTGGTCCTTTTCAACTCAGGCCATTCTATGATTTGCTCTGACTGAAGGCCAGCCACAAGATCATTTAGGAGGCAGTCCTTTGAGTTTGGTGCCAGGGTATCACTGGGCAATGTTACTCCCACACCTGTGGGTTTGGTCTGCACGCAGCACTCACCAATGGCTCAGTATAAGAAGCACTCTGTTTAGATCATCTGCCTGAGAAGGATGATAAACCATAACCAGGCTTTATTGTCTTTTTGGATGAATTCTAATGAAATGAATTAATCTCCATAGAAAAGCAGAAGTTTTTATAGCTGTAAATGTATATCAGAAATGAACGACAAATTTGCTGTGACCGTTTTAGGGTCGGTCCTTTCTTGCACCAAGGGCTTTGTGTACAGTCCTGTTATTGTTCACTTGTGCTCTCTGCTTTTTTTTTGGCAGCAACGTGCTCTGTTTGAAAGACCTTAATACATGTGATATTGCCAACAGCCTGTGTTCAGAACGCTTCCTACTGGAGCCACTGCCACTAATGGTGAACTTGGGTGCGTGGCAGCAGCCAGTGAGGGTGCTGCTGTGGGCAAAGAGGCAAAGAAAGGCATGGGGCAGGGGCAAAGCTCTGGGTGTCCGCACTGCTGTCTGCACTCCAGCCCCCCCCCCAGCTGTTTGCTGGAGCCCCCAGTCCTGTGCTTCCGTGACAAACACTTTTATAATGCTTCATTATAGCAGGCGGCCGAGAGACAAGTGAGATGCGTGAGTACAAGAAAATGAAATCAGTATTTAATTACTAAATATTCTACATCTAAAATAAAAAAAAAAAGCTTAAATAATTCAGTTTGATTTGGTCTAATTAGCCTGATTTCCTAGTATTTAGCCCTAATTATGTGATACATAAGCCCTAATTATGTGGTACGTATACAGTGTGCTCTCTAAAGTTAAAGATCAGAACGGATACTGACTTAAATGATAAAATATGTTAAATTATTAATTATAATTAATCTTACAAAATAGGCATAATTAGTTTAAGTACTTTAGATATTCTACTTAATAGCGTTACGCATTATATGCAAGGTTGAAACATTTTACAAATACTGCCTCAAATGACAAATGCCAGCAGGTCCATGGGTGTCCCATCTGCAGCCCCCATAGGGTTGGAAGGGACAGGTCGAGAGGGGCTCAGAAAACCCTTCCTGTTGTTGGGGCTGTGTGTGTGGTGGGAGGGTTGGAGGAGCTCGTGAATGTCTGTAACGTGTTGTAACCGGGACGACTTGTTGCTGAGTTCACTTCACACTTCTGGACACACTGGAACAGGTTGCCCAAGGAGGCTGTGGATGCCCCATCCCTGGAGGCATTCAAGGCCAGGCTGGATGTGGCTCTGGGCAGCCTGGTCTGCTGGTTGGCAACCCTGCACGTAGCAGGGGGGTTGAAACTAAATGATCATTGTGGACCTTTTGAACTCAGGCCATTCTATGATTCTATGAGTTGCTGCCTAGCACACAAACAGCAGGAGAGCTTGAAAAACCGTGGGCTTTGCAGATTGCAAGATGCACCTTTACAGCATTTGTCTCTTTGCTTGATAAACAGTAGAGTTGCCCCAGGTATGATACTGTTAGATAAAGCAAAGCGCCCTCCAAGGCAGAGATATTTATAGTTCTGCTATTAAAACGTGCCTTACAGCTCATTTCTCTAACGTAATGTTGGCAAAATTAGGCTGAAATTACTGCGAAAACTGCTCCTCACCAGATTCTTCTTTATAGTTCTGTCCTTTGATTAGGTCGGGAGTTGGCGGGGTCAGCCTTCCTCGGTCGCCGTGGTGAGTATGCAGCAATATGCAATAGAGAAATAAGAGCTGATTCCAAAGTCGCTTGGAAAAGTCTTTTCTATTTCGAGATTTGTGGGAACAGAGGGGAGGAGGACATTCCAGGATATTCCCATAAACCAGCTCACCAAGTGCTGAAGCCCATGGCAGCGACTGGCAGCAGCTCCCCTGCGTCCTGGCACAGCGCCCAGCTATTAATGGACGTAATGAAAAGTAGTAATGAGTTCACCTTGAAAACAGTCATATTATCAATATTACAAAGGCTCTCTATATTTTATTTTAAATTGCTTGCTGTAAAAAGTGGACCAGAATGTGCTTGAAAGCATTATTTGTAGATTTTCTTGTTGTGTTTTGATGGAGGTTATAGAATACACTGTAATCTATTGCTACTTACATTCTTTTCTGGTAAGTGTTAACAATCATTCTTTTATTTTTTTTATTTTTATGAGTATTCGTGTACGTATTCATTCCAGTGCAGAATGAAGTCATGTATGTTGAAATGAGGTGTATGTGCATTGCAAACTGTGTGTACATGCATCTAAGTAGTCATCTACAGCATCATGTCTTCTTCTTGGGAACTGCTGCTACAGAAGTAAACCAGCATCTCACCATAGTAAATGGCATGGCTGAAGAAGGTAACCCAGGAAAGTCCCTGCTGGGCAGCACTAGAGGAAGCCAGGCTTGTGAGACTGAAGATGCACTATAAAATATAGGGGACTTAATCTGCCATACATTTTTGTTTCCTATATAATGACAAAAGAATTAAATTATAGTGAGGAAGGCTTGAAGATAGGAAATTAAGTATAGAAACATTGTACACGTGTACATTGGGGATCCCTTTAAATAATTCAAACTGTTCATACCAACACAATGTTTGAGGTGTTGGCAATGCCAAGAGCATGAAAGTGAGTGTGGAGAAGCTAAAGTGTGAGAGAAGTAACCTAGAGTGTAATTTATAATTAATACAATCAAATAGAATGGGGCAATGAGCACCAGCGACAGCGCTAGGAGAGCAATGTGGACATCGCTGGTTCGACAGGGAGTGCCTGGGGATGGGCTGGTGGGCTTCATTGGGGAACCTGGGGCAGCCTCATGCCTTCAGGATAGTGCAAAAAGGGGAGAAGTGCTCTTCATACTCATTCCAATTTCCTAGCTCTTGGGATGTGGAAATCACAGCATACTAGGGAGTGGTTTTGCAGAACCGGTGAGCTTTTCAAAAGAATTCTTGTTAGATATGCAGCTGATTTTTGCATGTTGAATAGATTGAGTACACTCGTGCACTTCTTGATGCAAGTAACCCGCAATAGGATGAGGGGCAATGGCCTCAAGTTGTGCCAAGGGAGATTCAGGTTGGATATTAGGAAAAAATTATTTTCTGAAAGAGTGGTCGGGCAGTGGCAAAGCTGCCCAGGGGGTGGGGGGTCACCGTCCCTGGGGGTGTCCCAGAGCCGTGGGGATGTGGCACTGGGGGACGTGGACAGTGGGCATGGCGGGGTGGGTGGGGTTGAATGTGAGCATCTCGGAGGTCTTTTCCAACCTTAAAGGTTCTATGCTTCTATGTTCACTTGTCCAGAACGGAGTGAGACAAGGAAGCTGTTGTGTGCTGTGAGGGGAAGAGCCAATTGCTGCAAAGCAGAGTGAGGTGGTGAGATCTTTGGCTTGGGATGCTTTGGGCCAGAAGAGATGGTTTTGTTCCATGCAGTTTGTCTCCCCTTGTGTGGATCTCCCGTGTGCAGTGTCCCAGAAGGTGCCAGGAGATTCCCACCAGCAGCTTCCAGGTTCCCTCCTACCGGCTGCCCAGGCTGGTGCTGAGCAGGTACCGGATCCAGTGTGCTCAGGTGCTGCCTGCTCACAGCCAGGCAACCCACTAGCCCCGCTCCTTCCATTTCACCAGCGTCCTCCTGTTTCTGCTCCACGCCGTATTGGCTGTCTTCTCACCCTGTAGCAACATACGCATTTGAATAATGGAAAGGACACCTTAAATTACGTTGTCTGCAGATATTACTCGGCCGCCCGGGATTTGCCACGCTGGATCAGAGCGCTGGTCCATCTCACGGGGCTCCTGCCCTGCAGCACCTGTGTGCGGTGCACGGCGGGGCTCGGCTATCCCAGCGCTCACAGGGAGCACCCCAGGCCCTGCTCAGGGCACCTGTACGCTCTCTTTCTGAACTGCTACCTTGACACAAAATAGCTTTTCTCCCTTGATTAAACTCCCCTTAAGATTTTCTCCCATTTTCACAACCTGCGCCATTTTTTTTTCCCTCCCACATTTACGTCATTTTAATAGTTTGTTTTAACCAAGCTTGATTTTTCAGGTCGTCCTTTTACAGCATGAACCCCGTTATCGAGAAGATGTGAAATAAATGTGACAGAGCGATACAGTCCTTTAAATCTGCCTTAATTTTACTGGGAACGCTGGTGAGTGAGCCTGCAATGGCTGAGATGTCTGAATGTCTCTGCACACATGGGTGCACAGAAGGGCTGATTGCGATCTTACATGTAACACTTTAGATCTTTTCTGAATTTTCTCGTTGCCATTTCGGTGTCTTTTCATCACCCTAAGCCTATCTCTGCTCTGTCAAACCAATCTCCCCTTGCACTTCAGCCCCTCCTATGGTGTTGGTCCAACACCAACACAAGGCCCTGCTCATCACTAGCTGGGATTGCTCTTCCCATCCATTCATTATCTGCCCGTGCTACATAACGCAGGCAGAGGATGCAGTGCTGAGCCAAGTATGGGAAATAAAATAGTGCAAAGGTGTACTTTTTTCCTTGAAAAAGAGAGGATTTGCTCTGGTGAGGGCTGATGAGTGCTCAGGGGGCTTCTTCACTGGAGTTCAGGTGGGCAGGGGCTCCTGGTATCTCTTTGTCTTCCCTGGAAGCAGATGGCCCAGTGCAGAGGGAATCAGCGCAGCACAGAGCGAGGGACTCTGGCTAAGACCATGTGCAAACACATTGTAATCTGTGCTTTCCTGGGGCATTAATCCATGAAGATATTAAAGGAGCTACCAGCAGCACATCCCCACCAAGAGGCCTGCTGGCAAGCCATGGTTGCTGGTGCAGAGTTTTCCACCCTGTTGTTTCCCATCAGACCCATTCCTCTGCTTGCGTGGGTCCTCATGTCTGCTAGGGATATGTTGAGGTCAGGAGCATTGTGGAATTTTCCTCTAGAAAAAATACGTTGGAGCATTTTGTAACATAGGATGGTGTAAGCAACAGAGAGCTGCAGAGGTGCAAGTACACACAAGTGTTAATGGAGACACTGCCCGTAAGGGATTCATACAGCCCCAGATTCAAAAGAATGGTTCCTGTCCTATCCTGCCTGCCTGCCTTTGTGTTTACGTACATTTGTTATTTTTGTCTGTCTGCAGCAAATGCAATACCAGTCGGTGTGTGAAGCATTGCATGTGGTTGACCTGCTCTACTCTAGGGGCTGTGTATGTTAGAGTATAACTTGAGATCTATAGGAGGAACAGCACAAGCCAGTGTTTATACTGCTGGCTTATCACAGACACAGCTTCAGGTACCTTGGGCTGTAATTTTAAGGGATTATTAAGTAGGAACTGTATGAAAATGGGGACTGTGTGCCCAAGGTCATGGCTCTTGGTCAGTGGACTCCAGGTGGGGCCAGCTCTGGGTTGTCTGTGAGTGGTGTTTGATCTCATGGTGTATTCCTCAATGGCAGAGACTCTTGTTTAGCATTTTTGTGCCTTCCAGTCTCTCTTGTTCATTTAAGGAAATCCTCTTTCTCCTTGACAACTACACGTGATTACACAAACCCATCTAAAACTTGGGTTAGACGAGTGACTCCACAAACCAGATGTGAAACCAAGCATCTGACCTGATGTCACGTTTGAAAATAGAAGGGCTGGAAGGAGGAGGTATGGCAATGAGAAGTTTGGGTCTGTTTTAGAAGACAGAAGCAAGCCCACTAACCTGCACTTGGCAGGTGTGTTGTGCATCGTCCTGCCTCCAGTGAGCAGGACGGGCTTGCTTCCATCCGCACTGCCTTCCATCCTCACTGCCTTCCATCCGCACTGCCTTCCATCTGCACTGCTTTCCATCTGCACTGCTTTCCATCTGCACTGCCTTCCATCCGCACTGCCTTCCATCTGCACTGCTTTCCATCTGCACTGCCTTCCATCCGCACTGCCTTCCATCCCACTGCCTTCAATCTGCACTGCCTTCCATCCGCACTGCCATCCACACTGCCTTCCATCCACACTGCCTTCCATCCGCACTGCCTTCCCTCCGCACTGCCTTCCATCCCACTGCCTTCCATCTGCACTGCCTTCCATCCCACTGCCTTCCATCCCACTGCCTTCCATCTGCACTGCCTTCCATCCCACTGCCTTCCATCCGCACTACCTTCCATCCACACTGCCTTCCATCCGCACTGCCTTCCATCCCACTGCCTTCCATCCTCACTGCCTTCCATCCTCACTGCCTTCCATCCGCACTGCCTTCCATCCGCACTGCTCATGCCACTCAGCAGCCGTGGGTAGGAGCGTGTGCTCAGCTCTTTGTTCTCGCCCAGCGGGAGGCAGGTTCCTGCTTTCCGTGTGCATAGGTGCTCTTTAATCTATTATTTGTCTTATAAAATGGCTGAATACAACAAAGATCTTTTGGTTTATTGAAACTGCCTAGGAAAAAAATTATTTAAACTAATACACAAAGGAATTCCTAAATCTTGCTTTCGTTGTTTTTGGGTTTTTTTTTTTTATAATTCTGCATTACAATACAGAAAAAAAAATCTGTCCTTCTGTCTGGCTAATGTTAGTTTGATGATTATACTAATATTAACTGCTTTACTTGAGTAAGCAAAGAAAAGGTAAAATACCAGTCAGACCAGCTGCTAATTCACAGAGTGTTGTACGACGGTTATTAAAAATACCCAAAAGATGTACCTTTGTGGTTCAGTCTTTTGAATTAGAAGCAGAATATTAATTTAGGCCTGAAGCATGATTAAACATTGTAAGGCCCCCTAAGAATTTTCACCAAATTTTCTTGGATTTCTCTTTATTGGGTCTTCCTCGACTGTGTTTAGCTCTGTAATTGCTTTGCTCCTTTGTTGATAGGCTAAAGCACAATGTGATTTTCTCCATGTCATAATATTTAAGAGGATGGTTCAATGTTCCGCATGTATGATGTGCAGCTGGGGCACACGGAGCCATGATGGGGGTGTGGGCTCTCGGTAGCTTTCCTTTTTCCCTTTCCCTTCCTTTTTTTTTCCTCATTACTTTTGCAGCTCTGCAGAAGGAAGTCACAAAATTTGTCCGTGTGGGCAACAACCCAGAAGATGCAATCTGTGTCTGTGTGGGGAGAAAAGGAGCAGAACCTGCCCCAGCACCTAGTGCTAGGGGGAACAAATCCATGCCCAAAGGCTCGTCTTATTTTGCGTTTTTGTCCAATAAAACTGTTTTTGGAGGTTTACTGAAAATTTAGAAGATTTCCAAAGCAGAGTTGTAGGAAATTCCAATCGTAGATTTAAAAAAGTGGTAAAAAATCCAGCTCCTTCCCTGCTCTCCTCTTTTGGAGAACAAATTCAGAACGTTACATTGATTCAAGTTCCCTGGAGGGATTGAAGAGTTAAAACGTAAGTGGTAAAATCCATTGTATGTGCTATGAAAGGAAAAACATATTTGGCAAAAAAAAAAGAAAAAAGAAAGTAAAAAGATCCCAGGGCATGAAGGGGATGTCACCGGCATCATGAGACGGAGGAATAAAGAATGAGGTCTTCTCAGTGCCCAGCTCTGGGACACACAGAGCCAGGTCCTCGCTGCGTCCATCCGTCCCTGGTGCTCCGCCAGCTGCAGGAGGGGCAGTGAGAGGGGGAAGGGCTGCGGTGCTGAGTGCCTGCAAGGCTTCCTGAGGAAAGCTCAGCCAGAAGGGAGGGGGTGCTGTCACAGGGGTATCACGTGTATCACTCTGAGATCCTGAATTGCTTTGGAAGGCCTAATATTTGGCTGCGGTTAGGCAACTTGTGTGTAGAACCACTAAAACTCTTAACATGTCAGCAAAAATGCCAACCTAGTTCTGAAGTACCATCAGATAGAGATATTCAGACACATCGATAATGTTACTCAAGAAGGTAATAATCATCTTCTGCATGCATTGATAAAAACTTCCAATTTCTCACTGTTTTTGAAGAGCAACACGATTTGCTAAAAATACCAGGATTTCCATTTTACACAATACAGAAGAAGAGAAATCTAATGAAAAAGGACCGTGCTACGTCTGAGATGTGCCCCAAGGCCACCTTCAAGAGCAGGATGGGGATGACAGTCAGCGAAAGTCTGAAACACATTTTATTTGGGAGTCTTCAATGAAGGTTGGGAAGAACAGCAGATCTGTGCTGACAGCGATGCTGAATAGTGAGGCATATCAACAGTATGGAGCATGAGGTAGCTGATCATTAGGAAATAATGGTTTATAAAGATAGTAATGCCAAAAAAAACCAAACATATTTTGAGGCATTGCATCCAAAAATCTTTTATTTAAATGCTTTATGAGAGAGGGAGGAAGCAAGGAAGGAGGAAGATATTAATTATATAGAGAAGAGATTTTTAATCAGAGGAAGTTTGATTTGAATTGGGACAGTAAAGGTTACAACCAAGTAGCAGAGTCTGCAGGAAGCACTGTGTGGCATCTCAGAGCATCAAGGTAAAAGGTCACTGAAGCTCTAATCATAAACTCTCTAAAGCATTACCCAGAGCTTCTGTAACTCCTCCTGGAAGAGCAATGGGAACAGAAATGACCAGCAGGCCTTGAGAATGACCAGGATAACGAACTGAGCAGCGTTCGTGATTGCTGCGCTGCGGTGGCTTTGGCTTTGTTCTCCATAAAGTCAGTAGCAACAACGAGGATCTCAGTGTCAGCAGGGGAGCTGCGCCCAAGTAATTACACAAAGTCGGTAACGATCATTTCTGAAATACAAAAAAACAGGCAACCCCAAAACGTGTTGTCCTGGTCGAGCTAGCGTAGAGCAGTCGGTGCATTAATTAGCGGTAACAGCAGTGCAGACACTCGGTTTTCTGATTCAGCAGTGCAATTAAAACCCCGCAGCTCCCCGAAAGCACCGGCTGTTAGCTGGGATCTGGGAGCAGTATCCTTTCAGACTTTCTCTGGCTGTGATTCATGCGATTTTGGAGTCCCAGTTAAGTCATGTGATACCGAAAAATCATTTACAGTCTTGTGAATTTGATTTGAGTATGTTCAAATCCAATGGGTGTTCTGATGCACTGTTTCTAAGCTTCCTAAGATGTGGTGGGCTCTTTGTTTGAAGGGGAATTAATTGCATTTCTTCCTCTAGCGCAATGTTTGTAACCCTGCAGTTGTACCATAGCACCCAATGGGCTCCCTTGATGACGCAGCCTGTTCCCCAGGGGCTGCTCGCTCCCATTTGCTCCCATTGATAGCTTGCATACAAATTCAGTTCAGAGCAATTGTGCCATAGATGACCCAAGTCAAACTATTGAGAGAAATATAGAAATTGGTGTTTTGAAGTCCTCAGTACAGTCTGAATGCAGTACGTCAGTAGGAAATGTGAAATACACATTTCCCATTGCTGCCTTGTTCTAGATCAGCCCCCAGGAGCTCAGTCCGCAGTGCTCCCCTGCTCCCTTCCCGTGTTGCAGGAGCTTCTGGCACAAACCCAGGATGTGGAAATATCCCACCATGCTATGGGCTAATGTGGTGGGAATCACAGAAACAGGGAACCGTGAAGACTGGACGAGCCCACTAGGATCCCCAAGCCCAACCCCAGCCCACCACACCCCTCAATGCCACATCCCCATGGCTCTTGAGAACTGGATGGATCATAGAATCATAGAATAGCCTGGGTTGAAAAGGACCACAATGCTCATCTCGTTCCAATCCCCTGCTATGTGCAGGGTCGCCAACCAGCAGACCAGGCTGCCCAGAGCCACATCCAGCCTGGCCTTGAATGCCTCCAGGGGTGGGTCATGCACAGCTTCTTTGGGCATCCTGTTCCAATGATGGATCGTGCCGTCCTCCACTCTCACTCATTTTTAACTCTAACCACATATCCTCATTTCTGTGTTCTGTACAGTTGCTGTGCATTTCAGCCACGAGCAAGAGTTTATGCTGAAGCTGTGAGTTTTCCCAAGAAAGCAGAGAAGACACACGTGTAGCGGGTGGAAGCTTGCAGTGAGTTCTGTCCTTGCTCTGCGATGGGCCATTTTCCATTTCTCCAGTTGGTTTTGTCTCTGCTGGCTCATCGGGCCTGTGTTAGTGAGGTGGTGTCCTCAGCAGCTCCTACCACGCTCTGGGGAAGGTTCCTGCATCCCAGAGGCAGTGCTGCCTTTGGGGAGAGCTCCCGGTGTGCAGCTCCGCCACCCCAGCCGGTGAGCGCTATGAATAACAATGCCAGTCGCGTGGAGTCACTGCAAACTCACAATCACCCGCTTTCTGCATTATCATTTTTCCATATGAGAAGTGGAAAATCATTTTGAGTGTGTAGAAGCAGATAAGTATTCCGGTCCTGGACATTTTCTGAGCTCGTTTACCAAGCGGCCGGGCTCCAATCGCTAGATCTAATTGACCAGGAGCAGCGTGCAGCATCACTCTGATTATTTTGGAGTTATCTGTGCCGAGAGGAGCGGTGACTGCCAATGGGTGCTGACATCCATGCCCTTCCATTAGTGCCCTGGATCTCCTGGCACTGCCCCAGCCGCACAGAGGTGGGGCAGAGCCCAATGACCAGCCCCTGGAAAGTGGTACCTGAGTCTGTTTTTTGGCTCACACTGCCCTGGTGATGGCACCTATAGAGCTGTGTGGGTCAATCTTCAGATTCATTCCAAAAAATTAATTCAGAAAACCAACCAAATACGGGCTTGCTACATCCCAGGAACCCCTCTGCCTGTGTCATTTCAAGGGGCTTTATTTTTAGGTGTGGAAAAAGTGGAGAACTGTGACCTATTGTACCACCTATAAATGAAAAGTAGGTACTAAATATTTTATTTTTCCCCACTGCTCTGTTTATTCTTCTGCCTCGCTTTTCAATCTTCATGCAAAGTTTGTGAATGAGTATGTGTGTGCTTTCTCTCCAAGAGCACATACAGTATCGGTAACTGTGGGCTGGATTTAATAATTCAAAGTAATATGAAACCTTGCCGGTATGGAAATGGGCTTGTGATTGGCTCTGTCTGCTAGCTAGATGGGATGAAAAATCTCATTTTTGGAAAAATAATCGAAGATTATCAGCTGCATCCAGGAATTGCTGGGGTCTCGCAGAGAATGGTCGCTTTCTCTACACACATGCGTTCAAACCCCCCCACTGACACACAAATATAATGCTTATATTCAGCATGCACCCAGATGTCTTCGTGTTGTACCCCTGTTACCTGTCTCACTTCCTGGTTTTTGTGTTGGTTTTTTTCCCAAGGTACTAGCAAAAGAATGAGGTCTTTGCATGGAGCTGATGCTCTAGTAATTAGCGTACAGAGGGAGAGCATTAACAGAAGCAAAGTGTAGGAAATAACACAGGGCTGTATCAGCTCTGGTCTTTCATCTCTTGCTCTCTTCGTCGTTTACAGTAATATATTTGTCATCTCTTAAGATATTTAGCATTTTGCTACCAAAAGGAAGAAGGATTCAAGGAATGTAACCTAAATTACAGCACGGAGAAACGACATATAAATGTGTACGTATTTATACCATAGGCATTAGGTACAGATTCCCACACATCACAGAGGAAAAAAGGTGTCTTTAGCAGAGAGCAGTGCCCTTCATTTGGAAATGCTCTGGCCATCATATTTTAGAGGAAAAATTAAAACAGCTTAAAAGTTCTTAATCTGGTGAAGGTCCTCAAAATCCAGTCTCTCTGCCCTCTATAATGCCTTCGTATATACGTATATGAGTACGTGTAGATGCATATAGATATAAGCAATATATATAGATATGTTATTTTTTCTACCTCTTATATAAATATAGATATAGAGCATCACGATTGGAATTCCCAGGGGGGGGTTTTGTGGAACTTCAGAGCGAATGTGGCTGACACTCGTTCTTTGTTGCCCTTGGGCTACAGGTTTGATCACCGGCTGAATGGATTTATCCGTGTCAGCAGAAGGAATTTCTCACTCTTGTCGCACGCATATTTTACAAACCTTTCTCATGTGTAAATGAAGTGCAAGCACATTCAGGTGCTCGGCGTTTCAGCCAGCTTTGGTAAGGCAAAGAGAAGGGTGCCAGCAGGTAGAAGGGCTGAGAGCTGACGTCTGAAACCCGCTTTTATTGAGCGACTCTGGGAAACACGCTGCAGTCGAGAGGCCTGATCTGTGCTGAGCATGGATAGCAGGCGCATGGAACGCCAAAGAGCAAGGCTGAAATAATTGGTACGAAGATAGAGAAGCTTAATTTTGATGAAGCAATTAGCAGTTGTTTCCTGATTGCTCTTACTACTGTGAAGAGGAGGTGGAAAAGATCGTGTCACCTCCATCAATTCCAAACCATCTCGGGGCTCTTGAGACCTTTTGCCCCAGGATTGGGCACCAGTGAAAGTTGCTTTGAATTTTTTTTTTTAGAAAGTGTATTCTCAAGAAGGTTAAACATAAATTAGTCATAAAGCTGACAAAAGAGAGAGGAAAGGACGGGGCTGGGTGTTTTTCATCCCAATCTCTGTGTTCTCAAACTGTTAGTGTTAAATTTGGGGGGAAGAGAAAAAAAAGCAAAAAAAAAAGCAACACCCCGCACCAAAATAAAAGAAGACCTGAATTCTTTTTCTCCTTAAAATAACGGTAATAAAAACCCTTTGGAAAGCAGCGCCGTTTATAACCTCAGACATGAATGTGCGGTGTAATGCTGCAGATCTGAGCGG
This sequence comes from Pavo muticus, assembly GCA_016647715.1. NCBI lineage: Eukaryota > Metazoa > Chordata > Aves > Galliformes > Phasianidae > Pavo > Pavo muticus. The sequence continues at coordinate 893,714 of JACDJE010000148.1, forward strand.
TGTTTAAGACAACAAAGTGCTATTTGATAGTGTAGCCTTTCTGTGGAACAGCTCCTCTTCCTGCCTTTGATGTCCGGATGGTTTATTTAATCAATTATTAATCAAAGTTGTGGCATTCTTCTTATATATTTAGGTAAAAAACTAAAAGATGCCTTTTCTTGCTTAAATAGAATGCGGAAATACTTGCTTTTGAAGACATAAAAAATACATACTGGAGAGATTCCAGTTTTGAGTGCTGGAGCAGCACACGGTGCGTTGGGGAACGAGGAGGAAGAAATGCCCGTCCCTGAGTTGTGCTGAGAGCACGAACCGCTCGGCGCGGCCGCCTCCGTGCAACAAAAGCACTACAAATAATTAGATTAGTGTTTCCCTGGCACAGGTGCCGAACCCGACACGGAGCAGCGCCATGGAGCGGGGCGGGCGGCCGGACAGCGCGGAGCGTCGCGAGCAGTTGGTAACGTTTGGCAGCTCAACAGAGAAAAAAATGACTGCTAGGGAAATCTCAACCGCCGCTAATTAGCAGCAATGAACTGTGGGTAAGGACAGTACATTTTAATGTGAGAAGAATTTTACAATAACCACCACACTGAAAGAAATAGAACGAAATGCTCCCTAGCTGACCCTTGTGGCAATCTAAGCTGCATATTGCAATAATCCTGTAAATTACTATGCTTTTTTATACAGTAACTTGGAGTTAATTAGTAATTTAACATTCCTCTACGCTATTAAATGTCTTTCTTGCATTATATTATGTTGTTTCATGGTCTTACCTTAACACTAATGGGGTTTAGTTATATTTTCTCAAAACAGTAACAGTAAAATAAAACTGGGATGGAAAATTAATTAGCTCTCTTTTACCTCTGATTTACCTGTCGGTAACAATTAGGCAACCAGGCTGGGCATTGCTGGGGCATGGCGGGGCTGGGGGGAATAGGGGAGCTTGGGACCGGGCAGGAGCTGGGTGTGGTGGGATGTAATGGGAGCTGATGGGACACAGTGGGACACAATGGGATGCAACGGGATGCAACGGGATATGATGGGATGCAATGGGATGCAATGGAACACAATGAGACGTGACGGGACGCAATGGGATGCAGTGGGACGCAATGGGAGACGATGAGATGCAATGGAACGTGATGGGCCACAATGGGACGCGGTGGAACACGTTGGCACACGATGGGCTGCAGCGGGATGGCGCTGACAGAGCAGTGGGGAGGTGTCCCCAGGGCGCGTGCGCTCAGTGAGGATGGAGCTCAGCACTGTTTGAGCCTTCCTCTGCCCCCTCCCTGCAGATGCACAGCTCCGTGGGCTAATTAGGCTAACCAACAATGACGGAACCTGTGATCTGAGGGAAAGTTTCGGCTGTAATTATGCGGGGCATCAGGTGAAAGAGTCTCCTCTAGATTAATCCCGCACAAATTAAAAGTCAGAGCGCTTTTTCTCTCCCCTTCTGCTCGCCAGCCATCTTCTCAGCTGCTGTCTTTGCTTCGTTTTGCAGCCGTTGGTTTGGAGCTGCCATCCTCTCACCTCCGTGGGATCGATGCGGGCACCACAATGGAGCGGTTTGGTGGGACGGGCCTGGGAGGAAGGATGGTGCGCTTGGAAGGGCTGAACCCAGCACAAAACACTTCCAGAGGACTTTGTCTCTGGGGGCTCCTGCTAAAAGCAGAGCTGCTACCATTTAAAACCCCATTCTTTGCAGCTGGATTTGAGCATCCATAAAAAATTCATCCGTGCTTTAAGAGATTTCTGCTTTTCTGTCCTCTCCATTGTTAGACAAATTGAAGTGTGCACTCTGAAGGAGTGTGGCAGTGAACTGAGAATTTATTTACTCATTCGATTCTAATATTGAGAGAATCTGCTCTCCCCGTTCAAAGGGTAGAGCAACAATGCGAGTGACATCGGGTCAGCGGCACTTCACAGCTACCTGTGAGATAGAATTGTTCTCCTGGCAGATAGGAAGTGACTGAAACCTCTTTTTCTCATCAATGTCTATTATGATTGATGGCTCTATGGTCACACTGAATATGCCCTTTTTAAATAATTCACAATGTCATCATCATAGTACTAGTTTATAACTAGCCTGTTATTTTTACCTTTGTTCATTCACTAACAGGAGATTCGATAAATTAAGCGCTATGGATTTTGGTAGCATTAGGGCTGACTGAAACCTTCCTTTTCCTTTATGTTTTCTTCTTTCTTTCTTCTTTCTCTCTTTCTCTTTTTTAAGATGAAGCCTTCTCACACACTGTACCAAAGATCTTTAAAAAGCCACAAGCATCAGGTATGATGATTCATTAAAAAACAGCTTACCAAATCAGTATGTTCTCTTGATGACATTAATTAAAATATAAACAAAGTACCGAAATAAAGCAGCTGCCGTAACTTAGCTTGGATTGCAGTTCATCTATCATTCAGAGAGCAGCAAGGATGCGTTTCAGACATCACAAATGCACGCTGTGGGTTCAGCACGAGAACTGGTCGTTAATTGATGCCGAATATTATTCTTGGAGTGCACTGGAAATAGTCCAAGTAGAAGGTGCTCAGTTTGGATAGCAGAATGATTTTAACAGTGGCTAATGGATAAAATATTTAATAGTGTACTTTGCAAATCAGGTTTTATTTGTTTAACTTGGAAATTGGGCTTAGTGAGTTCTATTAGAGGGTAGCTGAGCATTTATCTTCTTAACTGTGGAAATGCTGCTGATAATTAGTGGATGTTAGGAATCACCAGATATGTTTCTTTGCCAAGTCTTTGTAATTAGAAGGCTTTATGCAATTCTCACGTTGCTTCAGTTATTTTTTGTTTAACAGCTGTAAATGTCTACTTCATTCCAAAGCCCTTTCCGTCCACGGCCATGGGGCTGTCCTGGAGCACCACGGATGTGCCCACACCGGCAGCAGGGCCTGAGCAGCCATGGGAGGATGCGCTGCTGGACAGACATGGGTGGCACCAGTGATGCAAGTGCAAAAGATGAAGCTGCCCTGGGGAGAGGATGGGCTCAGCACAAGACAACGCAGACGTGGCTGAGCTAGAGATTCCCATGCCTGGACATGGGAGCAAGAAACCTGAACCTGCTGTGGGTTGAAGAAGTCTGCAATTACATTCTTGGTGATGTACGAAATCTTCCGATCCCTGGGATTTTTCACTGATGTCATTAAGAACGTGAGTACCATCTGTGTCCTACAAGTACGTACCTGAGATTCCTGCACCTTGTAAGCCGGAGCTGGGTGACTATTGGCTCTTCAAATCTCAAGATGTACGCCCGAAATCTGCCGTATTTTCTTAACATTTTCTTCCCAGTAAGAAGCAGCTGCCTCTACAAAGACTGAGCTTTCGGAGATGCTCAAAGATGACGCCTCACGGGAGCGGAGACGATGCTGCTGCCCTGCAACTCCCTCTAGGACCCCATGGTAGTAATTAATAAGAAGTCAAGTTCTCAACTAGCTGTGACAAATTGGAAAGCTGTGAATTTGGAGATAAGAGCGGAGGGTCACAGTTTATTTGTAACTGGGTTATCTAATCGTAATAAGCACTTACAGCAAAAAGCATCATAAAAGAAAATGGTACGGTACAAGAACCTTGGAGTAATTGGGTTTTCCCACACAAATAAGATCCACGTAGCAGAAGAATTTCCCTTTGAAGCAGCTGTTATGAATTTTGGGTCCACAGTTTCCATTAGCCCTCATCATTACTGGCCCATTGCAAAATAGATAAAATGCATAAAGCATCACCAACATTTGATATCGTAATCCTATTTGGTTTTATATTTCCTAATGTTTCTCAATGTGGCCGTAAGAATTGGCAAAATCACAAGAGGGATAATACAACATTGAGTTCTCTTTCATGAGAATATTATAATGAGGTTTTTGGGTCTTTTTAATTTTTGATTTTTCATTATTTGACGATTGGCTTAAAATGTATCTCATTTTGTGCACCATCAGCTTAGAGATTGAAATTAAAAAATGACAAATTCATCCACGTGGGTCATAGTCTTTGGAAGAATTTCTTCCTTCTGCTTGGAAGTGAGGGTGGGAATCAAGGAACAACAAAGTAATAGGGAAAATAATGGTTTATTTTCTGGGGGAGGAAACTGAAAGGTGAAGTGCTGACTCTGCAGCAGGTAACTGCAAACCTTCTGTATCAGCACTGCGAGATTGCTGGGGTTTTGGACAAAAGATTTGGACTTGATTTAATTTGATTTCTCACCAGGCTTTGGGAGCCAGACTTTGCGAGCACGTCTTCCCTAGCAGGGATACTGCTGCAGCAGCAAGCTGGGAAAATTAGCCTGAGTTTTCAGAAGCATCAGTATTTCCCTTCCCTTTCTCCTCACAAGCATCAGCCTCTCAGCAGATCCCTCCTGCATCAGTGCAAGAGGGCAGAGGCTTCCGATGCTGGCGTCAGGGGGGAATTGTTCTTCACGTGGCACATCTCAGCCAGGCGGGTAACAAATCACAGGAACCCTGTGTGGCATTTTGAGGTGTTGCACAAGACTCCCAAATGTTGACGAGAGGGACAGGGGATCCATTGCTTTATGGGTAAAGTTTACAGCTAGCCAGCCCAACCCAGGGCTGCCTGGGGAAGGGGGAGAGCTTTGGCTTGATGAGGCTGGAGGCAATTGCTTCCAACTTGTGGCTCACACTCATTCTCTAAGCATCCCTACCAGCCCCCTGGGCCTCCAGGGCCATCCCACAGCCTTGCAATGACAACATCTGCACCATTAGTAAAACTCTTTTCTACTTTTTCCATCCACTGTTTAGCAAGGCCCAGACCACAGACAATTCCCAGTTTAGGCTGAGCTTTTCCTTGTTAGAAATACAGATTGAGGGCTGAACCCTCGTCTTGAGCACAGGCACCGTCCTGGAGGGGACCGTCAACATCTGCATGACAATGGTCATAATGCTGCAAATCTACCTCGTGCATATGGGATATACACGTATATATGTGTACCACAGCTAGGAATGTGATATACATACCCTATTCAAAATTAGTCAGCATACCCTAAGGAGGGATTTATCTGTAATAAAGAGCTCTGGATAATGAAGTTTAAACAAACACCATATTTCTAATGATTTTTTGTTTGTTCTAGGCAGCAGCAAATCTTATGTCCCATCAGCTTGCGGTAGGGACACCTCCACCCCGAGCCACTGGGTGCCATGTGTGGCTCTGGCCATGCCATTGGTGATGCACTGTGCCAATGGGGACGCTTGGTGCTTTTGGGGACATTCAGTGCTGCGAGGACACTCGGTGCTATTGGGGATGCTTGGTGCCACTGGGGATGTATGGTGCTATTGGAGACATTTGGTGCCATTGGGGATGCTTGGTGCCATTGGGGATGCTTGGTGCCATTGGAGACATTTGGTGCCATTGGAGACATTTGGTGCCATTGGGGATGCTTGGTGCCATTGGGGATGCTTGGTGCCATTGGAGACATTTGGTGCCATTGAAGATGCTTGGTGCCATTGGGATTGCTTGGTGCCATTGGGATTGCTTGGTGCCATTGGGGATGCTTGGTGCCATTGATGATGCTTGGTGCCATTGGAGACATTTGGTGCCATTGGAGACATTTGGTGCCACTAGGGATGCTTGGTGCCATTGGGGATGTTCAGTGCCCTGGGACAGGAACCACCAAGCTCCCCCACCCATGAAAAAATCTGCTAGGTGGGGCTGCAGCGTCTGGATCAACGTCTTTAGTTTATGAAAATTATAATTATTTTGATTTTTGTTCCCAGACAGCTTGAAATGTTGCAAAACTCTGCAGGTGCTCTCCGTTATAACAAAACCCCGGAACAGATGGCACAAGGTACCAGGCCAGCTCAAGGGATTAAACGCAAGGCTTTTGAAATTTAAAATTAAAGCCGGGTGATCTTGGGAAAATGTGCCTGCCAAACGAGCGCTCTTAAAAAAAAAGTTCTCCAAGTTCTCCATGCAAGCTGATTTAAATTCAAATGAGTCAAAAATTGGGCACTTTAAAAGTGCTTAAGAGAGGATTAAAAAAAGGGGAAAAAAAAAAGGAAGCGGACGCGTTGCTTGTTGCTGCAGCAGGACTGTTTGTGTCCGAAGGCAGGTTTGCTCTTCGTTCTCTCCACAGTGCTCCGGCAGGTCTTTGGGTGAGCGCTCCCCGGACGTTTTCTCCCCTCTGCCCACTGCCTGCTCACAGCAGGCCCTGTCCCCAGAGGGTCACGCACACGCGGGCGCTGCTGCCCCAGCCTCGGGGGCAGAACTCACTCGGGAATGCTGCAGGGAAGGGATGCGCTCCGCTGTGACGCGGTGCCGTCGTGCAGGCGGGGTGATGCGGCATGCCCCTCGTGGTGCCCGTGCTCCAGATGTCCTCTTTGTTTCAGCCGCGTTGTTTCCCCTGCCCTGAGCAGTTCCAATTTCTCGTTGGCACGGGACGCTGTTTTCTGCATGTTTTTTAAAATGGCTCTTAATCGCGAGCCTAGTGGGGGCATTGAGGCTCACAATGAAGAAAAAGCCCACGGGGTGAGAAAGCGGCAACCTCAGGGCTTTGATGGCCTTGTTGGCCCGAGCCTGGACTCCAGCAAGCAGCAGCTACAGCTCCATTCAGCACCGAAAGGGCTGGCAGGTCCTGTGACGCTGGCCGGTGTTTGCGAAAGCCTTTGTTAATGTGTTAGATAACCTATTAATCACAACTTCTATATTCATATGCAAAACGTGCCCGGAGGACAATTTAAGCGCTGATTGCGGTGCTTTCTCTGTTTGCGTTCTGCTCCCCCCACGTGAAGCTCCCGGCCGGGTTTGGTGCGGGCCTGAACGCGGTGTGATTGCAGCCCCGAAAGGGTGCTCTTATTTTCCTTAGTGATCCCCGTCTCGTCTTGTCATCCTAAAGGTTTGTAAGGACTTTAATTAGGTACGCCGGGTAGGGAGACGACAGAGAGCAGCCCTTTCCACGCCCAGACACTTGATGGAGGATGATCACTTTGGCAGGTACAGGCTGGCAAGATGAACCGGTGTAAATTAACTAGGAAAGGTTAAATAAGAGTAAAATGAGGACTGCAGACAAATCTTGGAAGCCGAGTTAATCCAAAGCGGGGCCGTAGGCTGGCTGTGCTGCTGCGTCCTCCACGTCGGGGCTGCAGTGGGGCAGCCATTACATGTGGGGCAGCAGTCACCGCATCAGTGGGGAAAACTGAAGGCTGTGCCAACGTGGCAGCAAAGCATCGATGTCAATGAATCCCAATGATTATGCTCTATGCGGCGAGGCTTATTAGCTATGGATTGTTCTGGATTGCTTTTTAGAGCTGTAAGCAAACAGAGATTGATCCTACCTTTTTTGTGTTTTATCAGGACAACTCTTTGTTTCGGTATTCAATTACAGGGTTCATTACGTGGAGGCACCTTTGGCTATATTTCATCTTCCCTTTGCAATGCGACTTTGCACAAGAGGAAGGACCTCCTGCCCACCTCGGTGCCTGCAGCCCAGAGAGGCCCTTTGCTGCATGCGGTTGGGGCGCATCACTGCATTTCCAGATGGGGACCTTCTGCCCCCCCAGTGCAGCCAAAGGAGTCACCTCGATGAGGGGTGCTGGAAAATGCTCCAAGGTCCCGCAGCACCATTTTATCACAGCTATAACGGCTGGGAAAATGTTTGTAATTTGTTTGGCAGCCGTTAATCTACCCCTTTGTTCGAGTGTTTGGTACTGAAGTGTTTCTTCAAGGACTTCGTGGTGGCTCTAGATATTTTCTTCCATAATAAGGATTATATGGCACGTAGCCCTGTGAAAAGATACAGTAATTAATTTGAAAATTGCTGAGGAGTAGATAAGTGTTTAAAGCTTTAATGACACGCAGTCCTGTTCTTTTTTTCCATTCTCCCGGCTGGGCACACTGTGTCCAAGCACGCAGCATGGCAGCCCCCAGCCCCGAGCTGCTCCCGGCAGCACCAGGCACTGCACAGAGCGCAGGGAAGTCGCTCTTTAAAGCTCCGGAGAGATGCAGTGCATTTATCAGCTGTGAGTGGATATCATTGTGTTTATAACAGAGTGGAGGCACCATGCAATTTTGCTCTTGAAATTGGTTTATATAGATGACTGGTTGCTGTGAAGTGTGTGTCAGAGTTGCATGCAGCGGTTATGAAGTAGTACAATTGTCATCGCTTCTTACATGGTTGTTGAGAAGAGCTTGAGAGCCCGGCTCAGTCAGCTGTTGAATAGATAACCCAACACAGTTAACGTGGCATACATTGTAAAGAATTACATGCCTGCTACAATGAGCTCTGGGCCTTTGGTCTAGATAATAATCCTGGTGGGTGTACCACGTGCGCGGCTGTCTGATCGCTCAGATATGACTGACGAAACATAAAGAAAAATGTCAGTCGCCGAAAAGAAAAATGCTGCTGGAAGTTTGTTTAAGGTTCACGTTAACAGCAGAGCTTTGGGATTTAACCCTGGCGCTCCCGCAGTCCCGGCTGTCGGCTCAATGCATCGCTGTGGGTGGGCTCCGCTTGGGCTGCACTGGGCTCCGTTGGATGCAATAAGGGCCCTGCTGTCCCTCCGTGCTTCGTGCTGAGTGTGGTCCCCTTGTCACTTCCCATCTGTGACATGTGAGCCTAACGCCACTAAAAAGGGTGAACGTTCGCGACTTCTTAAGTGCCATGGCAGAGCTCATTTCACTGAATTGAAGCAAGCCAGAATAATCAAGCTGGCAACGCGGACTGGACTGCAGAAGTGGTAATTAATACTGCTAGCAAATTAGAAAAAAAAAAATAAGAGAGAGGGATTTGCTGTGCAAAAATCACAGCGCTTCTGTGCACCGGGAGGCGGCTCTCAGCACAGCGCCTGGGGGTTGGTGATTCATCCTCAGGTGCTTTCACTGCGAGGAAAGGATTGTTTGAGAGTTGCTTTCATTTGTCTGAGCGGCTGAAGCATGAGGTTGGCCGGGGAAGTGTTGTCCCATCAAGAGTCCCAGCTTGGAAAGCTTGTTCTTGATGAAATAGAGTCGCAGAATCAGAGGCTCATAGGATGGTGTGTGTTGGGAGGACCTCCCAGCCAGACAGGTCTGTGGGCATCCCACTCAGGTTGTGTTCATGGAGCAGCAGCAGTGCCTGTGCCATGGCAGCCATTTGGGGATGGGAAGCTCCTGCCCCACACTGACCCCCCACGCTGCTTTGAGTCCTTTTTTCTTCTTGCACACCAGCAGTACCTCCATGGCACAGCAGGACACTCAGTGCTGCGTTTGGGCATCTGCATTTTTATTTAAAAATTGGAGCCGAGCAGCAATCTGAAAAAAATCTATCAAAGACAGTAAATAAGAATTTGATAAAGCTGTGTGTTGCAAGACCCTACAGACATAGGCAAGGAGAAGCCACATCCTGAACAGCCCCAAGATGGCTGTGTGACTCTGCAAGTGATATGTTTCAACCAGGGTTTGCTATTGAGAGAAAGCAAAGGCTGTGCATGCCTTTCTCTTTGGGCACCTCTCTGAGCAAGCTGCTTTAACACGAGGGGTTCCTGCCTCTGCTCGCTCTGCTTTGAGGCCTGCGGGTGCAGGGCTGCTGTCCCAGGAGCTGCTGGGACCTTGGGGGTTGGTCTCATTTTCAGGTCAGCAAATCTGAGTGAAGTTCCTCCCTTTGCAGGGCACACGCAGTGCTGCTTTCCAGACACCCGTCCTGTGTTAACCCTCATCTGAACGCTCTCCTGTTGCACAGACATTGCCTGGAGCACAACCACCACCCACAGCGATCTGATATTGTTATTGCTGGGATGTGGCCAGCCCTGATTTGACCACTTGCATTGTTCCTCTCTTCCTTTCACCCCTCGACCCCACTTTTTATTTTCTCTTTACAGAAGTCACCTTTTGGGAATTACCTCTGAAAATGCCTAATAACAGAGCGGCCAATCCGCTCTTATTTTGGGGAGGGGGGTTAAAAGCTTTATGCTGGAGCAGTCTGATATCGCACACTTATTTGGCACAGGGAAGGGTTCAGAACTCATCCCACAAGGTAAAAAAATCTCAGGGAAAAAAGGAATTCCAAACAGCATCTATGTTACATTCAGTCCTATGGCAAAAGAAAGACTGAAAGGAATTAGTGATGCCAAATAATAGGAAGAAAGCAACAGAATGTGCCATTTTGCAGCTGAGGAATATATATTCGCAGAGGTGAGGGAATTTTTCCCTGACACGTGATGGGAACCCGTTCTTTACACAGCCAAACTGGGCCTTCCTCGTTGAGATTCTCAGAGTTGCCCTCTGGAGGCACCTGTCTGCTCCTCTGAATAGTTTAACTGAAATCAATAGCAGCAGGAGGCAGCTCTGGGTCCGGCCGACAAGCGTGTGCCCTTCCTATTAGCGGTGTAACCGTGTCCTCATTTCTGCAATTATGCTGGAGGATCCCATGTTTGCATACACATGACACGCGTGTCTGCATTTCAATATGAAATCCCTTCCGATGGCTCCCATACAAGTGCAGACTCCAGCGATGCAATGCGTGCAGCAGTTTCTCTGTTTCTGTAGCTGTTTCACTTACGCTGCTCAGATTTTGGCTTGCATTAAAAACCTGCCTCAAACCCATTAGAACAGATGAGAAAACACCACTTCAGATAAAACCATTCCACTGCTTACTGGTGTTCTCCAAAATGTGCGGAATGAACGAACCTGGATGCCCACTGTGGCTCTGAGACCTGGGAGACCATCGAGGGTTGGCTCCGTTCTGGTTTTTTTCCACTGCAGCGTGTTTGGGGCTGTGTTATTCCTGGTCAGTCGCTTTACTTTAATAACTGTAACCAGCTCTGTTTGCTTCCTTTAGCCATAAATCCCCACAGTGATTACATTCCTTTGCTAATGGAAATAAAAGGTGAGAGAACTAAAAATAATAATAAAAATACTTCAGGTCTCTACACTTGAATTCAATTAATGCCTCCATCTTAGCTAGCAAACACTTGAGAGAGACACAATAAGAGGAAATATAGATATAAGTGCCTAAACAAAGTGGTCAACAGCTGCACAGCTGTATAAATCACCGCCTCCTCATCACTTGTGTTGCCCTCCATTACTTCAGCCCTTACAGCCCTGCGGGTCGCCCTGGGCACTGCCCTGCCAGCTGCGAGCTGCACGGCTCTGGGTTGGCAAAAAGGGCTGCTGCAAATTCATCAGTTTTGAAGCGTGAGTACGTGGGGATGAGCTGGGGGATCGTAGAACCATAGAGTGGTGTGGGTTGGAAGGGACCTTTAAGATCATCTCATTCCAACCCCCTGCTATAGGCAGGGACACCTCCCTCTAGCCCAGGTTGCTCACAGCCCCATCCAGCCTGGCCTTGAGTGCTTCCAGGGAGGGAGGGAGCCTCTATCCCCTCATTGGAACATTCCCAAACAGAGGTGAGCACAAACTGAGTGTTTCACCTTTGGAAACCCCTCCACATCGCAGCAGAGGAGGAGCAGAGCCCGCAGTCCTGCAGACCTCGTGTTGGGCCATAGAAACGCACACCCCTGTTCGTCACTTTCCAGATTTCTAGGAAACACTTCAGCAAAAATACAGCTGCTTTATTAGCGGCAATAATTCCCCAGACATTCCTTGTTGAGAGTCATTTTGGTGCTGAGCGCATGCTTAATTTCCATGAGACAAATCTGCATTTGCAGATGGCAGGAAAAAAACCCGAACGTCACCAAAATATTTCTTACTGCTCCTGACAGCGGTTATTTTTGCTGTGATCACTGTGCAGTAGGGCACCTTCCCCTGGAAGGGCCGGCGGGGCTGAAATCTTTCCCTCTCGTAGAACAAAAATAATCAATCCCTCCTAACGGTGGTGTTGTTGTGTTGGGTTTTCTCATCCATTCCGTTCCCAACTCCTGCATCGTTGGTTTAAGTAATCTGAAAGTGTAAAAACATTTTGAAAAATTAAGATGCTTCCACACTCGTACCCATTCATTACTACTGAGGTGTTAAAATAATTTATTCCATTATATTAACGACTGTTTGATGCATCAAAAGATAATTTGCCATGTAATTTTGTTAAACCTGAAACTGTAGCGTATTTTCTTGATAATACCATTAATATATCAAGAGTAAATAAAATGTTTAGTGGTAGGCACATTAATTATCGCCTTCATCTACCGGTGCTTAAAACCAAGAAATAATTAAATGTGCTTTAATAAGATATGGTTCTGGGGAAGCCGGATCGTTTATGAATTGCTGGAGGTGCGTGCAGCTGCCTTTCCCCTGAGAGGAGGAATTTATGCCGAACACCCCGCTGATTGTTCAGGAGGTAAGGAACCAATAGCTGCATGTACAGAGGTTTAATTTAAAGTGTGTTTCTCACTAGGCTGCTCACAACACTTAATTAAACTCTGCTGTTTTGGCAATGACAAATGCTGTAGTGCAAAAGGAACCAGAGTAGCGGTGACTGAGAAGCTCTCGTAATTTCTTTCATGCGCGCTGGCAGCCAGATCCAGGGCAGGCAGAAAGGGAGACAAAAAGAAGATTTATTGAAGGTGTTTGGAGGAAGTGGCCACTTCCACATGGCTGCCCCGAGTCCTCGAGGCGTGACAGGGCCCCTGCGTGGGAACGCGGTGCTGTGCCACCCATCTGCAGCATTCCTTCTCGTCGGAGGATGCTCATCTCACTGGGCTCTGTGTTACAGAGCTCAGAACGAGGGGAAGCTGACAGACGCCCAGTTATTGCCTGCCTTGCCCCATGAGGCTCCCAGTGGCACAGGCTGGTCCCATGCTGGGCGTGTAGTGCTGTGTAGGTGGTTACAAGCAGTAGATCTGGTCCCACTTTTGGACAGACTGTCATCCTCTATTCAGATTGCGAGTTTCTTCCCTGCCAATGAAAAAAATCTATTTTTATTTTCACATTTCAGCCATGAAACAACAGCCTGAAATGTGAGGAAACACTCTTTCAAATGCATTTTTAGCTTGAGCTCCTTTATTTCAGGTACGTGTGGATATAAATGGTATTGCACGATGAGTTACTTTTGTCTCTGCTTTTATTTCCCTGCTCCCCTGGACACCCATCCACACGCTCTCTGAAGGCTGATGCACAGCAGCAGGAATGCACAGTCTCATTTAGTGCGTGCATTAATAAAAAAGCAGGGGGAGAGCTATCATTGATAATTACCAGATATTTTTGCCTCTTTCTATCCCCGTCTCTGCAGTCGTAACACAGCGTTGTGAGCACGCGTACCTTGAGAGCCTGGTTGTCCATTTAACTCTGAGTTCAACAGGAAGGTGCTTTGCAGAGAAAACCTGTACAGCAACAGTAAATTATAGAGAATCCTAAGAAGGTCTTAAGCTTCCTCTATGGAGGTAAACGTTTGAACCAAACAAGCAAACAACAGCAAACAAGAGAAGCTCTGGAGCAGATCCTTGTGCCTGTGGGTGCTGTGCAATGCTGCCCAATGCCTGGTGGTTCCTGAGACCCATCAGTGCCGGGTGAGCTCCTGCTGTGATGCCCAGAAATGGGAGATGGTTCCACACTCGAGTCGTGGAAACTTGTTGGGTATGGTGGTTGTATCTTGTTGGGTATGGTGGTTCTATCTATGACAATATCACACCATTTGAAGCCGCCTTCTTTTTTTTCCTTTTTTTTTTTT
>JACDJE010000148.1:907620-984872 GCA_016647715.1 Pavo muticus
TCCCCATTTATTTAAAAGTCTGACAATAAAACCAGCCCATTCTGAATGGTAGATAAAATGCAGAGAAATTGATGAATGCCTTTTGGTGACTACAGTTGAGTTTCCGTGAGGTTTTATACATTATTGACACCGTCAGTGATTTCAGAGATTGTGGCTGCAGCTGGGATGTTATTACGACCGTGTTGCAGTACTTCTGTCGGGAGGCTGTTGGGCAGGCACAGCTGGAGGCGTTAGTGGCATTTGATGTCCATGACCTGCAGTAATTGCAGCATTTTATAACAGGAGCCAACAAATCTGCAGCAAGGAATTAAGCGGGCGCAGCTCCTTCCCAGCACCCAGCAGTGCCAGGGCTGGGCCGTGCTGCTGGCTGACCCAGGGCTGTGTTTTATTTCCATGCCTCACATAGCGTTTTTACCAGCTCACAGCACTCACTAAGCAAGTAGCTATACATCTACAAGCATAGCTGGATATGCACTTTGCTCATCAGTGCTTAAGTAGTTTCCTGACCCTTTCCTTTGCACTCCACTCATAACTAGAAACAGAAAACCTGGCTGGATGGTTTTGCAGAAGCAGCCGTTTCCAAAGCCTTCAGGGAGGTGGGGTGTGCCTGCACCTCTGGGGCACCATGGTTCTGTTTGGAAGAGGATGGGAAATAAGGGCAGCTTACAGTCTACCACATTTAACAGCCATGGTGAGAAGTCCAGTGGAACTGCAGCAGTCTCCATGAGATACAGGAGCTAGGTGGTCTGTTGCACAGAAGTGATGCTGCCCAAAAATCACTGCAGTGTACTTGGTGCTTATGGAAGGGCTCCTGCATGGTGGCCAGGATGAACTATATTTGGCTGGAGAGTAACAGAATTTGAGTGTGCTCAACAGGGAATCAACGATACATCTCCCTCTGTCCTGAGGACGTGGTTCTCCATCAGATGGTGTTGGATGCTCAAATGGCATCAGATGCAGGGACCCCATGCACGGCCAGCTGCACTTTCCCAGCAAGCCCACAACGTTGTTGCACCGGTATTTCCTTTGCATTTAACCAGGGTTTCCACCCCAGCAGCCTGCCTGGGGTTGGGTCCCACCACACCAGCCCTGATCCCAGTGTACAGAACTACACCACCGTGGCTGGAGCTGTGGATTCAGTGTGCGTACTGGCTTTGTATACATACATACTTTGCTTCTGAATCTAAATGTTTGCTCTGAATCTTTTCCCACTTTTCTCCCCTTCTTTCATTTTATCTCCCTTCCATTGACTAGTTACAGTCTCAAGATGTTTGCCAAATATTCTGCAGTACAGCACAAAATCCATGTTGAGAGATACCAAATTCCTGTTAGCTGTTAAGGTTGGAAGAGGTGTGTTAGGTAGCCCATCACATAAAGCTTGATAAAAATCCCTGAGTAAATGCCACAGGAACCCTCCAGGAATAGAGCCTTTAATCTTTAGATCGTCTAAAAGGAGCCTGGTGACATGACTGGGCTTATTGCAGAAAGCTAATTTCAGTGACTCTTGTGATATTGTGAAGATCCTCCAGTCCTTCGTGCCATCCCGCTCTGGGAAGCAGGAATGGGCTCTTGCTCACGACGTGCTGGTTTTGTTGTTGTGTTGGTTTTGCTTTTGTTTTTCCCAATGTTAAAATATTTTAAATTACCAAAAAACTCAACCAGCAAACAGAGATAGGTAAGCA
This sequence comes from Pavo muticus, assembly GCA_016647715.1. Taxonomy (NCBI): domain Eukaryota; kingdom Metazoa; phylum Chordata; class Aves; order Galliformes; family Phasianidae; genus Pavo; species Pavo muticus. The sequence continues at coordinate 909,303 of JACDJE010000148.1, forward strand.
TGTCTTACCTTTCCAAGTGCCAGACCCAGCTGCTTTGCCTTTCTCTGGGGCACAGGGCAGTTTGGGCAGTGCTTGGGGCACTCAGCAAGTGCCATCTCGCTGTCTGCTGTAAAACGGGGTCACCGTTCTGCTGTGCAATTACAAAAGCACAGCTTCATGGAACGGGGGCAGCCTGCTTCCAGGAGAGCACTGTCCTGGAAACAGAACTGCAGATGAGAGTAGAAGCTGTGATGTATAAGTTTATGTAGCACATTAAATATTGACAAATGTTGGTATCTGAAAACTGTAAGTGATGCTTTGAAGAGAAAGTAAGCTGCAAAGGAAAGACTTTGCAGACTAACTTCACTCTTGTTGTAAGTTGACGGCACCCAAACACCTGCCTCACATTGACTGGGGACATCTTTTCTCAGCTTGCATCTCAATGAGTGACAAAACTTGGCAAATCATTTATCATTGCTCTTCTTGAAATCCTGCTTCATCGGTGGGCGGAGTGTAGATGAACTGCTCTACAGTGCTGCAAATCCTGGAGGGTCTGCAGGGGAGGGGTGCATTGCCCTGCTCTGATGCTCAGAGGGATGCACCGAGGGGCTGAACAGACATCTGGGGGTCTGCATGCAGGCTGTGGACTTGGGGTCAAATGCTCCCTGCTGTCACTTGGCCTCCATACAGCCTGCTCTGTTCTGCTGCAGAACGTGTGAGGCTTTCTTTGACTGGTAAATGAAATTGAAGAGTAAAACTTCAGGAGGTTTAAACATTTCAATAGCTAAAATACCTGCTGTGGTGTAACGCAACTTAAAACCCGTATGTATAGCCTGTGTAAGCCACCAGCATTCCAGCCGTACTGAGGTGGTGCACTGGTAGCCTCAGTGGTCAGCATCTCAGCTCAAGAGGGACATGGGAAGGGGTTGCTGCCCTACAATCATAGAACCACAGAGTGGTTGGGTCAGAAGGGACCTTAAAGCCCATCCAGTTCCAACCCCCTGCCGTGGGCAGGGCTGTCCCATCCTGTGCTCTGTCCTCTCCCCTTCTCCTGGAGTGCAGTGGCCCCTGTGCTTCATCCACTGTATTGTATTCATTTCACACTTTAAAATCACAAGTATCCCAGCTGCCTGAGGCTGGCTATTAGAGTATTAAGGCTATTGCTGTCATTTTTGCATTTCACCTCATGCAGGTGACAAAAGGGAAAGGCTAGGAGCTCTAGCAGAAGCACAGCAAGCCAACTGTTTAACAATAAATACCAATTAGGTGGGCAAAGCCTTTATTTTCTGCTTAATAAGCCATCGAGTTTGGCGTTCACTAAAGCCAGCAGCTTCCTGGCGCTGTGCATGGCACTGCCCACTGTGGGCTGCAGCCATGCCCCAGGATGCAGAAAGGCGTGTGGGTGTCCTCTGCACCTCCCTCAGCTGCTCCTTCAAGAAGGTCCCCTAGGAGGTGCAGATGTGTGAAGCCAAAGAAGTGAGCCCTGGGTTGGAGGGTTCGAAGGAGCGACGGGGGGAATCCTTGCCGTGGAAGCAGGAGGAGGTGTGCGTGGGACCGTGGGCACCTCAGCCCAAAGCACAGCCCTGCAGCCTGCAGGGTACAGAGCTTGGGTACTCAGACAATGCTCATCTCGGGTTAATTATTTTCTATGCAGGACTAATTAGCTCAAGCTGAGCGCTGTGCTAATGCACCTGTATTGCTTCTACAGGCGGAGGCAGCGTGCCTGGACAGAGGTCAGCTGTAATTCCTTTTTGTACTCCAGATTCAATTGAAGTTCATGTCTGGGGTCACTCTGAGGCCGGAATGAAATTCAGGACAGTTCTTACTTCATGTCACTTGGTTCTTATCTCCCTAATCTCAAACTTCAATGTTTGCCCAGCAGAAGCAGCAGTGATTCCAAGAGGACCGGTGCTTCTGTGGGAGATGGGGGGAATTTTACTTCTAATTTTGGCTGCAGCAGGAGAAAGCAGTGTAACATTAATCTCATAGCAAGACATAACGTAGGCACATCTGGGTGCTGAGTGGACGTTTTGTGCAAAAATTGTTTAACAGGGGATGGACTGATACAGCAGAATTGTGCTCCTGCTGCTCTGACCTGCAGCGGGTGCTGGGCGACTTCCTTCGTGCAGTCCTTCTTCCTAAAGTATTTCCCTGCCAAGCAATGATAAAGCAAATGTCTAAGTGATGTAATTTGCTATTTTAGGTTTTTTACGAGTTTTGAATATTCAAATGCAAATGGTGGCAATGGCTGATGGAAAGTGCATGGCGGGTAAGCGTGGCTGTGTGCTGCAGAGCGCCAGGACCCCAAGGGTGGGCTTAAGGGACCATCTCTTCTTTGGACAAACTATGTGAGTTGGCATCGCTTTTCCCTAATAAAAGAAAATAGCCATTCTTGTGTCATTGCATCTTTTTCAGAAGCTTACTGGCGTGAACTTTCCAAGGGATATCCTCCTTTCTAATGACAAAGCATACTTTATAAGTATTTCTTGCAATGCTCACGGAAAAGATGGACCGTGGTTCCTCATCTGGTATCCTGTTCACACTAAAAGTAAATACAGAAATATTTCCATTTGGGTAAGACTAAAACCATTTGATCCATAGCAATATAGCACCGCTCTGGAAAATTTAAATACTAATAAATGCTGCTTGCTGAACAACGTCCTGAAGGTGCTGCCAGTGTTCTCCTAGCAGTTAATAAAGTAGTCACAAATGATTCTGCCCACTTTTGTCCCAAAGAGGATCATATTTAATGCTCCATTTAATTTGCTCAAATGTCAGGGAACATCAAAAGGGGAAATTTATTGTATTAGTCACTGAAAGAGATATAGTAGGAGCATCATGCTATCTAAAGATGATTAATAAAAATAGCTATTGATTTTGCAAAGTCAATAACTCCAGCTGTTCAAGTGCTGGCGTGGGGCAGTGGCAGGGACTGGCTGAGTTGCTGGGCACCCTACGTCCACCCATGGGCTCTCAGCTCTGCTCTTCTCTCCACCTGCAGTGCATTACATTTCAGCTGCAGTCGCATTGCTCTGCTTGGTGCAAGGGCTCACCTGGTGCTGTCACCGACCGGCTGCAAAGCTGCAGGCTGGGCTGGCTGAATGCAGCACCAGAAAGGGGAGGCCGTAGGAAAGAATGAAAGGGATGCTTCAAAAACCAGACCCTACAATCACTGCTTTTTCTTGGCTTTGTGTTTCCAGCATTGTGCATAGAAGTGTTACTGAGACTTTCAGGCCTCATTTTGGGGCAGCAGATATTGAGAGAGCAGAACAGTCCCCTCCCTCTCATGTTAAGGGATGAACTGCTGTGAATCACAGCTTCCACCATCTGAGCGGCTGCTATAGGGCAGAGCTGCAGGAGCCCCGGCCATCCCCACACAGCACTTCTCACTGGTAGCCAAGGCTGCACTCCTCTCCCAGTGCCACGAGCCTTGGGCTATTTCTAATACTTCTTAAGAGACCTAAAATAAGTCAGTATTTGGCAATGGAAAGCAGAAAACTCAGGCTGATCTCAGCACTTCCTTTCCTGTTTATTTTCTCAGTGAGGCCAGATGTCATGGTGCTAATTTCTCTTAGGTTAACGATGGGGAAAAATGAGGATGCTAGCTTGAGTTTTAAAAATATTACTATGGCTGTATTATTTCTACATTTCCCTTCTAAGCTCTCAAGAAGTTGAGCTTCATTTGCAACAGCATTCATTATGGATTTGTAGATAGCACAGTTACCTGCACCTTTTGGTAGGGAAAAAGCCATCTGTAATTAAATGCTAAAATCCCCCTGGGATGCTGTGACCGTGGTTTTAATTACAGCTGGGTGAGCCATCTGAACCTACAGACAGGTGGGCTGAGTTACCCATCACCTGCAGTATTTCCCTGGAGGTGGTCCTCTAGCAGCCCTTTGGCTAGCAGCAGTAGTTGTGTTTTACACAGGAGGAGGTGCATGCATTGTCCTGCCTTGCCCAGAAGGTGAGATGGAACTGCTTTCTGTAAGCGTCTTTGATTTCTGATGGGAATTTTCCTTGTGCTCTCCTGAGAAGCACTGCTGTTCTTGAGTCCTCCCTAGGCCTTATGTCTGTCTGTAAGAAGCAGGCAAGATGCTACAAGCCTGTACCTGGCCTTTCCAGGCTGCTGGAGCTGTACTGTATCACTTTCCTGAAGTGGCTAATGTTTTCCCAGGTTGAGTTGTTGTTGATTTCTGTGCCTTCAGGTTTTTAAGGGTTTTCTTCTTGAGAATCTCACTTATTACGAGAGTCAAATGTTGCTAGTGCTTGCTAGTGGTAGTGAGTTTGGTATTAATCTGTGCAGTGAAACTCTACTGAACCATGGATCATCTTGGTTTGGGAGGGATCCTGGAGCCCGTCCATAAAGCCACGGGCAGGGTTGCCATGCAGTAGGCCAGGCTGCCTTTCTGAAAATTTGAGTGTGCCCCATCTGCTGAGCTGAGGAGGGTGGGGCTGCCCTGCAGCAGCCGTACGCATGGGAAGCAGCGGGGGGTGGCACTGGGGCGCCCTGCTGAGATGAGGATGGCAGCAGGATGGAGATGGTGGCCATTACAGCAGAGAGGAGGTAATGTCCTGCGCCCGCATTAGTCGCGGTGGGTGCAGGAGCGCGGCAGCCTCGGAGGCAGGCACCCAAGGAGACCTCATCTGGTGGGAATGGAGACATTAGCGGACGTCTTCCTTTGTGAGAGTGTTCTTATCTCAGACCTTGCATATGTACCGTGGGCTTCTGCGGTGCCTGTGATAAGTAGTGCTCCTTGTTTCATTGAATGGCGGAGTAAATAGTCACATAAAACCCATATAATTTGCTGGCTTGTAAGTTAAAGCCCCAGGCAGTCTTATCACTTCTTTTGTCATGTCCCTTACACTTCTAGGGCAATTCTGTGTCAAATTGCTCTACATTTTGCACCCTGACCCGGGAAGAGTGGAAACCTGCACAAAACTTCCCATCTTCTCTCTTTTCTTCTTCCCTTCCCATTTTGTGCCTCATGAAGCAAACCGTTCTTCCCATTCCGGAGAGCTCAGTGTCTGCATAGCGGTGCTGTGAGCACATCGTTTCGCCGGGGCTCATCTGTGCCATCAAAGTACAAAGGAAAAACATCAGTGCTTGGCTAACTTTAAAAGTGAAGATATTAATTATTGAGCAGGAGAGACCTTACCTTAATGCCGACGCTCGGGCAGTGCCATATTTATCTTGAAGCACCTCAGAGCAAAGAACCCGAGAGGAAGACGGTTACCTTTGCAACCATATTTATCATGTAAATAGCTCAGAAAAGGATACTGCCAGTTACGTCTTTAAAATACAAAAATGCATGCATTTCACTATTTTGTAAATGCCAGAGAGATGCAGCATCCGTTAGAGTTAACGGTGCGGCACTTTTGTGTTCAGTAGCATGAATCATTAATCATGAGGCAGGCCATATTCTTGTACTGCTTCTGCTTTCATTACTTGGCCTAATTAAACAGTTCTCTGAACTGGAATCTCAGATTCCTCTGTTACAGATTATCATTAATTATGGTGAAAGTGCTCAGAGATGTTGGACTCAATTATATTCTGCTCAACTCTGGCACTGTGTGATTCATTGCACAGCCTGCTCTGCAGATGTACTCTTTTCTTATCTTGCACTCCCACTTTTGTAAATTGGGCTCTGCCAGCCAACAAACTAAGAGTTATGTGCTGCGTTTTCATTAAAAACGTGTTGGAGAAGCACACACCAATTAAGGGTTCTGCATCCTGCCCTATTTGCAAGGAGGCGAGCGCCAGGTTTGGGAGGCAGAGCCGAGTGGAGCAGCTATGCTCCCTCATGCTCTTGGCAGTGCACCCTTCTGGCTGCAGGATGGGCCCCGTGCCCACTGCCCCAACCTGGAGCCACCAGGGCTGTGGGCACTGCAATTTCTCTAGGGCAGCGCTGGTGATCTCAGTGCTGTTGGCAGTCTGGCACAGAGAAAGTGTTGCTGAGACTCATCCAAAGAGTATTGATGGTACAGACCAGCAGTGTAATGGTTCGTATTAACGTATGGCTGGGCTTCGCATGTCTCACTTCCACCAGACACCTTAACAGGTGAAGTAAGCCTATGATTTTAATTGTCAGCAATGATGAACGTTGGCAATGATGAGCATCAGTACTTAAAAAATAGTGTCTAAAATGCATTGCTGTTGCAAGGAATGCTTATTTTCTCTATTTATTTTTACTTCTGAGTCAGACTCCTGAAAGCCAAGGGTTGCAGCAGCCAGCTGTGCTCCATGGGTATCTCCAGAGCACTGTCACTGTCAGTGAAGTCCCGTTGCGTTGTGTAGAAATGTGTTATGGTGGAAGTGATGCAGCTTGACTCCTGGATGCGGCTGTGTGTGTTCCTCCCTGCAGGTGCCCCCGGGGGGCTTTGGGGATGGGGGTCAGCCCTGATTTGCTCATGGCTGCAGTGCCTGCAATGCTCTGGTGTGCAGCGCCTTTGGGAGCAGCACGGAGAAGCCACCCCTCGTGCTTCCCTCCATGGCTTCTGCACTAACACCCAGTGCTCTGTCCTAGAGCTCAGCTGTTCATGAAGTAAAATAGATTGCCAGCAAAATTGCTTATCCTGCTCATACATTGCCGACAAGTGGGTATGTATGGATTGCAGGTTAACATGGCTCACATGAGAGAGCCTCGGCTGGGGAAACTTCAACATTCAGCATGCGGAGAATTGATATTCATCATCAGCTTTACACCGAGCACAAGGTGTGTTTGCACTGACACACGAATAGCTAATTTCACCTGTCATAAAGGGGTTTGTTTTTCGGTGCCCAAACACACCCTGAGCGTTACGTGCAGGTAGGTTGAGGCAGAGTTGCTGATGGAGTTGTCTGGGGAGCAACAGGCTTTGCTCTGATTGCATGGACAGATACAGGTGTGGGACAGAGGGGTCCTGCATGGAGCCCCCCCATGCAGCCTTCCTCACCCTCCCTGCACAGAGCTGCACGGCGTGGTGACCGCTGTGTGTGTTTGTGGCTCCAGGTCCTCACGGAACATCCCCCCTTTGTTCTGGTGCAGCTGAATCACAGCAAAGCCCCAGAAGTTCTAAACGGAGCTCTCGGGCACTGCTTTTCTGCTGTAGTTGTGGGTTTTAATATATATGAAAATCAGTCTTCGTGTATCTTTGCATATGTGCCTTTTGTAATAGAATTTTGACAGATGGCGAGAGCGATAATTCAGGCTCCACGCTATAGAAAGCCTTGCCTTGACTCGCGCTCCCCAAACTTGCTTTCAGCTGCTTCTGCATTTTATTTTTTAAATATAGATGTGTTTTTCCCTTAGTCTGCTTTTGTTTTTATTTTCAGCATCGCTACCAAACATTCCCTCCCCGATTCCCCCATACAAACTGCAACGAGCTCAGATTTCTTTGTTATCAGCCCTACTCGGTGCATAATGCTGGTGACTTTGCTATTCTGCATGTCTCCTTATTAAAAACAAACATGCAGCCCCGTCCCTGTTTTCACTGCTGACAAGGATTCCGACAAATTCCTGCTCTCTCGGGGTGCTGGGGAAGCGCGACCAGGAAGCAGTTTGCTCTGCCGGCAGCTCCAGACAGGCTGCTCATTGAAAATGTAATACACTGCTGCCATGTCACAGGTCAGCTGGCAAATGGCAATCTGAATTTTAAAAGGAATATGAATAAAATTCTGTTTTATTTTGAAAATGAACTTTGTGCCCTCCATCATGAATCCAATATATGTCTTAATCTTCTCTGCTCTTGAAGCCTGCGGCTCCTGGCGGAGTCCTTTGACTCCTGAACCTAATAAGGAAATAGGTTGTTTTCTCATCCTCGTCTCATTTTTAGAGGGGCTGAAACAAACAGTCCCTATTTCAAATGTAATTGGCAAAGCATAAAAACATGTGTGTTATAATTTTAGCTTTACGGCGGAGCCCGACGTGGGGATGTTTTGTTTTAAAATTTGATTAAGACGCGGTACGTCTGGAAATACGCTGTCAGGATCTGCTCCCCGAATTCACCGGCAGCGCCGCTCCGCGCCTACCTGGTGGTGGCTGTGGGAGCCCGGCTGGGGATGGGAGAGCCTGGGGCTGTATGTCTAACCTGCACCCTGTGTGCAGCCATGTGGGCAGAGCCCTGTGCTGGCAGTGCATTGCCATGTGCGAGGTGTGCTGTGGGGAGGAGGGAGGATGGCTATCACGGGGCTGATACTGGCTGCCATTAGGGTGGTGAAGCAGTGGAACAGGTTGCCCAAGGAGGCTGTGGATGCTACATCCCTGGAGGCATTCAAGGCCAGGCTGGATGTGGCTCTGGGCAGCCTGGTCTGCTGGTTGGCAACCCTGCACATAGCAGGGGGGTTGAAACGAGATGAACATTGTGGTCCTTTTCAACCCAGGCCATTCTGTGATTTGTGGTTTCTTGCAGGGTGTTGTCCCAGATGCCTGCTAGGCAGTCCATAGGGTGTGGATGTGTGTATTTATATGTTTATGTCCTTACAGCTGCTTGCTGTTGGTCAAGGCTTGGCTGCAAGAGGAGCATGACCGGAGCCATGGGGAAATGTTTGGTTTGGGAGCACACTGAGATGCACACGGTGAGTTCTGGGCATTTCTGCTCAAATTGCAGAGGAAAAAATCCCCAGCTTATAAGCGTTCCTGTATATGTATACACATCATATATACATGCATGTATCTGGGAGATAAGTATATCTGAATACACATGCTCAGCCACCTCCATGGAGATCCCCCAGCCCTGCTCACTGCTGACTTCTGGCACAGCGCAGCACTGCTGCCAGAGGAGTTAGTGATTTAGGAAATGATCCAACGCCACCAAATAAGCTCCCAGGAACCGACCGATGCCTGCTATCTCACCTAGGAAGCCAAACTTGCAGTGTTCCCTGATTTTTATCTCTGTGAAAAGGGCTTGCTGTCATAGAGCAGAATGGTGCACATGCACTCAGCCATGGCACTGAGCTGTGTATGACATGAGGGAGAAAGAGCAGCTCCAGGGAACCCTAGCACCTGAAGCACAGCGTTTGCTTGGGTGCTTTGTTGCTCAGAGCTGCAGCAAGCTTCCTGCATGAAGTTACTCCTGGATCCAGATCTCGGTGCAGCTCAGAGCTGAGCTGATCCCTGGAACAGAGATGCTGCACCCACACTGCTACCAAAAGGTGTCCTGTCCTGCATCCCCTCAGTGTCCCCACATTGCCACCCCAGTGCCCTGTGACATTGCACCCAATGGGACCCCACTGAGCTGCTCCTTGCACACAGTATTGGCCTAGGTGCTTGGAGGTAGGGTTCTTATCATTGAATAAAACATTAAGATATTACTTATAAAGCTTGAGCAAATTAGGACCATTAAAAGAAAGCTCATCTTCACTTTCTGGATCCTGCAATGCAGCCCCCAGGGAAGGTCGAGGTGTCGTTCCTGATGTGTGCAGGCAGCACATCCCTGCCAGCCCTCCAATGCAGCCTGAAGGTACCGAAAGATGGATGCAGGGCCTGTTCTCTGTGCTTTCAAGATCTTTATAAACACCTCACCAGGGTTTTTAACTTTGAGCAAAAACCGAGAAGTTGAGCTTCTTACCCCTATGCTGAGTGGAAAGGCTTGAGCAATTTTAATCCACTGATCTTATGGGGAGACTTGGCAGAGATGGGGGTGTACTGGGGTTCATTGCAGTACTTCAGCTTCTGCTTCGCTATGAAAATGTGGCAGGTGGGAACTCAGCCCTCAGCATTTCCCTTTCCTTTCCCCAGGATTGTTGTTCTTAAAAGAAAAGAGAGAGAAAGAAAGGAACTTACTGTAGGAACCTGGAGGGACATCTGTGGGGTTTGAGGTGGATGTGGATGGAATTGTTGTGGCAAGCGGCAATGATCAGGGCTAAGCAGGTTGCTGTGGTAGCACAGCCTGCAGAGGCAGCTCCTGGAGATGGCTGGGGTGGCCACAGGCACACATGTGAGACAGAGCAGGGTATTGAGACACCAAGAGCCTTGGGAAGGAGCAGTGAGTGAAGACCTCTGGCATGCAGGCATCTTTGGAATGTGGCTGTGAGTCTATATGCCGTATAGCTAAGAAGTTTTCAGGAATATTAATATTGTTTTCCTAGGATGTTCCCAATTCCAGGAAGTGTGGGGCTTAGCATGCCTGACTTCAGCAGCTGGTGGGCAGCCTCCCTTTGGGCAAAGGGAGGGTATTTAATTCTAGTCAAGCCTGGGATTTTCTGTCCAGCAGAGACACTAATTGGATAAGTGTTTGTACCTGGAGTGGGCACGTAATGGTGCTTTTCTTGAGTGATAAATTACCTTTGCATTATCAGAATTGCAACAGTTATGGCATCTGAGAATCTGCTCTGTGATACAAGGCCACAGCAAGGGTGAGAGCACTGCTGCAATGGGGCTGTGCCTCGAGACATTTCCTTTTGCTGCCACAGGAAACCACAGGGCAGCGAAAAGGAACAATTAAAAAAGAAATTACTTTTTTTTTGTTTGCAGAGCATATATTTTCAAGTTGGAAGTTACAAAGGGAATTCAGCTGGAGTTTCCAGTGTGCCTTTGGCAACACAAGGGTTATGGCTGTAACGTATTCAGAAGTGATGTAAAACATGGAAACCTCCGTACCTGACATGCCAGGAGAAGGTCAGGTATTTGGGGGCTGGGGAGTGTCCCTGGGCTGTGAAGCACGGCAATTATTTCATTACCCATCCACCTCTCATTTAGAACCAGCTCCTGTTTGTGTTTGATTGCTGTTCTGATAATGATGATGTTGAGAATTGCTGTGATGAGAAATTGCAATCAGCTAAATAGCAGCCGAGGTTCCCCAAGGGATGGGGCCTTATATAATCCCACACAGGATTGTTTGGGGCAGGTTCCTCTTTGTCTGGGGGAGGTGGGTGGTACCCCTGGGTACGTGAGTGGGGTTATGGGGTGGGATGGCGATCCTGCTTGCAGCGTAGCCAGCTCAGGGCTTGCTGCATCTTTCTGTCACTGATATATCAGCATTTTGGCATGTGTGTTGGAAGTGTTGCTCTGCCTGGGGGTTGGAAGGCCCTGCAGAGGGATCAGGACAGGCTGATCACTGGGCTGAGGGCAGTGGGGTGAAGTTCAGTGAGACCGAGTGCCGGGTCCTGCACTTTGGCCACAACAACCCCATGCAGTGCTGCAGGCTTGGGGCAGTGGCAGGAAGGCTGTGCGGAGGAAAAGGATCTGGGGGTGTTTGTGGACGGCTGCTGACCGTGAGCCAGCAGAGTGCCCAGGTGGCCAAGAAGGCCAACAGCATCCTGGCAGAGCTGCCCAGGGAGGGTGTGTGTGTGTGTGGGGGGGTTCTAAGGTCTCCATGCTCTTTTCCAGGTGCAGGTTGAGNGGGGGTGATCCAGAGCCATGGGGATGTGGCACTGAGGGATGTGAACAGTGGGCATGATGGGGTGGGGTTGGGTTTGGGTATTCTAGGGTGTCTTTTCCAGCCTTAATAGTTCTGTGGTTCTGCAATACTGAAGCACACTGCTGTGCCAGCAGCCCTTTGGCTTCCTGCGGACAGATCCTGGGCTGGGGACACCTCCATGCCTTGTGGTGTGGAAGGGAAGCAGCCACTGTGCAGATCGACCTGCCAGCACGCAGCCCTCCTGTGGCTGCTACTGACTGCTGGGTGTTGCCATAGCAATGCTGGTGCTGGACACCCTTGGCTAAAATTCTCCTTTAAATGAACTGCGTTGCTGGGTGCACCAACCTTGTGGTGCTCTGCATGGCACTGCTCCTTGTTGGAACTGCTCCTTGTTCCCCTTGGTCCCCTTGTTCCTTGGGGAACGTGAGCACTGCTCAGGCTACGAAACACTGGAGAATCTTTGAGAAAGCAGAATTGACTTTTTTAGTAATTATTAGAAATCTAGTTTCAGGAGTGAATGAAATTAAGGCCAAGTTCTGAGAAAGAACTGCTCGCAGGTACTATTTAATAGTTACCTTTCAGTAATTACTTTCCTTCCCAGTGACTGGAAAGGTCCGTGTGCGAGATACTTGGGGTGCACACACCACGTGCTGCTGGAGGGACGTGATTGAAGGTGAGATGTGGAAAAAACATCCACAATTTTGGGGATGCGAGAGGGTGCCTCCATCCCTGGGGGTGTCCCAGAGCTGTGGGGGTGTGGCAATGAGGGATGTAGGCAGTGGGCACGGTGGTTTGATTGGGGTTGGGGTCCTAGAGGTCTTCTCCAGCCTTAGTGGTCCTGTGACCCTACGATGCCATGCTCCAGCAGCACACTCCGTGGGAGCCCAGCGCTCATTTTGCACTGGGGTCTTAGAGATGAGGTGGTGCACAAAAGCTTTAAAACCACAGTGCTACAGTTTGTAGGAGGGAGAAATAAGCCCTGTGCTTCCTGCTGCTTCCCTCCGTTTCTTCACCTTTCCTACATGGTTTCTACTTTTGTTATGACTTTAAATCCTATTCCTTATAAAATATATGTAACACTCAAACGAGATGTGAGAAATCTGCCTGGCGGTAAGTGGAAGCATCCTTGGGATGCTTCCTACTAAAACAGAGATGGAAGCCAGTGCTGTATATCTTATACATTTTGCATGTTTTGTGACATCCTTTCATCCAGACAGCAGAGGGAATTCGGAGCAGGAAACAGGTCTGGAAAGGACCTTGTACAGTCTGAGTTAAATACTCACAGGAACTTCAGCCAAGTGAGACACATTCATTATAACAGAAGTATCTGAAATTACATGGGAAACAGCTGCCACAATTGGCAGATTATGGTTCAAGTACTTGTAAATTTTTATGATTCTGAAATGTATATATATTTTTTAAAGCATAAGGAAAGCATCTCGGGAGGTTTAGGGAATAGCAGCGGCTTGGAAAGCCTTCTTGGCTGTACCTAATGGTAGTGAGGTGGGAGCAGACCCAGCCCCGTGGTGACCCTCTGGGATCAGTCCCTGCCCCCTGCATGTGGGATGTGAGCATCCTCCCCCCGCAGCAGGATTAGCATGGCAGAGATTAATCCGAGCCCCTCGAACCTACTGGGATTCATTAACTGCAGGCTTAGAATTATCTTCCAGGTTAAACAAAAGAATTAGATTTCTCATCTATCTCTACAGATTGCAGATTATCTGGGTAATATTTTTTTCCCTCTGCTTTCCTGTAACTAAAAATCTCTGAAAATAATTTCTGGAACACTACTCAGAGTTAGCGAGAGCGCCGGTCTTAAATAAAGATATTACACTTAATTAAGCATTATGCCCAGGGGGCTGAGCGCGTCAGGTTCAGCTGAGAAACCTCAGGTTATGTGGATTTATCATTGGATGTAATGGCTGGAGCAACTTCTAGGATTGGGGCTGTGAGGGTATCTGAAGCATTTTAAGAGTGAAAAATACTGACGCAACATAAGGTTGTGGTGATGCTCAGGTGGAAGTGCTGTGAGAATGCACAGATGAAGTCGGAAATGTTCCCTTCATCCTCAGCAGAATAATAGGATTCTTACTTGAAAATGGATATATATATTTTTTTCCATGATGCGAAATTAGGCTTTGATTGTGTGGGGATGTAAATAGAGAGAGCCACTTTTCTGGAGCCTGCTATTTATCTTTTTAAAAAGGAAAAAGAAAAAAAATCCCCTAAAGTTTGACTGACACTAATTTCCTGAACAAGATACCCTAGAAACTCCAGTTTATCTCATAAAATCATAACAGACAGGGTTTGTGATGTCCCCTCTGCAAGATTCTTTATTCTGTCAGTTTATAGCATTTGAGATGACGGAGGGAGATGCGCCGCGCTCATATGCCAGCGAGGAGAACAGAACCTGTCACCAGCAGTGTAATGTGCTGTGTATTATCACTCAGACTGATCCGGGGGCCCGGAGACTGTCATCTTTTTAGACTGTACAAGTCAACACAAATAAAACTGAGGAGGCAAATGATAATGTCTGAGATAGATCCAGGCTCATTCTAGCCATTACTTTTTATTCAAACCTTAGAGATGACATGATGTGAAAAATGAGCCTGTGTCTAGTTCAGTGCCCATTAGTGTGTGAGCACATTATCTTCCACTTTTCACATTGAATCTCCCTGTACGTACTATGGCAGCTCTATCTATGCAGCCCGTCAGGTTTCGGGGGCTGTGAGCACCTTTCCCTGCTTAACGGATAGCAAATATTGCCCCTCAGATGATCTATTGTGATGCTTTGGGCCACACTTCTTCAGGAATGAGGCTTTAAGTACCCCTCATGCATTGGTTTTCCTCCTTCCCATAGAAGAGATGCGAACATCCTGCTCTCATGGGCTGGGGATGGAATTGCTGTGAGCAGGGGCTGTGCGCTGAGTCCCACCACGTGCCCAAACCAACCTGTGCTTGTGCCAGCGGCGTCCCCAGGCCTGCTGCACGCAGCAGCCACCCCTGCATTGCCCTCTTCGTTGCCCGCTGCTGCCTTCCCAAACACCAGGAGGAAAGTGAATCGCTTTCCCGAGGAGGCTTTAGCACACACAGTTGCCAACGCTATCAGTACCCAAGAAAAATTCCTATTACTCTCCTGTATAACCTTTAATTACCCCCACCACCCCAAAAATATCCCTCAATTACCTCCCGGGCAGAATTATGCATATTTTTAAAGTTCTCCTAGGGATATAACACTAAACGTTGGGTTGTTATGGTTCAGTGGTTTAAATTACAGTGTACTTAATTAAAACAGCGTAAAAAGCTGTCAGTATTCCACATAATTTGAAAGACTTTGATTAGGGATTTTTTTTTTACTGTTACAGCATACTTAGCTTTCCCATTGCACTGCTGTTTGCTGGCTCCTTGCTTTGGAGTGATGCATCATCTCCTGGCACTACAGAAGCATGCAGCAAACGCGAGCTCCTAGCAAGAGAAGGCGAGGAGCACCGATATTTCTGTTCCCATGCTTCGTGGGGGGGAAAGCAAAGCCTTAGTTAGCTCTGCAGCTTCTTGTGTGCTGTGTCCACATGTGTGCTGTGCAGTGGGACCATTGCTTCAGCACAGGCTGGTGACAGCCCCGATTACAGTGAAATGTTGCGCTGGGAGATTAGCAGTACGCTTAAGGATTCTTTTTATGTAATGCATGTTTAGTTAAAAACCAACGGGTTGACAGCGCCTACGTTTTTATCGAGGCTTTTTATTACAGCCACACATGAGACCGCAACTGTGAACAGGAAAATCTTGTTTAGCCACAGGCTAAACATCGAAGCGCTGAGATACGGATGAACTTAAAATCCTGTTTCACTTTTTAGATTATAGGACTGAACAAATATTTCTTTAAAATACAGTTAGAGAGACGGATGTGATCAGAACTCACCATGGTTTTTGTTGGTTTTGTTTCCAGTTCAGGGAGTTTTCAAACCTATTTGCTTGCTGGAGATGTGCAGATGCATTCATGCTTGCTTGAAAAATTATCCCGTTTTTAAGTAATGACTTGCTGGTAATTGTTATCTCCGTCTGACTCGGGCTCAACCACATAAACGTGCTCTGATCCACCGGGCCTGACCCTTCCAACAAAACTGGATTATTTCCTCTTTATGATGTGGCAAAAATATGGTATGCTGGAAAAATAAGAGAAGAAAAAGGGTGAGGGCTGGGCATCAGCTGTCCCGGTGATGCACTAGTAGTGACAGGGAGCTGACAGTACAGCTTTGAGAGTAACAGCAAGAGAAACAAACTCTTTGCTGGCTGTTTTTGTCAAAATATTTATCAAAATACGTGTTCTGCGTTTATTTTATCCTGTGAAATCACAGAAGATTTAGATTGGAAGGGACATCAAAGGTCAAAGAGCCATGGAATGGTTGGGTTGGAAGAGACCTCAAAGATCATCCACTTCCAACCCATAATATTTCTTTTTTCCTACTTTTTTTTTTTTTGTCTGTTCCCCAGTCAGCACTGAATTAAGGCTGTAGACCTGGAGGTGCCGTATTCTACCCAAGCCCTGGGTCTTCTATCAGTTTCCACCACTGAAGCAATGTGGTGGGGATGTCTGGGATTCGCTCTGTGAGGGTGCAGGGGCTCCCATCACAGCAGGACCAATGAGGACGTTCGCTTGCAGGTAGGGAAAGCATGAGAAAGCTTCTTGGCCCTTGACTGAAGCTGTGCTGGAGGAAAAGGGCAGATGCCCCAGTGATGATAACAATGAATGGCTGCATTCCCACCACTGGGAGAGTTTATCATTGCAACCCAGTCAAAATATTCAGGAGCAAATTATCGCTGGGCAGTTAAATCTTGCTTAAAAATGTGTTAACAAAAGAGAAAAACATGTAGTCCTATGATCCAAAATCAATGCACTGATGATGAATCTTGAAAAGATCCTGGTGAAATGAGGCAGCTCATGTAATTATGGTTGTATGTTTACTGACACTTCGAGCACCTTGCGTCGCTGGGGATGGGAGAAGCAGTTTTGCCATCAGAGACTTAATGTGAAGAAGGGTGGTCACCTGTTCTAAAAGGTCTAATTGCCTGGGCTGATTCTCCCTTTAAAGTAATTTATATTGCTGAAAGGATGACTCCCTTAGGGGTATATTCTTTGAAACTGTTGCTAACGGAGAAAAGATTTTTTTCCATCATTCAAGTAGAGAAATTCTGCCCGTTCCCTGGCTGCAGCTGCCCTGCTCTGCCTGGAGCCCTCTGCCCCATGGGGGGCCCCTGGGCACAGAGCAGCCATGAGATGGGGTGAGGGCCTGGCAGCGCTGCTGGGAGCTGCACCACACCGGCAGCAGACGCTCTGCAGTGAATCTTAATTAGGCATATGCAGATAGCTCAAAATCTGCTCAAGATGGATTATCTGAATGAATACTAGTAAATTATCCTTTTATTATCCTTTTAGTGTCCGCTGGGGAGATCGGATTGGATGGCAGGCATCTGATACTTTTACTCTCTCGAACTGGAATGGGAAAGGAGAAAAGTGATGAGAAAATGGCATGCAGGGCACTTGGAGTCTGCAGCAGAACGAGGGGAGGAGGCTGCAGGCTGCAGTTGTGGATGACAGGCTGTGCAGGCCTGGCACCTTAGAACATACCTGAGTGATCTGGAAGTTGTGCTTTGGAACGGATGTTCAAGGTGTCCCAACCTGGTGCCAACTCAGGAGTTGTTGTACTGCAATGGCAACAATCCCTGAGGGTGTTCAAGGCCGGGCAGGGTGAGGCCCTGGGAAACCTCGTCTGGAGCCTGAAATAGTGATTGGCAACCCTGAGGCAGCATGGCTGGAGCAAGATGGTCTTTGAGGTCCCTTCCAACCCAAGCCATTCTGTGATTAGGTGAATGCCGGTGTCCAGAGAAGGTTTTGGTCTGTTGTTTGGGCATCAAACATCTTGAACACAGACTGTATCAATGTACCACATATGGAGCCATTTAATGGTGCCCAAGGAGTCCCAGTGGTGCTACCACGGTTTTGTTAATGTGTAGGGTGATGCTGGGAAACCCTTCAGCAGCCTGGGCTGTGTGGTGTCTTCCTCGCATCCTAAATCCAGAGGATAATCCCAAGGGCATGCCCAAGGGATTTTGCTCAGAAGCATTTAAATACGTGACATGCTAAAAGTAGGGTAAGATGCTGCTTGCTTTCTTCCAAAAGAAAACTCCATATGGTCCCCGTGGGAGACAGTGGAGTCTCGCGACTGGATGGGAACGTCTCACTCCCAGAGTGATAGGAGCTTCAGTGTAACTGAATTCTTGTATTATAGCCCCAACAATCAGGAGAAAAAGATTTTCACATGGGCAGTTGGGAAAAATTAGCAGGGGCGTGCTGGGGGAGGAAGCTGCAATCTCTGCTTCCTCATTTATCTATGTGCAAATTCAGTAACCACAAATCTAACATCCAGCACAATCCCTGCTGGCAATTTTTGGTGCCCTGCTCAAAGGCATCGTGGCTTGAAAAACACAACACAAATGCCCTTTATATTTGTTTTGATTGTATTTTTCTTTTATTGATTATGTTTCACAGCCAGCGTGTGCCAGAGCGGCAGCTTCTCCCTTTGGTTTGCTTGTCAGAGCTTACCATGCTGGAGATGCTTGGCACCAAGGTGTGACTGCCTAAAGGTGGTACCCGGTACTGTTAGTCTTCTTAGATAGCAATAGCAATGCTACGTGCCCAATGGCGATTTCTAGGTGCTGTTCTCTTTATCTCATTTATAATTAGGAAGGTGTTGATGTCTCTTCCTATATTCCTTCTATAAGCAAACAAAGAAGGGTAGACTGCAAGTGTTCTCATGTCCACAGAAAAAAATGACTATAAAATGCCTGACTTCTGCTCCTCAGCAACCCCATGCTCTTTTGCGCTCGCTCTTTCCCTGGCATCTAACAGGCCTTTTCAAGTATGGCTTGAATTTTGAGTGCATTTCCGAGCCTTTTATTCCATCATAATTTATTTGCTCAGCCCCTCGGTGAGCTCGGCACAGCGGTCAGCACAGCTGCTGGAATTCAGCTCCCCAACGTCCAGCCGCGCCAGGCAGGGCGAATTCCTTCACAGACTATTTATCCAGATTGCTAATTCCCTGCACAGATGGCTCTGCATAAGACTGTGTGGGAGAAGAGTGGCTTTTTAAGCCAATTAAATAGAAACCTTGTCCAAGAAGGATTTTCGAAATGCTTATGCATGTGAATTCATGACGTATTGTACTGTGTATTCTGGCAGAGCTACTTCTCTCAATAGGAGGAGATGGAGTGATGTGCAGAATTTCCTCGGGTTGTTAAGGTCATTTCTGATAAGAGAGAGAAAAAAAGTAAAGAAAAATCTCGGAGAAGATCTTCCTGTTTGGCAGTAGTTTACGTATTTTAGTATATTGTGTACATTTTATATAGGATGAAAATCTATTGTCATTTCTATCAATTAATTCTCACTGTCAAGCTCGTCAGTGTGCCTCTCAGTATGTAAAGCAAGCTATGATTTGTAATACGACAGATGAGAGGAGGAGAGACCCAGAGAGCAGGGTATTAAATAACATCCAAAGGAGAAAATACTAGCTAATTACATTGATACTTCTTTATTATTACTGCGGCATTTGGGCTCAGTAATCCAAAAAGCTGCAGTAAAAATCCACCCAGTTCAGGGAGAGAAGTCAGCACATCAGAACCATCCCTGTTATATGCTTTATATTGGTTTATAAAGCAACGGTTGAGTGTGGGAAGAACAAGGAGGGTCAGCGTGTTATATACTGTAGGGGTTTGATTCTCATCCCATTAAATTAACTTTGACGACACCACAACTGACCATATTAGATAGAATTAAGTTCCAGGGAAATAATTTTAGTATTTCAAGCTCAGACAGAAACTTCTGTAAGAGCATCTGCAATCCTGCCAAGAGGTAAATGAGAGAACAGTGTTTACAGAACTGAGCTGACCCCAGACAAATCATCTCCCAGCTGGATGGCTTCGCCCTAAGGTCCTGCAATCGAATTGGGTTCAGGAGCATTGCTGTGGACAATCCATGGTTTCTCGGGTCATACAAGACCATAAACACTCTAAGAAACAACCTAGAGCACCACAAAAACTCTGAGCAGGAACAAGGAGTACTGGGCTGTGGTTAAACTAGGGATTAAACTGACCACTTGTGGATATGTATCTGTTATAGAAGTGGCGTAAACTACTCTAAGTGCTGTGTTCCACCTTGCAATTCTCATCTTCTATCTGGAAAATCAGATACTTTCAGGCCTTGCTTGAACACTGAACAAAACCCTCTCCACACTGACCCGTCTGTACCTGTATCTGATGCTGCGTGGTTAAAATGCACTACAGGTCTACAGTGCTTGTATGACTCTTAAAGCCAGTGAGACACATATATAATTGTCTGGTGAAGTTCTGTGTGGCTATGAACAGACACTGGCTAATGCCTTTTCTTCTTGCTCTCCATTTTCCTTTTGCTTTTTCTTCATTCCCCTGTTGTCTCATCTTTTCATTCTGTACCTATCTTAGTCAGAGGAATATCCATTCTCTAGAAGACATTACAGAGTCCCAAAATAATAATTTAAATAGAATAATAATAATAAAATGAATAATAGGGATGGAACTAATTGGTTGTTTAGAACAGTTTACCAAGAAGATGTATCACAGGAGAGGTAAGAGGAGTCCTCTTATTTTCACTGAAAATCTGTATCCTATGTCACTACTGCAGCAGAGAGGCGTTTAATGCAGTAGGAGACCTGGAATTAGTAGATTTCTGGAAAAAGTTTATAATATCTGTTCCTTTGAGTATGATGTCAGCACAGTGATGTGTGCAGTAATCTGGAGGATTCCTTTTGCAGGTGTTTTTAAGCAGATTTAGGCTTACAAGGAGCAGCCCCCACAGGAATCAATTCCTACAAGATATATGTGAACACAAGTGAAGTCAATGATGCATGTGTGTGTTTTGTAAAGTAAATATCTGAGACATTAAATAACTTTTATATTTCAAGCCTTGTGGAAAAAGTCAGCTTTTCGCTAGGCAGGTTTATGTGAAGATTCAATGAGTTCACTGAATCTTAGAGTGGATTGTGTTAGAAAGGAAGCTTAAAGTCCAGCCGGTTCCTACTCCCTTGCCATTGCCCCCATCTCAGGCTGTGCGGGACCCCATCCAACCCGGTTTGGAGCCCTCCAAGGGATGAGCACCCATACTTCTCTGGGCAGCCTGGCCACGGCAGTTGGCTCCAGGCCCAACAACGAGAGCATCCATTCCATAAAACCTTGTGCCTTCCTTTGAGGCTGCAGGCCGCAGTCCTACAAGATCTGCTCCATGCTCTAATGCTGCTGGCCATCCCTCTGGCCCATTTTTTTCCCCGTGGCAGGTCAAAGGCAGCCCTTGGCTTGCTCTCAGGGGTTTTCTCCTATCTTTCACCTCTCTCTGGGGGGGACCATGGGCACTCCCTTCAACACAGCACCTATTGTTCCTCATTTGGGCCCAGCTACCACTTCTGGGCAGTCCTTGAGTCCCTGGCCTGTAAACACAGAGAATGCCTTTTGCAGTGGATTGTGCGCATCCCTTTGCTGTCCTTCTTTCTCTCTGCTTTTCTTTTTTTTTCCTAAAAGTTTTTGAGGTTTACATGCATTCTGCCCTGAGAACAAAGACTACTTTCTTTCTTTCTTCCCCTTCCTAGCTCATGCTGTGGATTTGTGTAATAAATGTTAATTCCTCAGTAGACTGGTGGAGATGTAGGAAAAGGAGGACTGCGTGAAGACCAGTTGACCTGGAGCTGCTGGTTGCAGTGATTAGGAAATAGTAGCCTTTCTGTGCAGCTGTTGACCATCTCACTCAGCTGTTTTCCCTCTGCAGGGCTCTGGCTGTGCCCAGGACACTGCTGGGATTGCCAAGGTATTGTGTAGAGGGGCCCAGTTGCCTCTGGCCCATTTCATTAGGGCTTGGGTAGTCCATGTGCACACTGCCAGTGGAGAACATGGTGAGTGGGAGCTAAGAGCAAGAAGGGTCAGCACAGCCTGCCCATCTCTGCCTGGTCTGACAGGAGCAGCTCAGCACTCACCGGACTTGGGTTGTTGTCGCTAACTTCCTCAGTACCCTGCATTACACATGCGTGTGCTGCACCATCATTTACAGCTGCAATGAGAAGGAACCAGATCAGATGAGTCTTTGGGAACAGGGAAGGCATAGGACAAACACAAAAATTAAAACACTTGGGAATAAGGTAAATACTGAGAGTAAGAAGTGGGAATGAGGCAAATATTGGATTAAGACAAATGCTGCTGCAGATTCCAATGTCAATTCTGACAGAGATAGTGAAGTTTGGAGTGTGTTGACAATTGAAGATGAAGGGCTAAGACAGGAGGCAAAAAATCTTTCGGACTTCGGTTCCGTGTCGTTATTATTTGACTCAGCTGACCTATATTACTCAGATATAACCAAATAAACTTAAACATGAGCAGTGTGCTTGAATACATGACACTACAGCAAATTAACTTGTCTTTTTTACAACCAGAACCCGGCAGATGTGGTAATCTTTGCCTCTCATCTGGATGCTCCAGGAGTTTTGCTTATAATTCATTATAGGGGAACATCTTCCAAATATTCAAAATCCTTTTATGTGATAACAAGATTAATAATCTATTTAGTGGAATGGAAAGCACGGGCACAGTACATAAAATATACGAGGAGAAAATCTGTAAAATCTGTTTGTTGAAGGTGTCAAATGCTTAGAAATGTATGCAGAAAGTTGCTGGTCTGCTTCATGTGAGGGTTGTGAGAACGCCTCTGAAAAGCCCCAGTTCATCACTGGGCAAGACCAGAGTTTGTAAATCTCATTCACCTAGACCATTTTAATTTGTCGTGTGCTCCTTTTGCAGAAGCACACTGAATTTGGCCAGAGTCATACTCCACAGTTTTTGGTTAGCCATGATCTTAGTATAGAAAACGATGATCGTTCTTGAGGAAATCGAGTGCCCAGAACTGAAGGTGTGACTTTGCTCTTTGGGTGGAGAATTATTTGCAGGACTGTTATCATACAACTCATGCTTCAGAAATGGCAAACTGACAGTTCTTTGGGAGCGGATTGTACGACTGCTTTGCAGTTTAAATGCTAAGGTCTGTTTTAAAGGCGATCTTGCTAGTCGGGCTGGCTGGAGCTAGCTGCAGCTCTGCTGGTAGAAACCCACCCTAGCTCATACCCGAACCCCACCAAAGCCCTCACAATTCTCCTCAGCTGCATGGCTGGATGGGATTAAGTGAAACGGGTGTTATGGATGGATGGGATTACATTTGGGAACCGGTGAATCCATAAGGTGCCATAAGGCTTAGGGCCTCCCCTGGGGAGAGGCAATCACTTTCATAAATCTGATATTTGTACCAGTCGTTTAGAAAAAGAAAGGGTGACTAATGTGCTTTGTATCGGGAGATGGGGAGACAAGGCTGAGAGATATTAAGGAAAAACAAAATAATAGGAAAATAAAGGCAGCGTTATCAACATTTTTAAATCAGAAGCACTATGTATACTCTTTCTTCTCACTGTTTTTAAATGAAGAACGAATATGATAGGACGATTCCTATGCAGCAGTGATACCTGAACAACAACAACAAAATATTCAAACCTCCCTCGATTTCAGTACAGAAGCAGAACTCTTCTGAGCTCTCACTCTAGTGCATGTATGTTTCTTCTTTTGCTCTGTCAGTGGGTGTGATGGGTGCAGAGCCTGAGAGCTGCACTTCCTTTGTAGCAGGGAAGAAGCATCTATCTGTGCTGGAATCAAGGCAGGGGATGTGTTAAAGCCCAGTGGTCCCCATGGTCTCAACCACTCAAGGAAGTTTTCCATTGCTGTAATACCTCTGGTTGCCTTTGCCATGGCCATTGGATTTAGCAGGTCATGAAATGTTGGGTGCTGGCCACAAAAATTACTAATCTGACAGAGAAAATAATCCCATGTAATGACTAGGAAAAAAAAACAAAACAGTGTTTTCATGAAAGCAGATACTATGGAACAGGTTTTAAATATAAAAGATTGCACTGGGTCTCACAGGGCGCGTGGCCGAGTTGTCTGCTTATCCCATATGAGTCTACCAACAGCAAAAACATCTCTACTGAATGAAAGCATGTCCTGTAATGCAGAACAAAGGCATTGGAGGAAGCAGCGGTCACTTCAGTTTTGGAAGGATCTGCTGGTTACAGGAAGATCCGAACGCTGCTGTTTGTGCTCCATATAATTTTTCACATGAAGGAAATCTCCAGTGCTCTTTATGTAGACGAGAGTGTCGTATAAATAAAATATATGGTTATACAGATATTCTCTGACCTTCTTTAGTACTGCCGCAGAAATAAACTGCACAATCAATATAAATAATATTAAGAAGTAGTCAAAGAAAATACCATTTCATAAAGTTACATTAAAGACGGGGATTTAAATGAGGACTTGTGAGCCCAACAAGTTGGCTGCTTTTCAGCTGTATAAATTAGTCTAATAAACTGTGTCTCCCCATAAATCTCGCTTCTCTTTAATTAGGACATCACTGAGAAATAAAGACAAAAACTTCTGGTGGTCAGGAGCGTTGGGTTCTATGGAAAGCAGAGGTAGCAGAAATGCGCATAGAAATCTTCTTAGGAACAGTGAAGAATAAGTTTTTAATAGCTTTGATAAAGGTTTGGGTAACTAAAAATGCAGCAGCAGTGGGAAAAATCTACATGAGGTACTGAAACTGAATGAGAAATTGATGCTTTATTTATTAGACTGCAATCATCTTCCTAATATGCTTGAAGATAAATGGTGAGGCATTCTTTCAGCCAAAAAAGCGTGGCAGAGTGTTGCATTTGACATAGTGATTATTGATAGCGATGATAAAGTTCAAAACATCGAACAGTGAAAAACCCAAAAGCAATACTAAAAATGGTGGAGTGGAAGTGGAAAATTATGTGAAATGTTAGGGATGTTTCATTTCAGTACCTCTGCCTCATTATACTATCAGCAAAATGTAAAATACATAGACTAGATAAATGTCTCATTAAGTATTTCACTGCTCATTCTGGGTGCTTGGGAGTGTGCCTGAATAATGAAAAATGTCGAAGTACCTTCATGGCGTGGGGATGGCGGCGGGGATGGCGCTTTGTCAGAAGGTGCTGTTAATTCACTGTGTGGACCAATATTGTGTGGAAGTGTACGGTGTGACAGAGTGTTACGTCTACATAAAAACGGGGTGATTTAGAAATGTTGTGGGTTCTACAGGAGAGATCAGGTTCACGTTGGTGTAGAGCCTGGCTGTGCCCTGGGCTGGGGGAGGAGGCTGAGGTGGCAGTGGGGCAGCAGTGCCAGGCTGGGACAGAGCTTGGGATGTCCTCTCATAGGGATACACTCAGGGAGGTGGCTGAGTCACCATCCTTGAATGTGTTCAAAAACCATTTGGATGTGGTGTTCAGGGACATGATTTAGCGGAGGGTTGTTAGTTAGGGTAGGATGGTTAGGTCATGGTTGGACTTGATGATCTTTGAGGTCTTTTCCAACCTGAGCGATTCTATGATTCTACACCCTTGGCTGCAATGGATTTCTATGGAGCTCTGATGGCTCTACGTAGCTTGAGATTTGGGGAATTGTGACGGCAGTTAGGCCTGTACAGAGTTAACCTGGTTAGCCCGGGCCAGGAGAACATCTTCCTAACAGCATGCACCAATTTCTGGTTCTGCTCCTAAGATTGCACTGAGAGCAGATAGATGCATAATTTAAACGTGTTTAAAAAGAGTATATAAAGTACATATAAAATAATATAAAATATATATATATATATGATAGTTTTATATCCGAACCCATAACACGGGGATCTTTCCAGGTCTGTGTAGAGCATGCAGTTTCCAGCAAGGTTTTCTGGTATCTGGCAAGCAAAACTTAGCATCGGGTTCCCTCTGAGGGTGGGACAGTGAGCTGCTGCTGGGCCTGGCAGGGCATGTCACAGCTGTGCAGGAGGAGAGGGCAATTCCTGATGCTGGAATGCTCAGAGACACTGCAAAAAATCCCACAGCCCAAACCCTCTTCTGCTGTGGGAATGCATGAACAAATCTAGGAGGGCCTCAGGGCTGGAAGTCAGAAAGCTGCCCTCAGCTCACGGTGCTGCTGGAATAAAGGCAGTTGGAAGGTGGGAGTGACAGCAAACACCGCATGCTGGAATTACGACGAGCAGAGGAATAGGTACCCGTTATGCGCTTTATGAAGATGCAACATGGTTTATTCTTCAGGGAATGGCATAATAATTAGAATTAATAAGATTTTAATGGTGATAGCCTAAGTGCCAAATCTTCCCAGTAGGAGGTTTTAGTGCTGTATGCCACAGGAACATTTTCTGCTGTGAACAAGCGCCGCAGTTAAAATTACCCTATTACTACAGGAATGGAAACAGAGACGCGGCTGGGCTGCTGCCGCCAGCCAGGCTGAGCGCATCTCCACCAGTCCTGCTGGAGTACGTGGGGTTTATGGCAAAGAGAATTAATTCCTAGAAGCATGCTTCTAATAAATATCTCGTAGATAACCAGCTTTCACGGAATTTCTTTTTCCTTGAGATGTGCTTTAATAGAAGCCACATTCAATTTGTGGCACTGCAAGGGACTGAAATAATTCGGGATTTTCAATTTATTTCGCTATAAACACTCTTAGTATGGCTAAGCCCTTGCATAATGCCTTTATAAAAAAGTACTTCACAAAAGAGAACAAGTATCATTATTCCCATTTTCTTTACTGTGTCCGCACTCGCTGTAAGTGGCTTACACCGGGTGGGTTGTAATAAAGTCAAATTTACATCGCTTCAGCTTTCTTTGACTGTTATGCATTTCTTCTGGGTGCATCCCAACAGAGGTTCTCCTTGAAGCAGCCAATATTTTTAGCTTATGAAAAAGCAGGATTATTTGGAAATGCATTGATATTTGAATTGGAAATCCCAAGAATAGCCAAATTTGGTTCATTCTGTTTGTTTCTTCTTTTCTTTCTGGGAGGTGAATTCCAGTGATGATCATCACGGTCAGAATGCAAATAATTCCTATTGCTATATTTTTGGTGGAATTAATATTAGGAAGTCATTGCTGGTGAGATATGTAAAGCTGACAGTAATACTAATGCTGATAATATCAGTATCATTAGACCAATCCTGGAGATACCGGATCTAAATAGTTTCCTGGTGGAGCGATAGAAATGAGCTTGTAAAGCAATAACGTTGGGTGCCAGCAGCACACGTCAGTGTGCTTTCCCAGGAAATGTGCTGCTCTCTAGTTCTCCCTTTACTTTTTCTTAATATTTGAAAAGAAGCAACAAATTCAAACAGGATCTGAATGTGATCTCGCTGGTATTTCTTCCCACGTATCTGTTCAGTGCTGGTCAATGAAAATCCACGTGGAAAAGAGAAATAAGCTGCTTTTTACACCACGAGTGGAAAGAAAATGGGAAGCTACACAACAAAGTTGCTCAAAGTTCATGTTTTAAATGAAGGCAGGAAGCCTCTACAAAACGTATGTGCTCACTCCTTGGGAGGGAGACTGTTGTGACTGATGCTATGGCCTGGACTGGAAAGCGAAGCAGCTCAGAGCTGACATAATTCATCTGATAAGCACAGCGCGTGGCCCTGTGATCACCTGCAGGAGAAGCACTGTGGATGTAGCTCTGACGAGCTCAGCGTGCCGGTGGGTGAGGAGCAATCTGGCTCCAAAGCTGGTGGAATTTCCAGCACCTTTCACTCAAACCTCAAAGTTCTGCCTGCCAAGCCTTGCTCTGGGGCACAGCACCCAGTGCACTCAGCAGATTCTCCTTGTGCTTCAATAGCTGTTTATCAGCTAATATTACTCTATAAGCGCTCACAGTGCTCTTCCTGGAGCTCCCTCACCCATGTGGTGTTTGCCTGCAGTTCCCGAAGCCAGGCTGCTCTCTCCTGTGAGTACCCCAGGCAGCATTAAGCGGAGCAGCAGCTCCCTCAGCAGCAGCCGGGCCCTTATTTACTCATTTAAAAGCAAACTTTATTGCAAAATTGCATCATTTATAATAAAAGAGCTAAAAGAATTGCATGGCAGTGGTAGAGCCAGTGGACCCCAGCAGTCAGACCTTCCAGAAACGGAGCTCCATGGGCAGAGGGGAGGGAGGGAGCACCGCCACTCGTAATAAAGCTGTGTCAATATTAATAAGGTGCGCGTGGGGCTCTGCGGGCTTCTACCACATACAGCATGGAGCCATGCCAGTTGGTTAAACATCCAGCGGTGCGCCACACGCAGAGCAGGCTTCCCTGAACCCAAATGTAAGATTTGTGAATATCAGACGGCAGAAAACCATAAACAAAGGAGCACGAAAAATACCGATAGCTAATTCGGCTAGTTATATCCTTTATTATGCTGTCTTTCTTAATGTAATATGTCTCAGCTGCCATCGGGCTGGAATCCATCGTGAATAAGCTGTCAAGTTTAATTGGGCTACACTGTGAAAATACATAAATAAATCCTTTAATAACTAAATAAATCCACCTCTCTCTGAGGCAGAAAGCAGCGGAACGTGCACACTCTGGAATCAGGTCCGTTAATTCCTTGGGTTAAAAAAATAATAATCTGTCAGTAACCACCTACTTCAGATGGGGAAAAAATAGTGTTTAATGTGGATTTACAGAATGCATGGTGGAATGCAGCCCTGTATAAAGTTTCTGGATTTCCCCTTGCAGCCGCATCTTGTAGTGTGCATGCAGTTCCACAGCACAGCAGAGAGCCAGCATCCAATTTCAGCCCTGCAGGTGCTGCAAAGCCCGATGCAACCTATTGCTCTTTGCTGTGTTCTACCCGTGTGGACAACGGAAAGTTGCACCTACAACAGGAGATATTTGTACTACACGGTGCGTTCATCAGCCTCTGTGGAAAAAGCTCAGACTGCATCACTGCTCAATCACAGAGCTCCAGAACACAACAGCCCTGCAGCAGAGCTCCCCATGAATTATTGAGAAGCGCTGAGAATTACTCTGTGCAAGTAAAGAGCAAAATAAGGGCCACGTAATTCCTAGATATTAACGTATAAATGTAGAAGAAACAAAGTCTTTGTGGGGGTGTTTTGTACACAGTGATTGTTTCCTCACTTTAACAAGGTCGAATGCAATGGGAAGACATAAACCTTCTGATGCGCTTCAGTTCCCGTTGTTATGCTTTTGTCAATAGCCCTGTATGCACGATGTGCATAGAAACCTGTTCTGTGTATGGAAACCCATTGCTGTTACTTGTCTGTGGTTTTATCTGTGTTTCTAATGATCAATACCAACAACTGTCAAGATTTGTATCAGATGTGCTGAGTTCGTGCCTTGTGACCATTCTCTGTTCCTAAACTAACGTGCCTTTGGGTGAGGGTGTGGGTAGTGGGAGGTGCTGGGGGAGGCTGAACTGGGCACCACTCACCACCACCACCCAACTCACCAGTGTGAGGAGCACAGCGTCTGAGGCACTTCCCCTCTTTCTCTCCAGTAGACCTGTCCTCTTTGAATTCTCTGTGTGGGGAAAATCAAAGCGCAGAACAAACACTGTTTTGATATGGCTTTGAAGGTGATAACAGCTTCTAACAGAGGAAAAGAGGGCTTTGGGTCTGCAAAAATGCAGTGATTGACATGACACACAGCCCAGGAGAAGTTTACCTCTTAATGAGCTGAGGTACCTCTCAGAGGCAGTTCTGCACAACTGAAGCTTTTCTGTCCCCTCGTGCAGTTCCCCTCTCTTTAAAGCAGCACCATCTTTGAAAGCAGATGAACACCCACTTGGCTCGGGATCCTGCAGGAGGGATTTCTCTTTGTTGAATGTTTGTACCTTTTTGCCACTGTAAAAAGGGGCTGGGATGGGGCAGGATGGGGAATGATGGGGCAGAATGGGGCAGGAGGGGCAGGATGGGCATGTCCTATGTACTTGGGCAATGCTCAATGGACATGAGCTCAGGGAACGCTTGTGGAAATGGAGAAAACGTTTCACTGGTGTTACTGGTGGCACCAGGCAGGGAGATGAGGTCACCTTTATTTCTCAGCTCTTGGCACCATCTCTGCTGATCATACTTGCCTGCCTCCTCACTGTTCATGCAGTGATCACTGGTGCATGTAAAGCACTACAAGCATGGAAAACAGGCAGTCATGGTATTCTAATTTTCAGTGGTAGAGACAACTCATTGAAATACATGCACATCCATTCGTATGGTCCAGAATACACTGTTCATCTTGCAGCTCTCAGGTTGGCTATAATGTCCTTACAGACCTCTAGATTGAAAATGCATCATGCGTACATGAGATGTTGTGATGGGATTTGTCCTTGTGTCCAACACCACGGCATTTGGAGACTGTCCAACTATGGTAACACGACACGCAGGTGGGTTTATAGTTATGTTTTGAGGTTGAAATCTTTGTTAAACACCTATACTGCTGTCTGCAGCAGCTTCTCACGTCTCTGATGAGGTGTCAGAGATGCTGTGAATTTCCTCTCTGGTGTATCGCACGCTAACAGTGGCTGAGCATCATCAAGTATCTTCAAGTACCCGCTCAATTGTAGCATTTTTCTCCTTTAAATCCTGGGGATGGAAGTCATAGAGCTGCAGTTTGCTGCTGAGTGGTGCTCCCAATGCTCCCAGTGCACCCGTCAGGTCTGTTCTTGCAGTATTCCCTTTTGTTCCACCAGTTCCCTCACAAAAAGGGATCATAAGCGCTTTGAAATGTGCGTTCACATCTGACACCAAGAGCTACATGTGCTGCTGGAGGGGAGAGCAGGGATGGCCCAAATCTGCCCAGGTTTGTGCTTGCTGGGAAAATCTAACCTTGCTTTTACAGTCCCGTTAACATTGGACACATTTCAGGGAAGATAAATCCAGGTTCTGTTTTCTGAACATGTGATGATTTTGCCAAACATCTCCTGTTGCATATTGAAGATTTTATCTCCTAAATTTATTGAAGTAGTTTCAAGGCTATCAAAGAAACAGTTCTGACTTTCAAACTACACTTTACACTACAGTTCATACCGTCTTGATTAAAACAATTTCAATAACAATGCATTACTTGTTCACGAAACAACCCCAGATCTCTCTGGTATAGCAGATTCATGGTTAGGGGCTGTCGTTCCCTTTCCTGGCCCGGCTGCCAGCTCTGGTCACCCACAGAGATGGCCCACAGCAAACAAATAGTGACAACCTGAAGCCACCCCCTGCATTGGCTGCTATGGGAGTAGCTTAGGAGGAGCCCAGCCCAGTTAGTTTCTTGGCTGAGCAAAACTGCGTCCTCCTCTTCCGCTGCAGGTTTTGTTTGTTCGCTTGCTTGTTGGTTATAAATGACAGCAATATGCAGAGCCTGAGATAAGCAGCTTCTTTTCTAGTTCTTTAGGAAGAAAAGAAAGAAAAACACCAATATTTAAAAACCTTTTGGCTCATCCAAAATCTAATAAAAATCATTCCCTTGCTTTTTTTTTTTATTCTTTCATTTATACCCTGAACTATCCATCACTGGTGATTTGTCAGATCCAGCTCTTTTGTCCATGCAAAAACTATCAATAAAATTGATCATTCTTCATAATTGTTTGAGTGTTTTAAATGACTGTACCTGAAGCCGTGGAGGCTGTGCAACTTTCTTTTTTTTGGCTGCACATGACATGGCAGGTTGGATGTGCTGTCAGTTTGTGTGAGTGGTCACTCACGTCACTACCCAGCAACTGCTTGTCTGTAATGCTGGTGATGAGAGCCTGTCCCGGGCAGATTGTGAGCTCCAGCCATCCTAGGGATTGGAGAAGGAAGAATCAGGCCTAGGATTTTGGCCACAAAGAGAGCACTGGAAATCACTGCAACAAAGAAATGGCATTTGGAAAAGGAGCAATTACTGGAATAATAAAAGGCAAAGATACTTAAAGGATCAGTATCATTTCTACGTGTATTTTTCTTGATGATTATAATGACAAGCAGCTGCTTTAGCATGAAGGAGAGGAAATACCTATTTTCATGCTCCGTGGAAAAAAAGAATGCTATGATAAGATGAGAAAGGGCAGGGAGCTTGGGAAAATGGAGGGAAGGAAGTCAAAAGCAGAATGGGTGAGAAGAACAAACCTTGAGTAAAATGAGGAGTTGGAGATATCTTGAAACAGTGAAAAAGAAAAGGAGATAAAATTGAAGGGCCTGAAAAAAAAAAGACAAAAAACCTCGGGGAACATCTGAAATAACTCCAGCTCCAGATCTGCCTATTCACAGCGATCTGGGTTGGAGGCAGTGATCTGTGGACCAGAAAAAGAGCTTTTGCAAATATTAATATTTGACATTTCCTTTACACCCAAACTCCAGTGAGGCAAATACTCTTTGTTACAAAATATATGAGAAAATTCAGGTCCTACCTACAGACCTTCCTTCTGCTCAGCTCCGCTCCGCATAAGGGCTGAATGTCGTCATCTCCGCCAACAGAAGTCTGGTACCTACGCTGAGTCACAACTGCTTCTCCACAAGTGGCTTTTCCCAGATCCCTGCAGATTTGAAGAGACTGGAAGAGAAGGACGGAGTGATGCGGCAGAGCTGTTAAAGCTAAAAGAGAGATCCTGCCAGAGAGCCCGGAGGAGTTGTCCAAAGACATCCAGAAGTGTCCAGATGAGACATGAACGGCTACCAGCGTGGTTGAATGTGCTTTTGGACATCTCACTGCGGCGAGGTTTCCATCGTCCTCTGGAGGTGCAGAGCAGCTCCCACTATCCAGGACTCCTTCAGGATCTGACCTTCCTGGACAGGCACTCCAGGGGCAGCGGCCTGCAGCCACAGCTCCTGAGGGCTTCTGCTCTTATCCCTCCAGTTCTGGATGCCCTCGCACACAGGCAGCTTTATTCTCTCCTTTGCCTTTACAGTCCTCCTCCTCGCAGCCTGGGCTTGACAGCTCTGTCAGGAGGTAAAGGACAGAAGCCATAATTCAAACTGATGTCTTCTGTTTGATAGTGTGAGCCACTAAAGCAGATGCTGATAATCAAGATAATCAAATCAAGCTTCTGAGATCTGAGGGTTTCAGACATGCAGACACGTTGAACTGGATGAGCGGCCCTGGCATTTACTTTGCTAACTTCAGGCTGGTTAGATGCTAAAGCCTTTTCCAGACAAGTTATTTTTGGGGCTAGGGAAAAAACCTCCTGTGAACTAAGGCTGATCCTGAACAGAGGTATGAGCTACCCCTGAGCCCATTCAATTCTTTGACATTGTGCCATAGAGGCAGAGATTCATTTCAGTACATTCCTCATAAATGCTGGAAAAAATGATGCTCTTGATAGTGACTAGAAGTACAAGGTGTGGTAAGTCCTGCAGTGCCCCAGCCCAGACACAGCCATTTGAAAGGCTTTGCATTCCACAATGCTGGTAATACAGAGCTGTGGGTGCTGCCCCACACTGCACAGCACGCAGAGTCTGGGGGCTGGGTCACCTTCTTGTGAGCATGAGCACTGAGGAACAGAAAACTGTTGGATTTCATACACTGGGACAACACCTATTTGCAGTTTTTATCCAGAGCCTTAAACACTCCTTGCTTAAATTATTGGCGTGACATGAAAGAGCTGCTAGCCTTGCCATGCTGCAGAGCCCACCCCACAGCCCCACAGGCAGACATGGCTCCTTCCAAGCCAGTGGGCAGAAGCCCAACCAAAACATGTGAAAAGTGTTCTCTGCAGTCAGACAAGATACATATTTTGGCTTCCCCAGTGAACTGAAGGTTGTACTCACTGATCTTGGAGGTCTTTTCCAATATAAATGGTTCCATGATCTCTGAATTATGGCCGGTTCACTCTGCCCATGCATCCATCAGAAACGTTTCTGTTCTCTGATGAAGTTACTGCCATGGCCCTACTGAAATACAGGGCTGTCTGCCTCTGTATCCAAAGCAACACAGCACACTACCCTTCAAGATCAAGATTTCAGCCCCCAAAAGTAATATCCTGAGTCCAGTAACCTTTGTCCCCGGGTTCCCTTCTCATACTCACACACACACAGCAAGGTATGGGAGGAAATGAAATCTTGATTTGAGCTAGGTATTGACTCACATCTCCATTCAGGTGCATCTCCAAGAATTGTTTTTCATCAGTAGTGTAACCTCGTTATTTCATGCTCTGTAAATTATACGTTGAAAATAATGAGTAGGTGGACACATAGTCTGCCTTGTTTACTTGTGCAGATATCCAGGGCAGACTGCGCACTGAAGGGAAGAATGTGTGGCACGCAGAAATTCATGACCACAAGCAAATGTTCACTGATTTGCCAAGAATACTCCGGTGTAATTATTTATAGCAGTTCAGCATAGATTGGGAAATGTTCTTTTGTATGTTTTGATGAAATAATGAAGTTTTACTAATATGAGAACTTGCTAGAGGACTCTGCAATTAGCTCCTTGCTGAGAAGGGCCCAGACAGCTGTGGGCTGAGCATGAGGAACAAGAAGCACAGGGCTCACCCCAGCAGCTCTCTGCAGTTATAGCAGCAGAGAGGCACAGAGGCCAGATGCTTGCTGACACAGATGAGAGCAATTCATCCAATGCTAGCCAGCCAAAGCATTGCTATGGGTCTGCTTTGCATTTAGCCACTTTCTGTTCTACCTATTGAGTCTATTCTCCCAGTAAGGCTTGACAGACCTATGTTGTCCTATTAGTTGCACGACATATCAAATATAGAGGAAGTTATTATTTAGAAAACTGCAGGGTAGATGAAGTTTGTGGCTGGACCTATAAAAAAATTCTCTAAGGCTATGAAGAATCTCAACTAACAAGAAGTAAGATGAAACCCATCAGTGATCTCCAGGCCCCCAGATGCTGTTTTTCCCCCTAGGGTTAACCAGTAAGGTGATCAGATAGATAGGCAACGAGTTGCACCTGCCCTCGTTGGCTGGGGATAGCTCAGTGCAGGGCAGTGCACCAGAGCTGCTTTTCCATCTGATAGGCAGCCAGGAGCGCTATTAATGTTATAGGTGTGCTGTCCCAGGCACTCAAAGTGGGATTATGCATCCTGGCTCTTCTAGTGCTGGATGAAAGGTACTGCCTTGGTTTTGTTCCCATGGGGTGTGGGTGGCCATGGATGGACTGACCTTTACCATATGAGCTTGTTAATATCGCACCAAAGAGAAGCTTTTATGTGAGATGAGGTGCGTCCTTGGTGTTTAAGACCATACGCTTGTGCTAGTTTGAAAGCAGAAAACAGAACTGGCATGCCTTAAAAATTTGTTTCTGAGCCTTATTTTGTGAAATATTGCTTTGGTTTCAGCTCTGTCTGGAGACAGGTGTGTGTCAGCATGGGCTGAAGGGAATTTCCACAGGGCCTCTGAGAGAGCCAACGGCCAGAGGGCTGTTCCTTTCTCCTGGTAGTCCACAACTTCGTTGTGTTTTCTTCCCACCAGCTGGATCCTAGATGAGGGGCAGTGAAGGGGCTGCAGAGCAGTAATCTATTATTCTGCTCTCACATGTAGATGAGTAAGAGGTATTTCACAGTTTCGCAGACTTGGCAAAAAAAAATAGTAATAATTTGGTGGGCTGGGCTTGGTATTTCAAGAGATTGGTGACGGCTTGTGAGACTTCAGGAAAAAAAACCCAAACAAATTAAATCCACAGACTGAAGAGAACCAAAGCAGTGGAAAATGCCACACTTTTATTGAAGTTCAGTGACACAAAAGCTGACTAGATGCTGAGTGATTCGTCAAACAGGGTGTTCAGTTAGACATGCAATAATGCTGGAGGAAGTATCAGTTAAATTAGAAGTAGATTAATAATTATAAAAAGCTCTGATGCTCCCCCAGAGCTGGCCTGGTCCTACACAGAGCGATTTAAATAAAATAAGTGGGAGTTTCATTTGTTTCATTTGTGTTTATTTATTTTTTTTTTAATCTTCATAATCCTTCCTTATATTGTGCTGGAGCCTGAAATGGTGAACGTAAAAGCACACAACCAGCAGGCTTCACTGGGCTGCAGATAGCTCCCAGCCCTTCAGCTGAGCTATTGGAGCCAAGAGACGTCTGCTCCTTTTATCTTTATTGTAAGGCTTACGAACTTGGAATAAATTGGCAGGAATGGCTTACTTAAAATAAATAAATAAACCTCCTGCCTCGGTCTGTAGATAGAGCGGGCTTTGCCCTGCAGTTGGTCGGGTTATAAACACTGTGGGAAACACTGACTTGGAGATGATGGAATTTGCTTCTCAGGAAAAAAAATATATATATTTTTAGGGGAAAGTCTGAAGCTTGACTGCAATGAATCTTATGAGGTCTTTGGAAAATTGAGTGCCTTTGATTAGTGTTTATCATTGTTAACAGTTCGTGTTGAAGTGCACGAGGTGGACACAGCCCTCCTGTCCATGCAGCCTGCTTGGTGCTGAGAAGAATGAGCACACAGCAAGCTGTGGCTCATGGGATTTGCTGGGAGAGGCATGGAAGGAGCTCAGGGGCATGTTTGGGGCAATGGGCTCCCATGGGGTTATCAGTGAGCTGGGGTTGGTGTGAAAGCCTCTCCTCACTCACCAGGCTTGGAATGGACCAGCTCGAAGGCTCGGCAGTGAGTCTGTAAGCCAAGAAGCTGTACAGCCATAAAGACTGACAGCCATCAAGGCTGCATATTCTCAACTTGCAAGTTCATAAATATTTACACATCTGCATGATCACTCCTGGCTGCAGGCTGCCTTTCTCAGCTTAGAAGAGGCTGATGCAGCTCAGCCACCGGGATGTGAGCGGATGAGCATGACCATGAGTGAGGACAGCTGCGATGGCCATTCCCTTCATCCTTGTGTTGCTCCTCCTTTTCTTTTTTTTTTTCCTCCTAAAGTGTAAAAGAGCCGGCTTCCTAATAATGGTAAGTCCTGGAGTGTCTGGGAGCCTACTCCTCTGAACTGTAGGTTTTGAAAATGGGTATTCCAGATGTATGGATCTGTGCCTGTATGGCTCGTTGTCTCACATAGCTTAGCTCTTGGGAATCAGACAAAGAAAAGACAAGCTAGAGAATATAACAGACGGTAAGAGAGAGGCTTGTACCGTGACAAAAGCATCCTCTCGTCGATGCACCCGAGTTAGGCGGAGGCTCTGCTGCATGTGGTGCTCCCCGAAAGCACCTCTCGTCCTCACTCATCATCCGCAAAGTCAGCAGTGTACAAGTTCTGGAAAGCATTTCAGTGTGTAGGAAGAAACCCACATCATGTTGAAATTTGCATTATGTCATTTTACATGTGGTTATGTCTTGTGCCTAGTGATGCAATGTAACCCGGCCTAACCCTGCCTGACTCTGCTCAATGGGAACGTCTCCAGTGCCAGTCAGTGCGCAGAGCTGAGCGGGGAAGGAGCTCAGTGGGGCTCTGGAAGGGATCTTTGGTGGGGGATTTTGGAGCACGTACCTGTTGTACCTGCTCTTTCAATGGAAAAGAAAGCAGTTTGACTTCTGGCATGCATTTTTAAGTATAGGATTCTTAATGTATTTCTACTGATGTATTCAGTGTGCAGAAGGAGCTCAGAACCTGCATTTTTTTCTGCTTTAACTCCGTATTTAATTTGTGTCTGGCTCAAGGAAGTGGAGACAAAACAGCTAACGTAAGTATACTGGTACTGTTAACAAACATTGCAGAGACAATACAACAATAAGGCAGTCTTGCTGTAATTCTTTGTCATTTTGGCCCATCTGGTGCCACTGCTCTCCACGATAACACCAGCAGATTTGGGCAGCTGGGAAGGAGAGCACACACTGGCCTTGCATTCCCACACTGTATGTGCGCTTCCAATGGAATGGAAGGTGCTCTGTGCCCTCCCATGTGTTACGCTGACTCAGACGAAGTAGTGCTGCTGCCACAGTTGACAGTGGGTATTTTATTTTATTTTATTTTATTTAAAATGTGGTGCCCTCAAAATGAGCAAGAGCTGGGGCTGCCCTCCCCATCAAGCCACTGCTCGATGAGAGAGGTGGTGGTGCCTGGTGGGAAGCGTGCCGGAGCTCTACCGGCCACGTTAAGCACCAGAGGCCTATAAATAAATAAATTAAAAATTAGAATAGCTCCTGATTATAAGGGACAACTCCATGTGAATCTTAATTACAGTAATTGGTTCTCAGTTACTATGGTGATGGGTGGGCGCTCCAGAGATGCCTCTGATGGATGGGAGATGTCTTCCATACGCATACCGTTGCTGTGAGCATGCAGCAGCCCCACCAGAAAATCAGCATTTACCTGCAGCCTGTGCTGAGCACTGGAAAATGCACTGTGTGTGTTGACAACAGCAGTAAGAGAATAAGTGGTGGAGCTGCAGTTTGCTGCTGCAGGTAGGAGCCCTGCCCTGGCTGCAGCTGCATGGGACAGCTATCATGCAGCAGAACTCTATTACTTTTCATAAACAGAGATTTCTGCACAAGATCCCTCATCCTTTCCTGTGTGGCAGAGGAAGAGCCTGGAGTGTTATTTTTAAGCAGAATTAAGTTTCTAAAGAAAAGCAAGCAGAGTGACAGAGCAGTATTGCTGCAATCACAGTTAAAATAATTCCCCATGCGGCTCAGAGGAGCGCAGGTCCGTCTGTATGTGGCTCCTATCTTTCTGCAGACTGTGACGAGGCTTAAAGTAAAAATAAACACCCCCAGAGTGCCTGAGCAGAAGTTTATCCTGAGATAAACAGCGATTAATAAAGTGCTGCCAAGTGAGGTTCCCTCTCTGCGTGGCAATGAAAACTTTGGTTTGCAGCGCATGGTGCTGAGCAGAGCGTGCATGCATCAGCTGCAGTCAGCTCCGTGCAATGGCCATGAGCCGCCAGAAATTAATGGTGCACAGATCCCCTCCTGCACCCCGAGCTCCTGCAGCAGCCACAGGGGTTGCCTTAATAACAGAGCCCAGAGTTTGGGAAGGTGCTGGGAGGGTTTGTTTGTCAGCAGCCCGGGTGGCTGCGTGCTGCCAGAGCGTGCAGCTCTTTGCTGAGCGTATGGGGTTTGTTGTGATTCCGTCGGCCTTCCATCGACACTCAGAGGGTGGTGACGCACTGGAACAGGTTGCCCAAGGAGGCTGTGGATGCCCCATCCCTGGAGGCATTCAAGGCCAGGCTGGATGTGGCTCTGGGCCACGAGCTCTATGTGAACACAACCAATGCAGGTTTGGGCAGCAGTGTTTGCTCTCACTGCCCAGCATGGTGGGTGCAGGCAGTGTTTGCAAAGACCGTGGACCATCCTGCCTCGTGGGCCAGGCCCGTGGCTCTGTGCTGAGAGCTGGAAGTGTGGAGTAAAAGGCAGAAATTAATAATGAGCTTCGCTTTGAAATCTTTTGAACCTGGTTGAGTTCTGCAGGGGAATGGGAACCCATTTGGACTGGCCCAAAATTTGTGCTGGGAATCCCCAAGAATTTGGACCTTCCTTTCTTCTAGAAACTGTAATTATTAGAGAGGAGGCAGCCGTTGTTTTCTGTCCCCTTCAAATTTGCTCTCTGATGACAAATTGCAGCCCTTACCCCACCATCCACCCCCCTTCTCCCCATATGTACCAGCACTGGCCTGGCTCAAAGCATCAGCACTGACATCGTGTGCCCCTACTGCAGGAGGAGGCATTGCTGGCTGCATGTAGGTACAGTTCTGCTCTCAGCCAGACATAGGAGCAGAGCCCATGGGTGCAGTGGAATTGTGAAGTCATCCCAATGTAATTGGGATTTTTTGTTTTGCTTTCTTGAATGAAATAACTGAACTCAGTCCCTGATCATTACGATAGGGCAGAAGGATGGTTACAGGCAGCACGAGAAAACAGAGCTACGGTTACACATTTAACCCACCTGATGCAGAGGGCGCTCAGCCCCGCTGCACCACTCTCGCTCCTTTTTTAGAAGGACTCGGTTTATTTTTTGTTTCCTAAATAGCCACGCCAGTTAATTTGCTTTATAATATTGAGTATTAATGGAACGGAATCATAAAGGCGCCCTGCACTGGGGCTGCACACGTCGTCACTTTAATTAGCAATCACATGCACTGACAGCTGGAAACCCAGCACACAATGTCCTGCACAGCATCAGCATCCAAACAAAAGTTTGTTTAATACGGTCATGACACACGGAAAGGAGAAGAGCCCTCTGCTTTTTCTTTTTCCCCTCTCTTTGAATTTTATTTTATTTCCAGAACAACGACTGCCAGAATATAGCGAGCAATGTTTTAAGGGGAAAAAAATCCTGGCTGTAAATGTGCACAATATTCCACATTATATACATGTCATTTCTGAGCACTGTTGGAACGAGGCAGTGTCAAATCTGTATGACAGATTGAGGTGAAAGCTGGGAAGAGCGAGCCTGCGAAGGAACAGCCCTGACTGAGGCAGGCACCCTATAGAATTTATCCTGCGGGCTATAAGGAACCGGCTCCATCACAGGAAGGGAGGAGTGGAAGAGGGATAATTGTCTACTAATTTGGGTCTCAGCACAGCGCCGGTGTAACAATGCCATCTAGTGCTCTGTGGCCCCGTGGGGCCCTCGCCACCAGGATGCCCCAAAAGGACCCAAAGCGCCCCTAAATGTGCACCCCGCTCCATTGGGAACAGCCCACAGCTCGCCGAGGAGCTGGCTGTGGGGCGAGAACCCCAGGGTGCAGAAGGCAGCCTCAATGCTCAGACCAAAATGTGGGGACATGAGGCGATGCCCTAAAACTGGGCGTCTGGAAGAAAGGCAAAGCCGTGGTTTGAGTGCATGGTGCTCACCCTGTGTGTGCAGTGCTGATGTTTGCCGAGAGAGAGGTTTGGGAATAGGGGAGGAGAATTACCATCAGGAATAGGGAAAAGGCAGGCAAGAAGCCTGGGAGCTGCACAGCAGCGTCTTTCAGCTTGTTGTAATTATTTCAAAACCATTTCTTTTGTTTATAATTGCAATAACTTCTTAAATACTGCCTTTTAGAGTTGTTATTATTTTGATTCCCACTCCGTTCTGCCGTTCAGAAAACACAGCCCTCAGGCTTCCCAGCAATGGGAGGGGGAAGCTCCTGCACCCCAGGGGTGCTGCTGCCCTCACATCTCCAGCCCCGTGCGTGGCGCTTCACCCACAGCAAGTCACGCATTTCCAGCCTTGGGGACGGAAGAAAAATGCTGCACAGATGCAAGCATGGGCAGGAGAGAAGGCAGAAGCAGCAGCATGCAGTGCACGCCCAAACCTGTGTCACCTTCCCTACTTTCATTTTTTAATGGTTGTTTATATATATAACAATGCATGGCTAGTTTTGTTGGGTTTGTTGATGGGTTTATTTGAGAGAGAAGTTATTATAATAGTTTGGAAAATATGAACAAATAGCATAGGTTTTTGTTTGTTTGTTTACCATATCCTTAGCATCCAAAGCAGTCGCTCTGGTAAGGCTGAAATAAATCACTCATCTCAGGAAGGCTCCTAAAGCCAAGCACTTCTCCCAGGCACTTCTCAACACAGAGTAACCAAGGGCAGCAGACAGCTTTATGTAGGGCTGGGTGCTGTGGGGGGCAATGAGCATCTCCCCTCCTCCATGATATGGGGCTGCCACCATAATGTGGTGTGCACAGAGGTGGGTTTCCCCGGGAAATACCTCAGAAGGAGGCAGGTCCCTACAAGGCGGCTTGATTCCATGCAGGTGGCACTTTTCTGCTGTGGGGAAAGAAGTTCCATTAAGAAAGAAACAGAAAGCCTGATGAGTCCCATAAATAATAACAGCACGGAAGCCCTGTCCACGCGCTGCTCAGGAGCCCTCTGAGTGAGTGCTGCACAATCCCTCCTTGCTGAGGAGACGTGAAGGCACCCGAGCATCCTCCTGCAAAGCTGCCCACCCTGCACCATCTAAAGGCAGATTCTTTGAGGGAATAAATCATTGCACTCTTAATCCCCACCGAGGTTGGGGTGAGGATGGAGCTGGTGGCTCCAGTGGCTTCTCGCAGTTCGGAGGAGCCGGGAACAGCCAAGAGTTTGTGCTGCTGTTATTTATTGTTTTACAAAGAACTCCAGAGTTCTGCTTCCTCAGAGAGATGGGTGGATAGAGCAGCTCTGAGAAGTGCCCTTAGATTAATTAATGTAGCTGTAACAACTTTATTACAGAAACAGCAAGTGAAAGGCTGGGATGTACCATTGCTTATCATGGAACACTTAAGCTACAGCTGTAATTGTTTATGTGAACATCAATCTTTACTACAGATTT
The DNA here is from genome assembly GCA_016647715.1 of Pavo muticus. Classification (NCBI taxonomy): domain Eukaryota; kingdom Metazoa; phylum Chordata; class Aves; order Galliformes; family Phasianidae; genus Pavo; species Pavo muticus. The sequence goes on from JACDJE010000148.1 coordinate 950,712, forward strand.
GGACTTGGTTCAATTTTGCAGCTGTTTCTCAAACAAGAACCTTTTCTCTCCTACATATTTTTTATTCCTACCACTAACTCATTCAGAGAAGGCTGACAAAGCCCAGTGAGGCTTCAATCTCTGCAAAACCCCATTTCCCTTCAAACCCAAACTGCACAGCCGAGTAGCTGCGAGTCTGCCATGCTATAAAATAACGGTGTTTCTTCATCCACTCTTTTACAATAAAAAGATGTTGTCCTTCAAAACAGCGGCCAGCAGAATGCATTTTCCTAGGAAATGGTTAATCATGTGCAGGAAAAATAATTTTGAGTCGTTCTGAAGTTTGAGTAGATGAACTTGTATAGATGAGCAGAGATGTTAAGCCCACAGCAGGGGTTGGAACTGGATGGTCTTTAAGGCCCCTTCCAACTCAACAACTCTGTGGTTCTGTGGTCTTTAAAGTCTCTTCCAACCCTACCAATCCATGGTTCTATGGTCTTTGAGATCCCTTCCAGCCCACCCATTCCATGGTTCTGTGATCTTTATGGTCCTTCCAACCCAACCAATCCATGGTTCTATGATATTTAAGGTCCCTTCCAACCCAAGCCCTTATTCTGTGATTCTAAGACTCTAAGCATAGATCTGGTACTGTAGGCACCAGGCCAATACAAACAATGCAGTGCACTGCAGGTACAACTACCCCAGTGTTGGAGGTGCTCCCTGCCACCCTGATCGTGCAGAGAGGGGCTGAGCACCTTGAAAGTTGGAAGTGGAAAGAGATAGTAATGTGTTTTATTTTAGAATATTTTATTAATGAATCAGTATTTATAATCAATGAGTGGCCCTTGCTCTTCCTCCTTGTCAGTTCTTGCCCAGCCATGCGTCAGTCTTAATTTACCAGTATCTGCATGTATTCAGAGGATCACTTGCCCTCCCTACTCGCTGTTTGTGCTGGGAATCAAGCAGCTGACCCGCTGCCTGGTGTCACCCAGTGTCCTGCAGCACCCACTACTTCTGCCCTGTGTGCTGCTTCTCCACCGCTCCCATCCCCACGGTGCAATTACTGTCATTAATTAATGCCCTCATCTCTTCCTGAGAGCTGATGGAAGCTGTAGGAAAAAGAAGGCAGTGAGACATCCCTGCGGTGTCACAGCCTTGGTGGGCACAGGGACAAGCTGTCAGATGTTTTATCCCTAATGTCACCGATTTTAGGATATTCCTTCAGGTGGGAAAAGCCATGGCAAGCTTTTCTCCTCTCCATCAGAAACATTTGGGTGCTGAGGTATGGGCTGCACAAATCATTGCCACCAATCTCAATCTGGTAGCTGTGTAATAAGGGCATTTAGTCAATCACTGCAAACCTCTGCATGTAGCCGTGTCCTAACCACGGCCATGGGGCTCTGCTGCAAAGAGGTGAGCACTCAGCCCCTGCCATGCTGGGAGGGGATGGGGGTTTTCCTCTCCCGCTCCTGGATCTGGAGCCCTTTTGTTCATTAGAATAAACATGTAAACAATCTGCACTGTAAGGCTCAGTGAAACTTTCTATACGTTAAATAATGTAATTCAGTTTAAATATCAGTTCATTATGTGTTGCTTGGTAATATCTTTATCACTGGCAACTGATGGGAGCTGATTACGACGAGTTGCAGCTCACTCTTATTAATTGCAGTTGATTAACATAGCTGAATATAACGGTTACCCTTTCTCTGCAGCTGGATTTTGCTGTTTTCAGCTGTGCTGAGCTCCTGGTATGTGGGGAAATGCTTCCCCCTAGTGCTGCTCTCTGTGCAGTCGGGTGCGCTGTGGAGAGGCTCGGACTTCTCGTGGAGTCTGGCCTGGAAAATGCTGAGCTTTTTTGGGATGCTGTCCGCTCAGACCTGGCTCTTATGGCTCTTCCCAAAAGGGGGAATGGTTTTAAATTGAGACAGGGGAGGTTTAGGTTGGATATTATGAGGAAGTTTTTCACCCAGAGGGTGGTGACGCACTGGAACAGGTTGCCCAAGGAGGCTGTGGATGCCCCATCCCTGGAGGCATTCAAGGCCAGGCTGGATGTGGCTCTGGGAAGCCTGGGCTGGTGGTTGGTGACCCTGCACATAGCAGGGGGTTGGAACTGGATGAGCATTGTGGTCCTTTTCAACCCAGGCCATTCTATGATTCTATGGCTAGCACTGCTTCAAACAGAAAAGCACATCTGTAAAGGCCAAGGGCAGCGAAGGAAAGAGAGAAGCATAAAGGGAGACTTAGCTCAGATGAACACAGCATGTCAGCTCTGAGAAATATAGGATACCAAGGCAGATCTGGAAGGAGAAAATTGCTGTTCTGCTTCAGGGGAGCCAAGTTACAGATGGAGGCTTCCCCAGTACAGCACAGTGCCGCGTGACAAGGAGGAGCAGCTCCACGTGTGCATCAGCTCCGACGTGTCCGTAGAGCCACAGAGCCACGCAGTCACTGGAAGGGACCTTTAAAGGCCATATGGTCCCATTGCCCTGTGATAAATGGGCACCTACAGCTCAGTCATGTGCTCAGAGCCCGGAATGCAGACCTCAAGCCATGCGCTAGCCCAGGGCCCAGCTGGTCCACTGCGCAAAGCCCCCGTGCTTAAACTGCTCTCGGTTCATCCATGGATGGTTTTCTTAAAAACTCTGGGTGCATTCATAAGAAATGCTCTGATCTGAGTGGGAGCCTGAGAACGAGGAGGGGGTGGCTGTAGACAGCTGCAGAGTGACTGTTCCCTCCATTCAGTTCCCAAGTTATTTCCTACACGGTATGGAAATGCTTGGTGTGTTAGCACTCTAAGTTAAGTGTCTCAAATGTGCATTTAATTTGGATTTAATAACACCATTTTTCCTTATGAAAACTCAGTCAATTATTGAAAGCATTTCTTGAGGTTTAGCAATTATTTAAGAGGTGCATTTACTGTAAAGTAATTAACTCAAATGGCGTTTTCATGGAAGTAGTATATTTAAAACAAATTTAAATATTTGTTAGCGGGAGGAAATATTTTATCCCTCTGTAATTTGATCATCTTCACATTCTTTGTCTCTAAAGATTTTTTTGTGTCATTTCACAACTCGATGGAGGATTTTCAGGCGCCTTGGGGATAAGATAAGGTCCTTTCCAACCCAAGCCATACCACGATTCCACGAATAAGTGCTCTTAAATTTGATACGATTTGATGAAGAATTAGGAAAAAGAAGTGACTGTCTTCAGTCATAATCAGCTTCTGATGCTCTTTTCCTTGCAGAAAAAAAGTATTTCTTAATGTGAAAAAAGAAACTGGCAAGAAAAGGCGGGGCATACCGGAAAGTTGTGGGCAGTTTATTTTCCAGCTAGTCTGACTCTCACAAACAGATGACGGCTTTCTTTCTAAATGGTCATTTTCTTTTATCTTGACTGAGCAGAGCTGTCCGTGTGGTTTCCTGAAATCCGTGTCGCACTCGTTCAGCTGAAGCCCCACTGAGGGCCATCCATCCTCATCACTTCCCGTCCCACGCTGGCTGGGATGGGGGCATGGGAAGGAGACCACAGAGGGCGGGTCCTCCTGGTACTGCCCTGAGCTGAGGTGCAGGGGCAGCAGTGCCCCACCTCTGGGGGCGCCTTTGGATAAACGTGAATTGGATTTTGATCAAGAACTGAGACGGTCCTAGCGGTCTTTTCCAACCTTAATGATTTCTATGGAGTGACGTGGTGTAGTGCGTGTGGTGGTGATGGGGAGATGGTTGGACTAGATGGTCTTAGTGGTCTTTTCCAACCTAAATCATTCTATGAACACTGTAATGAGTCCTCCTGAGTCTCCGGAATGGTTCATGCTCCTCTATGGAGCACCCTGCATGGAGTAGAACAGGCAGAAATGGTACGACATGATGTGGAGCTGGGGCAGCCATGAGGTGCAATGGTTTCCCTCATCATTGCACTTTCTCGTTCTTTCAGCATTGTTTTTGATCGTGTGTTCCTTCTGCACTGCTCACTGGCAGCTTCCTCTTCCTTCCCCTTCCCCAGCACTGGGCTCACATGGGGACACGGGCATTGCCTGCAGGGAGAGCTGATGGTGGGCAATGCCATGGGCAACGCTGGCTGCGTGCCTCTGCCAAAAAGGCAAGCACGATGCTATTATTTTTAATAATGCTCATAAATACGTAGGGCTGGGGCACAGGAAGAGCCATTTGTAAGAGGACAGTGTGCTCTGAACGAGAGGGGAGGCTGGCTGTGGTAAAGCAGGCATGAAATGACCTATTAGGGAGATTAAAATAAACCCACTTCAGCACAATGGGTGTAGTTACATCATTACATTTATTGGGCTTTACATTTATTATTAACAGAGATATTTCTCATTACTGCCTGCAGACCTCAATTAATTTCTCTTTTTTATCCTTTTAATTCTGTTATTCTCTTTCTTACGGCATCTTCTAATTTAAAACAAAGAATCTCTGGCAGACAATAAAAATAGGTGCTTGGAAATTGCCCCCAGCTGCTGCCGCTTGTGTGGGGAGGGATGCTGAGCGTCCCATTGCACCTCTGCAGCTGCACCCAGCACATGCCAGTGGCCGGACCTGTAGCAGGATTCCAACTGCAATGGGTGTGCAAGTGAGAAAAGCCTTGGGAATGAGACGCCAGGGGGCAGGAGCAGCCTTTAAAGAGTGGGGTCCTATTCCCAGGAGCAACCTATTCCTAGGAGCTGTGAGACAAAGCAGCCAACAGCCCATATAAAGCTTTGTTTTAGAAAGTACCAAGGCTCTTAAATCAGTAGGGTCTTATGATGCACCCCACCAAGCAGGCAACCCCGGGCACCAGGAGCACTGGAGACCACAACGAGGACCCATTGCCCCGAGGTGCCCAGGGGTGGCTTTCTCCTGGCTAAAGGTAGAATGGAACAGAAATAGAATGGAGAAAGTTCAGCTTGAAGGGACCTTCAGAGGTCATCCAGTCCCGCTGCCTGACCTCCTCAGGACCAACCAAAGTGGAAGCATGTTACTGAGGGCATTGTCCACATCCCTCTTGAGTGCTCACAGGCATTTATCACCTCACCAGGTGCAACCAAACCTCTTGCATTGCCTTTTCCTGTGCTGTAGGCAACCCCAAGATTATTTTGTGATTCTAAAGAGCCGTGAATAAGTTGCTGTTTCCTTCAGTATTCATTTCTGATGTCCGCGGTGCAGACCAGAGCCCAGCTGAGCTCCTTCCCCTATTTGAGGGCTCACACAAAGCGTTGCGTTGTTCACCCAGAGTGCAGAATCACACTTAAAGGACCCAGCAATGCGATCCCAGTGCGTGCTTCCCTTCTGCCATGTCCTTTAAGGTTCTGTTGTGTGGCCATGAGCTTCTTTCTGCACTTTTTGGATGCCGTGTTAGCACGGATCCATACCTGCTCATGGCCTTGTAGGCGGCTGCAGGGTCTGTCCGTCCTTCTGTCCGTCCCCTCCATCCATGTCCGTCCCAGCCCGGCCCAGGCTGTGCCCCCACCGCCGCCCACTGAGGGGAGCTCCAACCCCAGCGATAGCCCTGCGGGGAAGGGAATTCCTTCTCGGCGGAAGCCTTGAAATTCGTATTTCAGCCTCTAGAGGACTGTCCCAGCCCCCTGTATTTTGTAGAGCTAATTCTTCGAGAAAAAAAATGTTTTACTGGGCTTTTTTTCCCCTTCTTTCTTTTGGTTAAGGATCCAAAGGCGATGTCTGGGGATTCTGAGCTTTACAGCATCTCAGAAACGTGTATTCTTCCAAAGTGATGACTTCTGTATGTGCTGCATATGCCAGGCAGACTGACACATTCAAAAAACACATCTGAATGGGTACAAAAGGCAGAAACGGAACAGATAAAACCTGGGTGGTTATATTCATTTATGACAGTGGTCAAGTGGTCGTAGAATCGTAGAATGGCCAAGGTTGGAGACGACCTCCAAGACCATCCAGTCCAACCATCCACCTTTCTCTGGAACAGGTTGCCCAAGAAGGATGTGGATGCCCCATCCCTGAAGGCATTCAAGGCCAGGCTGGATGTGGCTCTGGGCAGCCTGGTCTGCTGGTTGGCGACACTGCACATAGCAGGGGGGTTAAAACTAGATTATCATTGTGGTCCTTTTCAACCCAGGCATTCTATGATTCTATGAAGAAATGTGTGGTGGGGATGAGAGAGAGGTGAAAGGCACCATACTGATGCCAGCTCAGCCCCTGGGCTGCTGCCAGCACTTCTGTTGGGAAGTGAGCACGGGATTACCTGTAATAGCATGGATGGGCTGATGCTGATTCTCTACAGATCTACTCTGGATGTCAGCAATTTGAGCTGGCTGTGAAATTACGCAATTTAATGTGCTTAGGAGAGATTTTAGAAAATTCTTGGAAAAGATAACTGAGTGAACATCCGGAGCGTATTGCTGAGAAATGAGAATGGTTTAAGGCAATTAAAGTGCAGGTAGATCTGAAGTCACCAGCAGCAGGCAGTCAGGTTCCCAGCCTCTCTGAGCCTGGGTCTTTTTTTCATGCCTTATTGCCTTGGTGCCCAACAAACCCCTTTTCTGACCTCTTATATACAAGTTTCAGCTCATAACCAGTCTGTATCTTATATTCACATACGTGTATATATATGTATATATATATTTATACATATACATTACAGCTCTTTGCTGGTGGCATAATGTGTGTGGAGGTCACAGGCTGGACCCTTCACACAGTGCCGTCCCCATCAGCACACAGCTGACATTGGGGATCTCTCAGCCTGTAGCTGGCAGCTGCTGAGGGACAGAGATGGGGGTCCCCGAGACCCCCTTGGTCCCATAAATATCACTATGGTCAGAGCTGGGAGTTAAGGTTGTTCTGGCATAGGAATGATACGTACTCTGGTTCAGATTTCCTTGGCTGCAATGGGTTGGACAAGCAAGGAGCTCTGCTCTCCCCAGGAGCAGCTCAGTGGCAGGAGCTGCACCCGCACCCTTCCCTTCCCCCAGGGAATGCCTGTCTTTTAGGGCTCTCTTTTAATTCTAAAGTTCTACGTAAGGTTTTACATTTCAAGGTGACTGTTCTCATCAGTCATCCAAACTTCTAGGGCTGTCTCCCATCCCTGAGTTCCGCACTGCCAGGTGAAAGTAGTGCAAGCAAAACCCATCATCCTCATCCACGAGCCCCAAAAATTTCCAACAGAAGTGCCCCATATAGATGGATGGAATTTGGCCCTAAAGCAGTTGAATCATCCCATGCTGAGGACAGGTTTCTATTTCATTACCTTTAATGGGAATTGCACCAGCCCTCCAGAAGCCCGCGTTGTCCTTTTGCATCTTCTTCATTATATGGTAACGCACTTGTAATTAAGTCTTATCTAAAACACTCGAGCAGTTCTCAGAATGATTTGAGGGCTATCACATGCTCCTCACAGGCTATATTTGTCATTGTTATCTGCGTGCAAGTGCTTTCCAGCTCTGCAGCTGGGGAGGCAGCGGGTGCCCAGCAGGCAGCAGTGACATGGTGACAGTGGCAGCAGTGACAAGGGGACAGCGTGTGGTGGGCTCAGATGAAGCCCGGGGTGACAGAGAACAGCTGCCATCCAGTTCTGTCAATTCAGCCAAATTCACCCCAGGGTGTGTCCTCATATTGCTGCTGTTCCCAATGGGAAATTCGGAGCTTGGCATCCTATGGACACCTGCAGTGCCTGGGGATGTGCGTATTGGCTATTAGTAGAAATTCCTTCTCCAAAGAGCAGTCAGGCAGTGACAGAGCTGCCTAGGATGTGGGGGGCACCATCCCTGGAGGTGTCCCAGAGCCATGGGTGTGTGGCACTGAGGGATGTGGGCATGGTGGGGCTGGGATCCTAGAGGGCTTCTCCAACCTTAATGGTTCTGTGATATGGGACGTGGTGAGGAAGCCTCAGCATCAGTGACACGGAGTCATCCCCGTTCAGTCCTATAGTCTATATATATATATAGGCTCTCTTGTATAGTTACCAGTGAGGGCAGTGATTGCACAGGACCTTCTGGAAGCAGGCTGGGCTTCAGCTGATGCCTGCATGCTGGTGCTCGTGCCTGTGCCCCCACCAACTGCACACCAGGAGCTGGCCATGCGTTGGGAAATGCTCTGCACTTGCCTTGGCCCGTGCTTACGGAACCCAGCAGGAGGCAGCCTTTGTGATGGGATTAAAGCAGATTTTTCCTGTGTGACCTACTCTTGCCGTGCAACCTGCCATAGGGAACCTGCTTCAGAGTTGGGCTGGAATAGGGGATCTCCAGAGGTCCCTTCCCACCATTATAGTGCTGTGACTGTGGGGGTCGGTATGGGAGCTGTGCTGCAGCAGCTGCACATTTAAATAAAGTTTTCTACAAAGGACAAAAGGGGTAGCAGCACTTCATCTATATTTATGCTGCCACAAACACGAGGCAGATGGCAATGCTTTTGTCTTCACACTTCCAGTGGTGTTTAATTACAGCTCTATAAATAGCTATTTTTATGACTTACGGTCAGATGCTCTTTCATCGTAGAGGGAAAATAAGTAACAAAAGGCACATCGAGAGAGCCGCTGCACTTCCCCCTCCCTTCAGGCAGCCCCCTACCATGGATGCAGAGGAGTTGCAGAGGCTGGGGTCTCTGCCAGGTTTCCTGTGTGCATTGGCTTTGCAGGGGCCAGCTGCCTTTCCTCTTTGTACAGATCTCTGCTGATCTGAAAACCACTCAGAATCACGGACTCATGATCACTGCCATGTGGAAAATACAGCTTATCTGGGAGGAAGACCTCGGGACAGGGAGGAGTGTGAAGGTGAAGCAGGCGTCCTGAAGGGCACAAAGAGGGCAAGAGTCCCCAGAACAGTTTGTGCTCTGCTTTCACTCCTCCTGCATGCAGTGCTCTGCTGCACGAAGATCGACCTGCTGTCACCAGGGGAACGGTGCTGGCATCACCATGCCCTGCTCCCCTCTGCCTGGCACAGATCGGGTGGTGGGAGCAGGGACAGAGCTGCAGGGAGGAGATCTGCTGCTAATGAAAGAGTGCTCTCATCCATGAAAGGCAACACGTAATTTTTGAGACTATATGGATGAGTCTGCACGTATTTATTAAAGTATCGAAACCTGAAATAAAAATAATCGAATTACAGTTTCCAGACAAGCTGTATTTTATTTGCTGTGTTGCTCTGCATGTAGCCTCGTGGGGCACGATGCAGGGCATGCATGCCAGAAGCACACGCAGCATATTGCTGTGCCATTAACAAGGCACAAAGAGGACGATGTATCCCTCTGTACGAGGGGCTTTGGGCTGGGCACTGTGTTAGAGAGACGAGGTGTGGCAACGTCCCCAGGCACACTTCTAATGGGCTGGTCTTGCAAACTGATGGGCCATTCGTAGGCTAAAGTGTGAGCTAATTGGTGCCGTTAATTGCTTAGCAAAGCACAAGATAGTGGCTTAATTAACTGGTCACTCCTAGCCAATACTTAACATGTAGATATCGACTATAGGATCGTTAGGTTCAATCTTCATCAGCAGCACGAGGCTGCAAGGACAAGCTGTGGGGCACTGGCTCTGCCCTGGGAGCCCTGCACCAAGGAGGGATGCCCTCGTGTCCCGCATCTACTCTCCATCCTGCAGCAGCCAGTATTAAGGATCCATCAAAGTGAGCATCTTCACAATTCTGAGCAACTACAGCATTTAACATTTCCTTTTGTTTTTTCTCCTGAAATACCTCAGAATGTCTCCTTTTTTATGTAGCTGCATCATCAGCCATCACCTCGTGGTTAACTAACTTTGTGACCTTCACATTCAGATGGTAATGACAAACCTGTCTGCAAGGACTTCTGCAGGTCTCAGCTATTTAACAAGGGGGAAGGCTAGCAGTGATGTAATTAAGCACACACACCTGTTGGCAGCGAGAAGGGCAGTATGAGCCCACGGGGTGCTAAAATCAATCCCAAGGAGTGTCGGTGCTGTGCTCTGCATGGTGCTCAGCCCCTGATGACACAGCAGCAGGGCAGGAGGTGGGTTTCTGGCTCCCATCTGCCTCCCAGAGCAGATTTCTCCCATTCAATTTACAGCAGGGCAGCATGACCCAGCAGCAAGGTCGTGTTTGAGGAGGGGCTCAGAGGAGAACCGCAGCTCATGAATAATATTAGAAGCAGGAATAGCTGACAATGCCTCCAAGAGGGGAGAGCAAGCGCCAAGCTGTTTGATTTGCAGCTTGACGACATGAAGGTTCCTGCACAGAAGATTGGGACGCATAAAAATGAACCTCATCAGCCTCCCCAGGGCAGCTCTGAGAAGCCAGGAAGGAAAATCAATGATGGACACCCCAGGAGAAGGGAGCTGGGGTGAGCAGGCAGTGCAGTGGTGGGACTGCCGGTTGGTTGGGGCGCAGGGCTGATGCTCATCCAGACCCCCGTGCTGCTTGGAGGAACCTGGAAACGGGGCAGTGGTCTCCTGCTGATTGCATTGTGTTGGCCTCCAAGCTGCAATGCAAAGAGTGGAAGCGTTCCAGGCGGTGTTTGGAGCAGCAAGATCTGGATCTGAAGCCAACCTGTAATAAATACCAATAAATAACATGGCAAACATGGATAGATGTGGTGTGAGAAAAGGCTGGCTCTGGTGCCCCTGTGTGCTGGTAGAGGTGGCAGCTCAATGGATGCCCATATGGAGGCCAGAAGCTGCGAACACAATTTGCAACCCCAAATGCACACACCCCAAATAGCAGCAGCTCCTATGTGCAAAGCAAAGCAATTCTTAGCAAGGAAAACTACAGACTTCGTACAGGAAAACTTTGTGCAGTATGACTGATAATAGACACTGAATGGAAAAGATGGTATTGATAGGATAAGTCAGTGGTTAAAAAGGATTTCAAATGGAGGTGTCTTCTTTTTCCTTTGTAAACTGATGACAAAATGCAGCCTCTGCTGCACCACAAGGTGCACAACCCCAACCTGGGGGCTTTGCTCTCTGTCCAACAGCATTTCGGGCAGGGTGTTCTGGTTAGAGACAAGCAGCACGCCTCACCCTGTCCTAGAAAAGCCGCCGTCTAATTGCTCTCACACTAATTACCAAGCTGGGTTTATCAGTGCAGCCAGTTGACGTTCTGGCTATGGAGCTGGATCTCTGGCTTTGACATTAATGACATCTCATGGAAATACTAATGTGTTGGTAGGAAAGGATGCTGCTTCCTAAATACATTACACTGATTTGCAGAATGTGTTGCTGAAAACACATAAAGATAAATGCATTTTATGTGCTTTATATGATGCTGCTGCTAATCTAAATTAATCAAGGCCTGCTCTTTGATGAGATCTTCTACTACCGGAGCTAAAATTAGGCTGAAGGAGACACACTAGGTTTTAATATAGGTATTAATTTTGTGTGGGCTTTGGGAGGGTTACTCCCAGATGAATATGGCTGGGTTTGCCACGGCTTATGTTAGCAGCAAGCATGAGAGAGGCAGCAACTGGAATCTATTGAGTGTGAGCTGGTGCACGTGCTTGGGATGATGTCCCCGTTGGTGGTGTTCCCATTGGTGATATCACCAGGGATGGTGTCACCAATGCTGGTCTCACCAATGGTGGTGTCACAAGGGACAATGTCCCCATTGGTAGTGTCCCCATTGGTGGTGTCCCCGTTGGTGGTGTCACCAGGGACAATGTCCCCATTGGTAGTGTCCCCATTGGTGGTGTCCCCATTGGTGGTGTCTCCATTGGTGGTGTCACCAGGGATGTTATCCCCACTGGTGGCATCACCAGGGATGGTGTCACTGGTGGTCTCATCCCCAGGGCTGGTGTCCCTTACAATACAAACCCAGAAACCCAGTTCCCACACCTCGGAAGCCTCACAGACACAAACTCAAGCACAGCAGGAACAGCATTTGCTGATCCCCAGCAGGGTCTGTTGAATAAATCACCAAAATTCCTCACTTCAGAAGGCCAGATACAAAGTCCAGGAAGCTACAAAGTTAAAAAGCATCTTAAGATAATCTAGGCTCAAGAAAGCCGTAAGAATTTGAGCAAAGCAACCAAGTAAATTTCAATTACTAGTGGATCTTACTTACAAGTGGATTTTAATTACCAGATTTTAGTTTTAAATTAGCCTTAGAGGCAAATCCAGTTGTGTGAATTACTGGGTTGTCTTTAAAGGATTGTGGTCAGGCACAGACCACAGAGCAGGACTTTCATTGAATCATAGAATCACTGAATGGTTTGAGCTGGAAGGGACCCTTAAAGGCCGTCTGGTCCCATACCAGCAGTGCACAGGGACAGCCACAGCTCCATCAGTGCTCACAGCCCGGCCCCTGACCGTGTGTGTCTGCAGGGATGGGGCACTAGTTTACAAGAGGACATGGAAGGTGCGAATCTGTGAATATTCACATCAAATTGGGAAGGCAGCACGTCTCATCTGACAGCACCTCCCGTGTTACACAGAGCATCACGTCATAATTAATTGTGGAATTTAGCAGAATTGCTCACACAGTCTCTCTCTGTCCCACAGACCTGCAAATCCCAGCACGAGACCCCAGCAATGCACACACCTGTGTCTGCAGCTGGGCACAGCGCTGGGCTCTGCTCCCTGCAGGCACCTGGTGCAGGTGAGATGCAAGCTCTGTGGAACGTATTCAATCATCTTCCTGGGTGATTTTTCACAAAGAGTATCTTAAAATGGGCTACAAAATGCAAATAAGTGATTTTTTAAATTATTTCTGAAGGACTGTTCTCTTCAAATTGAGGTCTTGTGTGCTCTCCTCCCAGAGCCACCTCTGTCTGCATTCCCCAGAGTATAGCAGTGGTACATTGAAAGTACACATTTCCTTAATTAATAAGATGTCAGCTATAAATGGTGCTTGGGATGGGTAGGGATGGTCATTTAATTTGTGTATCAGAACTAAAGGATTGAAGAGAGGGCAGTGGTGACTTAACAGCTAATTCACTCCAAGTCATTTTATAGAGCAGAATTAAGCTATGGCCTGTCATGAGAAAGATGTGAGGAAAGATGACAAAATGCTCAGCTGTCTAAATTCATGGCTGCCTGTAATTCATAAATCAGCTTCCCATAACGAACGCGTCCCCATGGCCCACTTCCCCCATAGAATCATAATATGGCCTGGGTTGAAAAGGACCACAATGATCATCTAGTTTCAACCCCCCTGCTGTGTGCAGGGTCACCAACCACCAGACCAGGCTGCCCAGAGCCACATCCAGCCTGGCCTTAGATCTGGGTTATCCTTTTCCTTTCTTTTGTTGTTCTGAGAGTAGCACAGGCAGGACAGCATGGAGGCCATGAAGGGGTTACAGCTCATTAGCTAATTAGCTCAGCTGGCCCTGCTTACCTTTGAAGACCAGGCCCAGGGCTGGGGGAGGAGTGGAGTCTTTGCTTCTGGTGTGTGGTGCCTGTGGGAGGGGTATTGGGATTGTGGGGAAAGAGTGGGGTGGTTGGAGGTGGGGTCACTTCTGCCGGGTATGGATGGGGCTGCTGGTGGGTTCTGTGCAGCAAGCCTGGTTCTTTGGGGCTGCCCTAGTGCTTTGCTTTTGTTGGTCATACTGTGTTTGAGGTCTGAAATCCACCTGACGTTTCTTTTTGGTGGGAAGAATGCTGTGCCCCTCCCTCGTAGGGGTTTTGTGTATATGAACCCTGTGTGGGAAGCTGGGTTGTGATGAAGAGACTTGCAGCACAGTGCTGAGTGGGAGCTTTCACTTTGACTTTGCAGACCTACTTCATAACCTCATTAGATGTATTTTCTGTAGCGTGTTGTATTGTCTTGAACATAATTGGAGCTCTTCTGCAAACAGTGTTAACCCAGCTAATGGAGCTCTGCTGCTGCAGAGGAACGGATGGGTAGGATAGAGAGGGAAGCCCAAAGAAAGAGCTGTGCAGTGTGAGGGGCTGTGCTCATGGGTGTGGGGGAGACCCAGGGTGTGCCCAGGGATTGGGGGTCACCATCCCTGGGGGTGTCCCAGAGCCGTGGGGATGCGGCACTGAGGGATGTGGGCAGAGGGTATGGTGAGGTGGGTGGGGTTGGGTTTGGGGATCCAAGAGAGCTTCTCCAACCTTTACAGTTCTATGAGTCTTAACTTCACCTAAAGTGCATTGAGAACCTGCTTAATTTTGCAAACAGGAATCCTGCTTAAAAAAAAGGAAACACTCTTTAGTTTGTAGCATATTTCTGTCGAAATGAATCGTTCCAATCAGAATAGCTCATCTGGAGTATTTGCTGAAATTTCCAGGTAGAAGTGGCAAATATAATTACCAGCTTCGTGTGGGAAATGAAAACAGCGTTTAGGCTCGAGGAAGTTCAATCTCTTGAAGTACGTTTTGATCTCCACCTGATGCTAAATAGCCATCTGCATTGCAGATAGAGCTGTATTTGCATGCAGACCTGGATGTTGTCATCTCCTTTTCTGCAGCCGTTTTGATTTGGCATCCCTTGCACAGACTCATTACGCACCGAGGACGCGGCAGTGTATAGGTGTCTCTGTGGAGGCAGAGCTCAAGATCTCTCGAGGGCCTCTGATTACTTTGCACAAGTGTTTTTCCTGATCTGATTGAGCCTGCTGGCTTGGTCACCTTGATTTAATCTAAGCCTGCTGTATGGGGCCTGCTTTGCAGGGGGGTTGGACTTGATGATCTCTAGAGGTCCCTTCCAGCCCCTACAGTCTGTGATTCTGTAAAATGAAAGCAGCTGATATAGAATCATAGAAAGGCCTGGGTTGAAAAGGACCACAATGCTCATCTCGTTTCAACTCCCCTGCTATGTGCAGGGTCACCAACCACCAGACCAGGCTGCCCAGAGCCACATCCAGCCTGGCCTTGAATGCCTCCAGGGATGGGGCATCCAAAGCCTCCTTGGGCAACCTGTTCCAGTGCGTCACCACCCTCTGGGTGAAAACCTTCCTCCTAATATCCAACCTAAACCTCCCCTGTCTCAGTTTAAAACCATTCCCCCTTGTCCTATCACTATCCACCTTGTAAACAGCCGTTCACCCTCCTGTTCATATGCTCCCTTCAAGTATTAGAAGGAAGGGAGCATATAAATAACTTAATATCTAATATATTAATATAACTTAACAGGGAGCAGAGAGAAAGAGGGAAGGAGGGGCAGAATGTGGGCTTACCTTCTGGGCAATGCAAATGCAGCTGAAAATACCCTGGGACTCTAAATAAAATTGCTTGGGACACTCTACAGGACCTTAAAATCAAACCAGAATCTTATTTCATCCCTACAGAAAATCATGAGCTTTTCAATCTGTGCTTCACTGTTTTTTTATTTCCTTTTTTGAAAAGACAAACAGGTCCAGAATCCACTTGGGCTGCAATTTCTTCTTCCCAGAAGGACACAATGCCTTTACTGCTGAAGGAGGCTACTTCTGAAATACCAATAAAAGTGTGTGTGGAGCTCTATGAATTCTGAAATTGGATTATGGATTGACTTTCTTTCTGTAATACTGTTTGGCCTTTGGTTCCTTGCTCTTAAGATGCACTCACAAGAAGTAAAGAAGCTACTTCTTTCAAGTCTGTGGCTTTGGTTGACATGGCTGTTGAGAACATAACGGAAATCAAGTATGTAGTGGTCAAAACACTATTCCAACTACCCTGATGGTAAGTGTGAGGGGGATGACTTCTTGGTTTATTTCCCTTGTCCTCCCCATTGACAGCCCCTGGGCGCTGTATGTTGCTGTAGGTGTTTGTGCTTTGCTTCCAGGTACTGAGCACACTGCTGGAGCTGCAAAACATCAGTAAGCAGCTATGCCTGGAAAATGCAGGAAGGCGCTCCGACCATTTGCCTGGCATCCTCTAGCTGAGTAATTACAGAGCTTGTTTGTTAGATTCACCCTTTGATTCAGAGGACGAGGGCTCCTGGTCAACATCTCATGTACAAATGGGAGCAATGCTGGAGCAAATAGGATAGCTTGTTAATGCCAGAAGGGATTAAAGCAAGTGCTGGGGTTAATTGCAGTGAAATCCTTCTGTGGTGAGCTCTGCATCAGTGAGAGGACTCCAGGACCAAGGATTCCCTGCTGGGTTTGGGGCTGGCTTTAAGGGAACTGTGCCTATAACCTGAGTTGGAATTAGCATTGCTAATGAGACTCATTTTTAATAGCCAAGCGATGTGTGGATTTTATGTTCAGTATGTATGCGTTCACGTGAGATGTTGTTGTGTGTGTTTTGACATGTTCCTATCAGAGCCAGGAGCTCTTGGGATCTTAATTTAGTCCTGAGCAGGTGACTGATATTGCTAGTAAATATCAGCTGGTTGACTGATTGAATGATAATAAAATTAAAAGAAACAAACAAGCAAACCCCTTAGAGCCACACAACCCAGGCAGGACCCTGGGATGCTCTCTGACCCCTCCTGTAGCAGGGCCAGGCTCCCCAGCTGGGGATGCTGCAGCCTCTGTCCTGGCACTTGAGATCCTTCTTGGTAAGAGGCTTTTCCTAACGCCCAACCACAACTGCTGTCCCCTCTTCCTGCTTCCTCTCACCCATCTGTAGGTCCACTCTGCAGTGCTGTGTTGTACTGAACGAAAGCCAGGCCCCAAGAGGGAATTGGGCACAACCACATTCAGCACAGGCAGATGGAAGCAGCTTGGCACATGTCTTCAGAAGAGCTTGGTGAAAGCACCAAGTGTGACGCAGCCTATTTACCCCGTGCATGGGCAGTTTGCCATCTACAAAATGAAGATAATGGGCTGGTAGTTATCAGCCGAGGTTAATAGACCTTGTAAGAGGGATGGTAATTTTTTGCTGAATGTAAAGGGCTATTATCCTTTAGATTAAGAGCAGCTAGTTGCAACTAATGAACTGCATCCTGGATGATGTGCGAGATGAACTCTTACAACTGCTATAGAGAGAGCTTTGGTTAATCTTCTAATTACTAAATGAGTAACATTATTTCTAATAGCTTATAATTTTGTGGTCAAGCACATGATTAGCTTTCTTGCATAAAACAGCAAAAATCTTCTTTGGGGTAAATCAGCATGTATGCTAGCTGGCTTCCTCTGGCTCGCAGCTTGTTTGTGGCACAGCTGCCCTCCCTTAGCCCAGCCCCGTGCTCTGTGGGTGGATGAGTTGGACTTCTTCACAGCAGCTGCCACTCTGCTAATCTGGGTGATCCACCACAGCCCCATCCCTTCTCTGTGCTGCCCGCTGTGTTCCCCACTGCCCTGCAGCCCTTCCTCCTGGAGGTCAGCCCTGAAAAAGGAGAGGGTTCTCCAGTGCCATCCTCTCCTGCATGCAGGCTGACTGAGAGCCCTCAGCGCATCTCCTGTCCTCATTGCTTTGGGTTTTGTCAGGCCGTCGCTGCTTTCATCCTTGTTAAAATATCCCATTGCTTATGAATAAGGAAGGGGTTCCTAATAATAGTTATTTTTTTCACTTAATTACATCCCTTTAATGGTTGCTGAGTGCTCCTCTGCCTCCTGGTTTGTTTTTTAGCACCTGAAGGACTGTAGAGCACACGTACCCAACCCACTCGCTGAGTTTTGTAGCCCTGTTTAATGTGTTCTAATAAAAATGGTATTTTGGATTAAGTTTTGCTACTCAACACTCCACTGAGGGTCTGCGGAGACTGACTTTATCAGTCCATAGGAACAAAGAAGTAACAGTGCCCCATGTGGGGTTAGACCTAGCACTGTAGGTTGAGCGCATATTTTTCCCCACAGAAAGACAGTTCCGTTGTTTCCTATAAGAGCTAATGACCTCAGATGGTTGGAGGGGAAAATAAACACATCTAGCATATTGCTTTTCTAGTGAAAAAATTGCGTCAGCTGAAATTCTACCTATGGGATGGCTGAAATCCATTCAGATGGCTTCAGGCTCATGGGTAGCAAGCGAGTGCTCCTCTCCCAGCACATCTCTGGCACTGATGCTGTTTCCAAGGCTCTTCCCTGAGTGTAAGTTAGATTTTCTTGTCTAACTGCAGCCACCATCATGGGCAATGGCTTTCAGTTGCTAGTGTTGATGTAATATCCTTAGAAGCTTATTATGAAGAATGACCAAAAGTAAGGATTTTCTCAGGAAATACAAACACCTGAATACTGTTTGTAGTGGAAATGCTGAGTCACAGCTTGGAGCAGTGATTGAGCACCTGGTGAAAAGGCAGGGCCAACCCAGGGGAGCTCAGGTGTGTGCAATGTACCTGAGTGACCAGAAGGGGCGGAGCCAGGATCCAACCCTTCCCAAACCTCATTTAAGGGTTGGCAGTGGAGGTGAGGGTATCCCATCTGGAGATTTCTCTGTGCTAGGGGATCTGAGAGACCTTCTAAAGGTAAGCAGTTATTTTCTCTTGTTTCTGTACCTATTGCTGTTGTGTATAAGCAGATCTATGCTTTCTGTAGCCTAAGACCTTACTGCTCTGACATCTTGTGCCCTCTATTGCATTATGCCATTGCTTCGTGTAGGGGGAATCTACTGAAGAATCGTTTCTTGCTCTGAGCTGACCCGAGAGCATGCTGATGTTTGTGTTTGGTCCAACCTGAGATTTATTTTCTGCCTCGTGGAAGCTAAAAATTCTTTATATCACGCTATTATTTTCTATATGAAAAAATACTGCAAATGATGACTGTGCATGTGGGTGGAGTGCAGTACAGCATCAAATGATGTATCACAGAGCTGTGGCGTAGCTTACAGTGGGCATTGTCTCTGTGGTGCGCACTGTGCTGACAGCCCCAGGGTGTGGGAAGCTTCTGCCTCTACACCTGCAAGTGTTGTGCAAAAGGACAATAAGGTTTTGAGGTTCTTGCACTTAGTTCTGTGTTCCCAAAGTGGTTTTGGTGCATTGGCCTTATTCTGCCCATCTTTACTGGGATTTGCAACCAGCTCCAACTGTGGGAAGCACCTTGGGGCCAAACAGTCCCAAAAATTCACCTGTGCCTTCATTGTGGTGCAACCAGAGCTGCTGATGAGATGGGCTGGGGCAGCCAGGGCTGGAGCCTTGGCTGGGGTGGGACTCTGTTCCTGTCTTCCCTGTGGGGTTGTGCTCAAGTATCTGAGTTCCTCCACAGCTTGGAGTGAGTTGTTTGCTTCTGAGAGTCCTTCTGTGGGATTGCCAGGTGCTGTTGTGCTCATAGTGGTGACCACCTGCTGTGGATCCTGACATTTATTTTCACTGAGAGGGTGGTGAAGCACTGGAACAGGTTGCCCAAGGAGGCTGTGGATGCCCCATCCCTGCAGGCATTCAAGGCCAGGCTGGATGTGGCTCTGGGCAGCCTGGACTGGTGGTTGGCGACCCTGCACACAGCAGGGGGTTGGAACTGGATGAGCAATGTGGTCCTTTTCAACCAAGGCCATTCTGTGATTTATGTGTGTGCCCCTATGGAAGGCCATGTCCCCAGGAATGTGAAGCAGCAGTCCTTGGGCTTCTTAATGCAGGTGTGGAGCAGCTCTTCTACAGGAAAACACATAAATATGTATTTTGTTTTGAAAATATAATTACAATAGTTAAATAATAAAATGAATAAAGAACTTGTTCCCAAGTCTGAGGTACTTAGGAGCTTGGCCATAACTCCCAGCACTGCATGGGGATGCCATCCAAATTGTACGAAGTAAAAATGACCTCAGTGTTGACTGTTGCCTGTAGGAAAGAATCTTCAGGCTGTTGTGGGTAGCATGATCCACCATGCTTGTTGGACCAATGTCAAGAAAGAGTCTTTTACTAATAAATAAATTGATGGTGTTTCTATATTTTAAATGTTATTCTGACATCCTTTCCCCTTATCCAGCATCTAAAAGACTGCAGCAGTGATAATTGCTGTCATATTTTTATCTAATTTGTGAGAGTATGAAGTGATTTCTGCAGGGAAAATTAAGTAGACTACAATTCATCAGTGGAGAAAATGATAGGAAAGGCACATGAAATGTCTGAGCAGGATATATAAATGGTCAGTGTCAGGGAGAAGGCAATGATAAGAGAAATGAGACGCATTTGGGCTGTGGGAAGCAAGCCTTGTGGTGGTTTTATGGACAGGTGGGGGCAAAGCTGTGGCATCTGACTTGATTCTGCTTTTTCTTTGACTCTTTTAAAGGCTAAACTTTAGTTGGAAATATGTTCCGTGGTGCTTGAGGAGCTTTCAGCAGAGCAAATAACTGCTGTGCAAATAGAGCATGGGTAAACTTGGAGGTGTGGGGTGTTAGCAGCGTGCAGGCTGCTCATGGACATCTGAGGGGGGACAGGGAGCCAGGTGAGCAGCATAGGGGCTGGAAGCTCCCTCAGCTTTGCGTGTGTTCTGGCATTCCTTTTCTGCCTGGGACCTTTCTCCTAAGGAGCTCCTGCTGATGCTGCAGGTGATGTGGCTGTTTGTGCTGTCTGTGTGCTATGAGGAGTGCCTGTCCGCACCATAAGCCAGCTTCTAGTGAAGGGCACAAATGCAGGAATTACAATGTGTGAGAAATACAGCCCTTTGTAAATGAGCATAATTCACTGCAGTACTTTGTATTAACAGAACATTAAACACTGCCCCTTCTATGCAAGGTTGTTTCTATGGCAACTGAAAACGATGGCTGGGATCAGCAGTGTCTCGGCTCCGTGCACCAGTTGTAGGAATTGTGCAGTTTGTTTTCCCATAGCAGTAGGCACAGGGGTAGGGATGAGCTGGCAGCATAAAACCTCTTCTCATGCATGGGACCTCGCAGAGATGCCCATGCATTGCTTTGAGGGGTGAGGCACAAACCCTTTAATCAGATTACTGAAGTGCTGTGTGTAAAATGCAGCACAGCCATAAGAAGAAATGTCTGTGGAGAGGTGCTTAGCTAAATCAGTGCTCCCCTCTCCTGACAGGCTGTGGAATACACACGGTGTACATCTCTAGCTGGTTTCCCTCACAGCAGATGCATTATAGCCATGAAACAGGCTGCAAACTACTGGAAAATCTCTAATGAGCCTCAGCCCGTGACCTGAGGCACCAGGGAAATGGATCTGTCCTGGAGCTGGATTTATGTGCCCTGCAGTGCTCACTGTGACACGAGTGCAGAGCTGGGTGCCCGAGGTGGGGCTGGCCTTTGGGCAGTGTTGTGAGTGCATCCCTCCTGGGCCGCTGGTTCATACGCACCCCTACTGAAGTACTGCTCTCTAATTGGGCTCATCTGTGAACCGAGGATCGCAGTGGGGTAGAGTTATCCAGCGCATCTGGTGCTGCCTGTTGCCTGCTGTCCTGTCTTCTTTTCCCCCTTTTATAAACCTTTTATTGAATCGAGATAGATCTGTCTCTATAGAAACAGATTCTGTGGTTTTCTGAAGCGTTCCCGTTTAATAAATGCTCTGAAATTTAAAGGCAGGGGAAGATACAATGAGGGATCAAATCTGTAAGAGAAGGAAATGTTTTATCCTAATGGAGAGGAAAGGGGGGAAGAAAAATTAGAGTGGGTTATATTTTTTTCATCAACAACTTAATATACGTGAAAGAGTAGAAGTATTTAAACGGCTTTTCAACCAACAAGATAAGAAATATCTGAAACTTAGTGGAAAAAAAGTAAAGCTTAAGAGAGAGAAATTGTCCTAAACAGCACCAGC
The DNA here is from genome assembly GCA_016647715.1 of Pavo muticus. NCBI lineage: Eukaryota > Metazoa > Chordata > Aves > Galliformes > Phasianidae > Pavo > Pavo muticus. The sequence goes on from JACDJE010000148.1 coordinate 972,127, forward strand.
CAGAGATTCATCTCCCTGATCACAGAATGGCCTGGGTTGAAAAGAACCACAATGACCATCTCGTTTCAACCCCTCTGCTGTGTGCAGGGTCACCAACCACCAGACTGGGCTGCCCAGAGCCACATCCAGCCTGGCCTTGAATGCTGGCTGTGGGGTTGGCCTGGCCAGCATCCCAGGCTGGGCAGAGGGAGCTGGGGGGGCATGGCCCACCAGGAAGCTCAGAGACAGCTCAGTGCTCATCCTCATGGGTATGCATTAAAAGAGAGAGGAAGAGGTTAAAATCCAGATGGTGGAAGCAAGACAGCTGGTTGGTCACTGAGCTGTCCCTTGTGAGCAATGGAGCCTTTGGCTGTGATGTGGCTCTGCTCCTGTTGGACTAAGCATTGCAGCTGGTCCCACACTGCTGCTGGGCTCTGCTTCCATCTTGCTATGGACCTAAAGCCTGGAGAGTGCCCAGGTGCATCCCTACCTTGAGAGTCAGATGCCTCCTGCTCACCTCTGTGCCCTGGCACAGCAGTGACTCTGTGTAGCAACTGCATATATAGAATGGTTTGAGCTCGCACTGGAACAGGTTGTCCAAGGAGGCTGTGGATGCCCCATCCCTGGAGGCATTCAAGACCAGGCTGGATGTGGCTCTGGGCAGCCTGGTCTGCTGGTTGGCGACCCTGCACATAAGTAGGGGGGTTGGAACCAGATGAGCACTGTGATCTTTTTCAACGCAGGCCATTCTATGAGTCTAATAAATGCTGAAGAGTCTATACTTCCAAAATACCCCAAAAAAAGAAATATGAACGCACAACTCCAGCTATGACATTAACAGAGGCTGTGTGGGCAGTTGTTTTACAGAAACAGGAGCACTATCTTTAATAGCATGATGAAAAGTGAAATAAATGCAATGTTTCTACTGCTGCAAATGAGTCATTTTGGAGCCGTTGTGCTGTCATCTGCAGAAAACCTGGGCCTCCTAGGATGACTTTGGTAACAATGGTATCTAAGAGAAACCAGGTGGTAAACACTTAAAGCTGCTTTCTGTCATTGTAGCCATCCAGGCCATGTGCCTGCTGTCTTGTCCTGATGCAGCTCTTGCTCACAATGCTTTTGGGCATGTGAAATGAAAAAAAGAATCTGTGTATTCATTGATAAGTAAGCAAAGTGGGAAAGTAAATATTCTAATGAGAACAGAGAGGGGAAAAAGCCCTAAAAGCAGCCTATTGCTTGAGTGGCTTTAGAGATTTCTGGAAAAATCTAAAGGCAATTTAGGAAATAGCATCCCAGGGAGTGCTTCAAAGCCCTCCTGCCTTTGTAGGGCCCAGTGCTGTGTGCACTAAGTGCTGCTTCTGGCTCCAATCACTGTGATTATCTGGGGAAGGCAGTACTGTGGTCCCTGGGATGCTCTGTGGGCGGTGTGGGACTCCTGCCCAGGGCAGTGCTGCCCATTTGGGGCCACTGCACTTCTGCCTGGCTTTGAGCACTCTGCTCATTCCCCCTGAAGGCCGTCATTTCTCTCTGATTAAGTGAGAGAAGGAGATGTTTTAAGTTCTAATGGGAAACTGCTCTTAGAAAAGGCGTGCTCCTAACCATCAGAGCAACTTAACAAGAGAAAATGAGCTTTGCCATCAGACCTGATTTGTGTTCAAGTCCCAGAATCACCCAGCTTGTGCCACTGCACCTTGTTTTTGTCAGCAGGACCAAAGAGTCCTACTCCTCCATGAGTGCTTTGCGTCATCCCTGGGTGAGCACTGGGAGTCTCACAACAGAGCAGGTTGTTCTAAACATGGCAGCAATCCTGCTGGCTTCCTCCTGGCTCCTGCTCAGCTACCTGCTGCTGTAAGCTGAGACATGGATTGCTGTTTCACTTTACCAAGATCTTTCTGTCTTCAATGAGTGTCTTAATCCTACTGTTTTCTTGGTAACCCCTGAGACTTGCTTAGACATCGTGATGTAAGCCCACTGAGGTATGGCCTCTAATTGCTCCTGGCTGGCTTTGAACCTCTCCATTTTATTTATGTACTTAATTTTTCTATTGGAACACAACAAAAATAGTTGGTCACGTTGTTCAGCAGGAGGAGGCTACCAAAGACAGCAGTGCCATCCATGCAGTGTTGGCTACAGGGATCAAGCTGCTTCTGGTGGAGTCACAAGTGCAGTCAGTGCAATTAAGGCTTCTTTGGAGGAGCCTTCTGCATCTGGCACCTCTGCAGGGACACATTTACCCTACTTAATATTGCTGTTCGACATCGGAAATTGCAACCCCATCTTCAGAATCACAGAATCACCAAGGTTGGAAAAGACCTACAAGATCATCCAGTCCAACCATCCACTGATCACCAATAGTTCTCACTAAACCATGTCCCTCAACACAACATCCAAACGTTCCTTGAACACCTCCATAGGCAGCCCATTGCAGCGCCTGACCACCCTTTCAGAGCAGTACTATTTCCTAACGTCCAGCCTGAATCTCCCCTGGCGCAGCTTGAAGCCATTCCCTCTAGTCCTATCACTGTCACATGAGAGAAGAGGCCGACCCCCAGCTCACTACAGCCTCCCTTCAGGTAGTTATAGAGAGTTTTGTACTTTCCTGAATGGTACTGCATTTTTTCCATTCTAAAAAATAACATTTCCATGTTAAAGTCACTTCTTATTGGCCTTCCTTCTCCAGGCTGTCACAGAAGATGTTAACACCTCTTCAGGCTTTTGGTCTCTGCAGAGTACCTTGTTCTTTCTGTTTTCCAGCAGGCTGTGTGCACTTCATTACATGTGCTGGGGTTGTGTCCTACAGCCCCTGTGAGGCTTCAGCAGGGATGATGATGATAATTCAAGGATGACATAATATAGTTTGTTAAATTGCCTTCAGTTGCAGACTGAATTTTTCATTATAATTTCCAAGACACCAGCAGACATTCTGCTCTGGATGGTGACATTCTGCTCTGGATTTCCGTGACGTGGCATCTCCTTCAAGTGCTGGTGACCCCACCACGAAGCAGCTCAGGTGCCTCTGGCTTGGATAGCCATGGGAGCACGGCTTGGCTGTTTGTTCCTCTTAAACACTTCTGTGCCATCTTCAGGGAATGAGGCTCTCCTCTGATATCCCTGTCTGTCCTGGGGAAGGTGCTGGTTTTCAGTTGCCTCCTCCCTCTTATGGACAGTTTTTTTTCTAAAACATGTATCCACCCCCCATAAAGACCCCACCGATGGCAGGTTCCCTCCCTGAGGTTATAATGCACATCAGCACAGCTTAGCATACACCAAGTTGCATGAGCTTTGCCTTGGAGCACGTTCTTAATTAGCTGCGATTCCGAGCTTGGCCCTTAATTGCAACCATGTCATCCTGATTGCTCAGAGGTGATGTGCCAACTGTCAGAGCAACATGGTGATGGAGGGAAGTGCTGAGAGCTGCAGGCAGCAGTTGTATCCTCTAGTGGCTGTCCTCTTGGCTGCCTCCCTCATCATCCCAATGGCCGTTGCTGTTCCCATTCCCAGAGCATCCTGCAGCTTTCTCTGTGTCCTGTTTTCAGCAGAACCTCATGGGAAGCTCCCACCATTGCCACAGCCAGACTCACACCAGCTTTTCCCCTTCTCTGGTGCTATCCTAGCAGAACCCATAGTATTAAAAGCAGCATTTGCTTTTTGTTTGTTTATTTAAACAATGCTTTTTCTAAATTTATGGTCTGTGTGGAAATCAAGGGCATTCATAGGGTTTCTCTTGTATTACCCTCAATAGGGAGAGGCTCTCTCCTACCCGAGGAGGTGTGCCTGTTTCTCATGCTTAGAATTCAGTGGTAACTTCTGACACGGGTGGAATTTTCTCTGCGTCCCACAGAGTCACAACTTTGCTTTCTGAGTTAACTTTTCCAAGGTGTACTTTAGCAGGAAGCTCTGTTAGGATTTGCAAACTATCCCATCATCCTTTGAAGGAAACAAAGAAGTTTGCTGTAATTTTTTCTAATGGTGCTTGAAATGATGAGTGAATAGGCTTTACTCTCACACACATCAGCACCTGCTAATATAGAATCATAGAATGGCCTGGGTTGAAAAGGACCACAGTGCTCATCTTGTTTCAACCCCTCTGCTATATGCAGGGTCGCCAACCACCAGACCAGGCTGCCCAGAGCCACATCCAGCCTGGATGTTCCAGGTGTTACCATACAACAGCTTCACAAAATTCTTTTAGTTAGATATCATTGGTGTAACTGCAGTGAGCAGAACAGATGCAAATGGCTGATAAACCAGAATTAATGGTAAGACCTCCTTCCAAACTGATGGTTGCCATGGATTCAGGTTATTTCATGGTCCTGTTACCTGGAGGAGGGGTGGTTAAAAACCTCCAAACCTTTCATTCCTGCCCCTAGGTTAAAAGCTGTTAGAGAGGGGAACACCTCATGGAGGAATCTAATGGGGGTGCACAGAAAAGCAGCAAGGGATATAAGCACCTGCCAGTGTGTAGCAGCTGCATGGAACTGCAGCCTGCATCTCCCATGGGTGGAAGCAAGCTGCTGGGAGGAAACTCCTTGCTGCTCTGGGCACCCAGCTGGGGTGGTGGGGAGGAGTGTGTCCCAGTTCCCATTGGGAGCCTCTGCTGCTGGAGGGGCTGTGCAGGATTGCCATGTAGGTTACTATTGTGGTGCCACTGGTGACAGCTGCATGGTGGTCATTGGACAAGCCTGGTCCCATCACCAACACAAGCGTTGGTGGCTCAGAGTGCTCTGAAGGGTGACAGGTGATTTGGAAATATTTTGCTTTCCTAGAGAAGTGCTGGTGCTGTGCTGACAGCGTTATTGGAAGGTAATGAGCTCCTCAGTGGGGTGCTGGCTTTTGTCAGTTCGATCTATTGTCCTTCTGCAGAACAGGGGATAAAATGGGAAATAGCAGCCTAGGCTTATTTTGGGAGCAATTGTTGTGTTTTGGCCTGCTGACATGATTTGGACTGGTGCTGGAGGGCTGACAAGAACCAACCACAGCTGTAGGCAGCTGGCACTGCCTCACCAGCACCAGTCAGTCATGGTGGGAGGGAAAGGAGCTGAGAGGTTCCCAGAGGGGACTTTCTAGGCACAGTGTCTCATACAAGGACAAGCAGCCAGCTGCTGCCAGCCAGGAAGGGATTCTTGGGGTTTGCTGGGGGATTTACCAGCCCTCCTTCATTGTCAAACTCATACACTGCAATCTGGGATGAAACACTGCAAGCAGAAATACGGCTTCTGCCTTCCTGTGCTGATCACTGGGAGCAAGTAGCTGCTGTGCTGGTCGATCTTTGATATGCCGTGGTATTTCAAGTGACATTGCTGCTATTGCAGCTGGACCTGGTGCTCCCTTCCACTGCTGAATCTGTATGGGGAAATACTTTGTCTCAATGTGTTCTTACATGCAGCCGTATAGACAGTTCTTGCTATGGGGTTGTGTTTGATGGTGGTTATTTTCTTGTCCTTTCCTCAGGCTGAACTCAGCCTGACTGCCTGGGAATGGATTTTATATCATTCTGAACCCTGTGGAGTAAATAAGCACCAAACCTCCTGCGGAGGGCTGCAGAGCTGCTGGGGGCTGGAGCACCTCCTGATGGGGACAGGCTGAGAGCCCTAGGGCTGTGTGACCAAGGGAGAGAAGGCTGAGGGGGTCTGAGCAGCGCTGACCCACAGCTGAAGGGTGGGGGCAGGGGGATGGGGCCAAACCCACCTGGGCACTGTGCAGCTGCTGTAGGGACTGCTGCAGGTCGGGCTGGGAGAGATCCAGAGGCCCCTTCCAGCAACCACGTTGTGGGATTCTGTGATTAAATGATGGTGTGTCCAGAAATTATCAGCATAAATGTGCACAGGATTACTGGGAGCAGCCCAAATATATGTGTGGGTGATAAGGAACATGCATACAATCAAATGCTAAGTTGGGTAAATAAAAGATATAAAAGAGGACTTTATAAATGATGGGGTTTGTGGGTATTTATAGTTTCCTTGCTATAAACACATGAATAATTCAGGGATAGTTTAGTAAAGCAAAGTAAATCACCAGCTGAAGCAACAGAGGGCTCCATGGGGAGGAGTGCCCACATCTCACTTCTGTCCCAGGGCCAGAGCAGCTTTGCCATGCAGGAGCCCAGCACCCTTAGAGCACCTGAGCCCCAGGTGGGCACAAAGCATCCTCCAAATGGTGCCTAGGGATAAGATGGATGGCTCTCCAGGCAGGTGTGAGATGGGGCTGCAACTGCATCCATGGGCATGCAATTCCCATGGGCATCCCCAGATAGAGTTTTTCCTACTTCCTCTCCATGTGAGGGATGCTCTGTAGGCTCTTTGGCCATCCTGTGCTGGAAAACAACCCAGCTGCTGGGCAGCTTTGGTCACTCTCTGTCCTGGACCTGTGCAGAACCTGGCTGGGTTTCAGGAGGGGAAGCACGCAGCCTTCCCTTTCAGAGCCCACCCTCCCCAGCAGCACCGGCCCCATGCAGGTGTGGGGGCACTGAGTTCCTTTATGCTGCTGTGACCAAGGTTGCTCCTGGGAGAGGAATTTTTGCTTCTCTGTGAAGGATGGGTTTTATTTCTGCCAAAACATTTGCGGCTGGCTGAACAGAACAGAACGAATCTGTAATTTGGCAGTTAATGCGTCCGTGAAAGAAAAAAACTTATTAAACTTAATCGGGTTTTGGGTTTTCATTATTTCTGCTCTAATAAACCCAGGAAAGAGCACTGCGGGAGCACAGTGCTGAGTGAGCTCTGCTGGGGGGGGTCTGCAGCCCCAGGCTGTGCCCATGGGCAGCACTGGGTGCTCAGCCGCTCCTGGGTGTGCAAGATGGGCACGTGTGCCAGTGTGCTCACAAGCGTTGTGTGTGATATAGCATTGCATTTCATGCATCTATTTTATCTCTATATAAATATATATGTATATAGAAATTGCAGTTTGGTAGCTCTGCTCCTTTCCCGAGAGGCTGCTGATATTCAGGAGTTTGGTAGGGAGCTGCGCAGTCAGAGCTGGAATTAATGATGCAGGCAGGTATTGAAGTTGTCTCTCTGTCTCCAATTCTTCTCTCTTTTGTGTCTGCTGCGTGCAGATGAAGGCAGGCAGGTTGTGGAGGGCAGTGCTCAGGAGGGACGCGATGGTTCTGCTAAGGATCAAAGCCCTGTCTAAAAATAAAGTAGAAAATCCATAGCACCAAACAATTTGTTGTCTTTAAAGTCAGCAGCAACAGCTGAGCAGTTTTACAGCCCATCATCTCCATCGCATCTCTCCTCCATCCCTGGGAGTTGGGTACCACGCGCCCGTTGCCATGGCAGCGCTCAGCATCCCTGGCCGTGCACAGCTCCCTGCATCCAGGCCAGCAGCTGCTGCTCTCCTGCAGCTTGTTTGCTTTGCAGCAGCCACAACAGCAGCCCCGCGGTGTTGGGCTCCAAGTCATTGCTTAATGCTAACGGGGATTCTTGGTGCTACATCCATACTTGTGAGCTGCTGGGGGGGGATGCGTGCTTTAGAAATTCACTTGGCGATTTGAACTTGGTACCTGCAGATGATGGATAAAACAAGTCTAGAGACTTGTGCTAGAGAAAGCAAAGATGATGGAATTAATTGTGGTGAAAAGTTGCAGTTGTGTTTAAAAGTGGCTTTTCATACATGAAGAAATGTACATATAATTATTTGCATACGTTTGTTGGCAGCCTGGCAGTGGAGTGGAGGAATCGAGTTACAGCAGCGGCAGGGTGAAGGGAGGTGGCCCTGAGTGTCTTCATGGGGTGCTGCACCATGAGAAGTGGTGGCCTCTGAGCTCTGCTCTGACAGAGAGCCCCGGACAGTCATAAAATATCTGTGTGGTCCCACTTTGTACCTATAGAATGACATAGATCTGGTATATAGAACTTGTGGGATCACGGAACCATTTAGGTTGGAGAAGACCTCTAGGATTCTATGATTCTTTGCCTGTTTTAGTGGGAATGTTGGCAGTGCAAATCAGCTCAGCCCCTCAATGTACCCCTTCCCCCCAGGGTATCTCCTGCTATCCCGTGGCACTCCCAGAGATGGAGATAATTACACTTCCCTTTGACCATCAGTGTCTGTGCCCCTTAGAGGTCAGTGCCATTGCAGGCACAGAGGGGCTGCTGCAATTCATCCCTCTCCAACTTTCCACCCCGAGCAAACCCAGACTGCAGTGAGTACATATGGAGTACATGGTTGGAAGCCAGCAATATTAAAGGGGTTTTGCTCTCTTCCTTTGCACATATAGCTAAACTTGTACAGCCATGTACCTACTACGCACAGATAAAAGAGAAATGCGATGTATTAAATGAATGTATAAATATATTTCTAAGCTTTTGTGGCTCTTTCTGAGAAAATGCCACCCACCTTCTAGGTGTAGGGCTTCCTAATCTTTAAATTTGCATACTTGCTTTTTTTGTTATTTTAATTAATAGATGAGAAAGCGAGGTAATTAATGATGCCAAGGTAAAATAGTCTTAGAAGAACATAGGTGTTGTAATGGTGCTGCTTTTAAGTCTTCAAGAAATGCATCTTTCAAAGCAGTTAATGCTGCTCTTTTCATGTACCTACAGCAATTACGCAAGCGTTCCCTAATTGCGTAGTTTGCGTTCCATGGGATGCATGGCCAGGGTTTGTAATGGCAGGGTTCCCTGCAATACCCACTGTGTTATTCACACTTATCCCACCCACCCACAGGGCGAGCTTGCACAGTGGGGATATTCAGGCTTATTTCTACAAAGCAAGTTCTGTTTCCTTTTGCTTTCTATCCACCAAAGGCTGAGCAGGGCAGGAGAGGGCTCAGTGACCCTTATGGGTCCCATCCAACCTGGGGTATCCTGTGGTGCTCGGGAATTACCAGCAGGCAATCCCTGGGAGGGCACAGATTGCGTCGGTAAATGAAAGCGAAGTGGCTTTTGTGGCTCCATCTCCTAAGATGTTTTTGGAAGGGCTGAAGTGTTGTTTGCAGGGACAGGTTAAGCAATGGGAAGGTGGAAGGATTAATAAAAGGCAGCCAAGCTCCTGGCATTGAGCCTGCACTCACAAGCAGCACACACAGCTGGGACGCAGAGGGCAGGACGGTGTGATGCTGTACCAGAGTGTGTTTGGGTCGGTAGGGACATACAGCTCAGTGACTTTTAGAGCTGTAGTAAATCCTTAAAGTGTGTCATTGTAAAAATCTCTCTCAAGCCGTGAAAATCTCTCCCAGCTTAGTTCAGGGCATGGTAAGTGACGGGCAGGCTGAGCACCCCCAATCTGAGAACTGTTTGGCAAGGCGCTTTGCTCCATGCTGGTGCCCTCAGTCCTATGGGAGCTCTTTCTTCACAGCTACCAGTGGGGCCAGGGGAGATCTTCGTGTTCCCTGCACTGTGCTGAAAGATTTCCAAGTGCAACCTTGGAAATGCTGGTGCAAAGGAAAGGACAGCAGTTGCCATGGCACTGGAACTCGTTCCTGCTCCAGCATCCTTTGCTGCTGTGCTGCCGGAGCTCCAGGGCTGGGTGCTGGCATAGCAGTGGGCAGGAGCGGGTGCACAGCCCCGAGGGCTCTGCTGTGTGTTCCTCCCTTTGCAGCTCTCCATACACCTTCAGCCAGAGCTGGTACCCAGGATGGGATTTCATGCTGTACTGTGGGGCAGCATGGGACATCAGGGGCAGATCGCTGGAGCTGTGTGAGGATAAATCCCCATCCCAAAATACAGGTGGGTGCCAGAATCCTGTGCTATTAATACAGTGGATTATAGCAGTCTCCTAAATGCTGGGATGTGTGGGCTGGGCATGTATAGCTAACAACTCCAACTCCTACTTCCCCACATGTACTGTGCTTAATGCTCCTTCAATGCGCCTCTAAAAAAACCCATCTGGTATATTAGCATTTCTTCTAATTAATGTCAGCTCTAATCACAACCACCTACATAAAAACAGTTCTACACCAAATACTGGGAAAAGCTCTCTTATGAAAAGCAACAACATTTCAGATCGGACTGGCTGTGCATGACAATGCAGCTGCCAGAAGTTGTTATTGAGCAGAAAAACTGGGAAGTGAACGAAATGCTGCATTAAATGTGAGCTGTTTGCTGGTGCTTCACCCTTCCTGTAGTCTGGGATGAAAGTGAGAAACCTAGAGGGGGCTTTAGGAAGGCTGATAATGATGGCAGGAGAGGTGATGGCCTCAGGTTGCACCAGCGGAGGGTCAGGTTGGGTATGAGGAACCATTCCTTCTCCAAAGAGCAGTCAGGCAGTGGCACAGCTGCCAGGGAGTGGGGGGTCACCGTCCTTGGGGGTGTCCCAGAGCCGTGGGGATGTGGCACTGAGGGATGAGGGCAGTGGGGATGGTGGAATGGGCTGGAGGTCTTCTCCAGCCTTCAGGATTGTAGGTGCCACTTCGCTGCTCCACCAGAATGCCAACGTGACAAGTCACAAATAGGCCATAAAACAGATAAAGTTGCTTCTTGGTCAGACTAAGCAGGAAATCTGTGTCCTAACCTAGAACAGCTAGTCATGTGTACGTATATGCATGTGTATACTCTACTCTAATAAGTTACTGAATCTGTTTGAATAGATGCAGCAGATTTCTCACTCTGTTGCTTGTTTATGTTTGTTACTGACACCAAATCCTTCCAAAAGCAAAGTGCTTCATTGAAACAGCTTGTTTGGATACAGTTAATGTAAACATATCTAGAACTGCATCAGATATGATGAAAAGCCCTTGTGTATGGCATGGCTCCTCCCAGGCGCTGAGCACCTCTTGTCCCATGGGTTCTCTGGGGAACCTCCTGCTGGGATCAGTGCTTCTTTGAGAGTAAATACCTTTTTTATCCTAAGACTTCAGGAGTAGAGGAGTTTCACGAGCCTTTGGATCTCATCTTTGCAATAGACTGCCTTCTAAAAGGCTCAAAGCTAAGACACTTGCCCAGTGTGCATGGAACCAGGCTTCGTTCTGCTGGGTACAAGCTGCAATTTCACTTGTGTTAGCCAGAAGATAGAAATGTCAGGTGAATGATATGGTATGTAAGTATGGATGTGTGTATCAAAATAGCACAGAAAAACACATTAGGTGCCCAGTTAGGTGTGGAGGTACTCCTCCAGCAAGCTGGGTTTGCTGCTTTGTTCTGGCTTTGGCTTTCCTGGATGGCTATTGGAGTCAGGGTGGGGGAACCTGTGGGAGAGTCATTTCCAAAGGAGGAGTGGTGAGGCAGGGGAAGAAACGTGGCTGGATTGCTTTACTCACCTGAATACCATTCCCAATGCATGGCGTGTATGTACAGCAGGGTGAGTTTGGGAGCTGGTTTAAATGCTATGTAAAATCATGGAAGTAACATGTAATTTTGTAGTACGTGATAAGTCTAGCTACTGTCTAGAAAAGAATGGGAACTGAATGGAGACAGGGTCACTGGAAAACCCTCGGACTCAGGGGTGCAGAGAACAAATCAGTTGGACTTCATCCTTGCACCCACTTGCAGGTTTAGTGGGCAATTATTTGAGGCTGGCCTTTCTGACAACATGAATACTTTCATAGGGAGCTGTGTTTTTTCACCTCTAAATCTGTGGGCTTATTGAGATGAATTATTCATTTTTTTTAAAATAAAAAAAAAAAAAAATAAATACAATAAAAAAAAAAAAAGAAAAAAAAAAAAAAAAAAAAAAAAAAAATTTAATTAAATTATGCCCAGGGCTGACTGTGAGATTTGATAACTGCTTTCACAGAGGAAACAGTCTGAAGATGGCAGGGAAACCAAACATCCCATATTTCTGATGATGCTTCTCTGGAGAAGCATCTGCAGAGGATCCCAGTGCCCTGGCACAGAGCAACAGCTGCTCAGTGCCTCGTGCAGCCCTGGAGGTGCCCAAGGCCATGGATGGACCCTGGGCAGCCTGAGCTATGGGGACCCAAGGCAGGGGTGGGGCTGGGGGGACTGTAGGGTCCCTTCCAACCCAACCATTCTATGATTCTGTGATCTTTAAGGCTCCTTCCAACCCAACTATTCTGTAGCTCTATGATCGCTGCAGGGATGACGCCAGGTTCTCCCCTGCCATGTATGACCATGCCCACGGGGTGAACTCTCCTGCCTATAAAACCACCATTTCTCAGTCAATCCATGGCTTCAGTCCTGGGGGGAATGATAACCATATGCTTCACTTTTCAATATTTTAGTTCTTATTTTTACAAGTGAGGCGAGCAGTAAGCTGCCATTTGAAACTGTAGCACATTTAAATATTTCAATTCTACCTCAATCCAAAGGGCAATCCTCCCGAGTGCTGCACCGAGGCTTCTCATTTCAAGAAAGGCATTTCCTAAATATTCATTTGAAATATTAAAGATTTAGGAGAGGCTGGATGATATTGCTTTGGCTGCGAGTCGTGATGTGAATCTTAAGGAGACAGGAAGGTATTCATCATGTTTTCACTCCAGCAAAACTCACATTCTTGGCAAGAAAATGAGATTCAAAATAACATCCAGAACAACTTCAGTTCCCAGCGGTGTTTACCAATGTGCAAGGATTGGGCAGTGTTTGCATTTTAAAGCCCTGGAACTCTCAGTGCAGAGCATTCCCCTCCAGGACCCACCCCATGCAGGTGCCATTATGTGGTGGAACTCCCCAGATTGCTGCAGCTCTGAGCACAGAAAGGGAATAATTTAGGAAATACGTGTCCATTTCTATTACACTCCCCCCAGTAATTATACACCATCTAAAATTCCTGTCTACATCCGCCTCCTTTTGTATTACTGTGTTGGGCAGCTATGGGTTTTTCAATCAGATATTTCTGGCTCTGCAAGACCAAAACTGAAAAGCTTTTTT
>JACDJE010000148.1:985395-1140385 GCA_016647715.1 Pavo muticus
TTCCTTCCTTCCCTCTCACAGTAATTCCTGTGTCCCTGCCTTATGGACACTGGTTGTTATTAACTGTGCTGTTGCAGCCCATGCTTTCCATATGCAGTTCTGCTAGAGTGATGTGTCACAGGCTGAAGCCCATGGCCATGTCCATAGATCTCTGCTGATGATCTGCAGGAAATTAGATGCTGTATTTTTATTGTCGATAGCCGAGACGTTGCAGAAAACAGGGAGATGAAGACAGTCAGGCCTATGACACATTTATTCTGATCTATCACCATAGAAACAGATAATACACCAAAGGTCTGTGGCGACAAAGCCAGTTTGCAAGATGGGATGTAATGGGGGTCCACCCCATTCACAGAAGGCTGTGTCCAGGCCCATGTGAGCAGCCTCCCTCCATGCACTCAGTGCACAGCTGGGTGCAGACTGAGCACTGCCATCCTGCTGCTTGCATTGCTGTGAGCCCAGGGCAGTGCTGGGAGCAGGAGGAGCAGACACCTCCACACCACACACCGAGGCAGCACAAGTAAAGAGGACTGGGGCTGACAGCTGCATCAGCACTTTTTTTGCACATCCACTTGCTTACAGGATAAGATGTTGATGCCTGGATTTAACAAGACAGTAAATTGTCTCCACAACACCCAGACCTACCAGCACTTTAAAACGTTCCTCCACTGCTGCCTTTCTGCTCCGTTACGTTTGGTGCTGAAGCACCAGAAAGGTAGCTGACACCTAGTACAGAGTGTGTCATTTCCTTTACATAGATTTCCTGAGGGCTGAGCAAACCACGTGTGCAGGTACAGCAAGAAAGACATACAAAAATACATAAATTATGCAATGGCATGAAGGTATCAGTATACAGGACTGGTGGGCTGGTAAATATGGTGTGCGTATGGGACTGTATGGGACTGCTGCTAGTGTTTGCACCACGCAGGGTCTGCAGTGTGACTGAGGTGTATTACTCATATCTTATGGCAGGTCGTTTTGGAGTATCGTTAAATATATATGTTGTTGAAGAAGCTGTCATTTCTTTCTTCTTTTTTCCTTTTTTTAAAGTTAAAGTATTGAAACCGTTGGGTTTGCCTGGTCCTGCCCTACTGCATGCCATAAAGTCAGTGGAAGGGAAATTAATTATCTTCACTCAGAGCTTTTTGCTCACTGATGCCACAGGGGATAGCTGAAGCAGAAGAAATGAGTGTATTCCTATATATTCCTAAATGACTATATTCCTAAATGACTCTATTCCTATCAGCAGCAACAGCAATGCGTATTGATGTGCTCTTTGGCTGCATCTTTCTATTTGATGACTCCATCATCTCGGTAAGATTTAAATGATCAGTTAGGGAGGCAGAAAAGACAGGCATGTTTATGGGATTGGTTTCTGAGCTCTGTTTCTCCTGCTCTGCCCTTGGCACCGGGTGCTGCTGTGCTCTGTGTCACACTACTGCTGCTCTGCCCTCGGAGCTGCCTCTGCTAAGGGAGCAAAGTATTTCCAGACAATAGATTTGGGAAGATACATAGATGGGGTTTCTGTAATTTACATACAATGAAATAAAGCTAAAAGTGTAAGGTGTTAATATAAAGAAGAACAAAATGCATTGCTTTATAGTCTTAAATGTGAATGTTCCAATTTTTTAAAATAATTCATAAAAATTATTTATCAATATTATTTCTAACGGGTATCCTATATTTTTGTATGGTTCCTTCTCGCAACGTGAATTGGGGATGATGAGGACATGGGATGATGTGAACTGGGGATGTTGTCAAGTGGTAGTGATGTGAACTGGGGATGATATGAATTGAGGACAACATGAATTGGGGATGATGTGAATTGAGGATGTTGTGAATTGGTAACCATGTGAATTGGGGAATGATGGGAAGTGGACTGGGGATGTTGCAACTTGGGGATGATGTGAACTGAGGACAACGTGAACTGGGGATGATGTGAGTTGAACATGTTCCGAATTGGGGATGTTGTGAATTGCCAGTGATGTGAACTGGGGACAACATGAGCAATCACATAGTGGCCCATGGCCTTGGGCTTTGCAGGTGTGATAGGGGGAAGCAAGAAGGGAAGGATGGAGGCATAGGGCTGCTGATGGGCACGGCCCCAACCGGAAACCAGCCTGCACAGCAGTAACTGCTCGTCTAACCGGTGATGGGCTGAAAGAAAAGTGCTCTCTGTAAAACTAGGAACATCAATTACATCCCAGCTGAGGGCATAATTTTTTTCCCCACCTTGGGCTATGCATCATTTGTTTTTTTTCCTCTGTTACTGACAGAGGGCTCCAAGAACACCCCAGGAAGGGATGGCTGGAACCTTCCCAGGGAGCTGCTGCAGGATGCCAAGAGACAGCTCTCCCCAGTTATTCATGCAGCAGAGATGCTGCTCTGCTCAGTGCTGCCTTAGCCCTGCCTTAGCCCTGCATGCTCACCCATCTGCTGTGAGCACTCTGTCTCATGCCACTGGTGTGGAATGAGTCCAGCCACTCAGTTCTCAAGGCAGTGCCCAAAAAGCTGCTTATGAAAACAGACAAACATTTTGGACAGAAATAAATGGAAGCGGTTGGAAGTAGAAAGGGGGACTACATCTGAACTAGCAAAAAGCTATCTTGATTGCTGTTTGCTATGTATTATAAATACACAGCCATCTCAAATTACACATTTTCAGGGTGATTTATGCATATATATTAAGTGAACACATGTATTTCCTTACACAAATAGTGCCATACCTGGGCACATGCCCAAGGAAGCTCTGCTGAGCACAGTTTGCAGCCACCAGCTCAGCCCTTCCTCAGCTTTAATGCCCAGCACTGGGCTGAGCAGGGCAGGTCCTGCTGTGCTGGGACGACCTGGGCTGGAGCAAAGGCAACCCCCTACACCTGGCTGTCTCAGTGCCATGGGATGCCCTCCTCTTGTTAGCATCCTACATCCCATGGAAGGAGAGAGGCATTCCCAGCCTGTGCCCTGCAGGGGAGAAGGCACAGATGTTTGTTTTGGGAATAATAACTCAAGTGCATTTCTGCAGCACTCAGAGTGCTTGGGAGGGCTGTAAACAGGCGAACAAAACCAGTGCTGCATTCATGCTAAATAGTGCTTATAGCCACATAGAAATTAGGCTAATAGGAATGATAGGCTCTCTATCCATCCCTCTATCTTTCCCCATTCTCCATCTCTTTCCCAGCCTGAGTGCCCTCTTGGCAGCCTTGCTGGCTGGCTCCAGGTCACATACATTCAGGAGCAATGTACCACTGCCATCCAACATCTTTAGGGACTCTGTGGATGCAGCTGAGCTCCAGCCATCAGCCACTCACCTGCCCTGCCCTGGTGGGGCACCCTTGCTGCTGCAGGCAGAATAAAGCCCTTAGCTCTCATTCAGAAACCAAGTGAATTCTTCTCTGCCCCAACACATGGTGAGGCTGATTTTGTTTCAAGCTATTATTACACCGGGGCACTTCTCTCTCTTTCTTACCCCTCTTCCCCAACCATTTTTTCCCCCAAGTACTTAAAAGCTACCAGCAATTCCAGTTCCATTTCCCCCAGTAAGCACCACAGATTCACTCTCCTACAACACAGCTGAGGAAATAAATTCAAATGTATTCTGCGTCTGGCAGCACGGCGTGATTGATACGGCTCCGTGTTGCCATGTCTTTTTGTTCTGCCACACTCAGTAATTCAATTATGCTAAACAGGGCTTCAATTCCCCGGGCTGTGGCATGTCTAGCACCAGCAGCAGGGCGGATTCCCAGTAACTCTGTGCTCAGGAAGCAATTCCTGCTAAGAAAGCAGAGAGGAAGGGCTGCTATAACCAAGGAGAGACCTGAGAGCCACGATGGAGTTCTGGAGGATTCATTCTTGGGGCTGGGGGGGGGTGAGATAACTACAGAAATACCATATACCAATATAACAGCACCTACAACTGAACTAGGTTTCATTTTTGCTGGTTTTAAGAACAACCAAGAGACTGGCCTTCAAACACACGTATGGTGAATGGTAAGGCCCTGAGCAGCTAGGATACACAGTCCTTCAAGAAGGTAAAAAGAAGGGGACTGGCTGAAAGACAAACACCCAGAGCATCACCAGGCTGAACAATTCTGAAAGTTTAATACAGCTGTAGATAAAACTGAGCTTGCAGTATTAATGAATACAAGAGTCTGTTGTTCTGTATAATTCAAATAAACTTGTACATTTATACAGTTATAGAGTGCATGCCAGAAAATGCATTTAGTTTATTCTAATTCAAATATGTACAATTTACAATATAATTCAAGCATAAATTCAGCAGTAGAGAACACAGACCGGCTGTGCAGTCAAACAAACAGATACACTTCTCTTAGCACAAGCGTTAGGGCTGGGTGAAAACGTTCAGGAAAAACAGAAAAGGGGCCACACCAGTAAAAATGAAACGTTAACCAGGAATAACTTCCTGAACCCAATAACCAAACACAGTTACCAACCATCCATGGTTTTACTTTCACCCTCAGTAACAGAAGACGCGTATATTTTAGCCTTAACGTACGTCACACATTGCAATACAAGCCACAAGCCTCAGAGAACTTGTGTGCAACAAGGACAGGAGAATTACTTAAAACGTTGAATGAACTGTCACTTTTAGTATTTTATATGGCATTAATTCAACAAACACGAGAACACCATCCCAGTGTTGGTGCACAGGCACCTGGCACCTTGTCACCGGTCCCACTCAGCCCCTTACATTCATTTTGTGCAGCACGTGGCCGTGGCTGAGGACACAACACTGCTCTTAGTATGGAGGCATGATGGCTGTCCATATTCCACATAGAGGCCTGGGTGCAGGGGGCTGACCCAAGGCCTGCTGTGCCAGGAGGGGCTGCAGGGAGGTAGGCTGCCCTGAGCACTGTGGGTACCCCATCCCTGCAGATGCCAAGGCCATAGGTGAGGATCTGGCAGTCTGAGTGGGTGGGGGGCAGCAAGGCCATGGCACGGGGTGGAACTGGATGATCTTTAAGGTCCCCTCCAACCTAAGCCATTCTATGGTTCTATGACTCATCAGCCACCATCAAACTGGTTCAATGTCCTTGGCTTTCTGATTTGGACTGGAGGTGGTATATTTACTGTTGATACCTGACCATAGTATGTGGCATTTTCACTTGACCAAGGACTAGTGGAAGAGTTACAAATGGCACAAAACTCTGCTGTAGTCTACAAGATAGCCTGAAAAAGTGTTAGCAAATAGGGAAAGAACGTTCAGATCTTACCTTGCAACGTTGGAGTTCTGCTCATCACTTGTTGAGCGCACAGAGTCAGCACACAGGGAGCTACACACACAGTTCCCTTTAACAACAACGTGCAAAGTATGTCAGTATGGCCAAAGGTGTAAAAAGCATGCAGTGCCACTCAAAAATTGTCATGAACAGCAGAAAAAGACCTTTAGTTAGTATAAAGTCCATGAGTGCACAGCTCATCAAGCACACTGGACAACTTCCAGGCCAAGCACTGAGCCCCTGTGGAGTCTGAGCCAACCCTTCCACCAATATTGCATTTCTCAGTTCTCATCCCATGCCACCATTTCTACCCAAAACAAACGATTGTTTCCTAGTTATGAGCAGATCTGTCCTTATTGAGCAAGCATGAGCATTCACACCCAATGGCCCAGAGCCCTCGAGCCAGGACTGCCCTACACAACTGCTGTTGCACTTGTACATCTCAAAGACCACACAGCGGTGCTTTGCCACCAACACCACGATGCCATGCTGCCAGTGCTGCCCATTGGTCTGTCTCACCCAGACCTCCCACTGAAGCAAGACTGAGAGCCTTGTCACTGCCCAGCTCTGAAATAAATAGCCACCCTGCTTTGGGTCCTTCAGCACAGCCCAGACACTGCAACAGCCTGGTGTCAGGCAGGGAGAGGGCACAGGTGTTGGGGCACAGCAGCAGAGAGGGAGTAAAACAGGATAAAAACCCCAAACCACACACAGCCACGGGAGGATACCAAACCAAACATTTACACAAAGTATTACTCATTTCAAAACCCACAGGGTCAACCTCAGTTAACATCTTTGCACATGTTCTCACCACAGAGAAAGCAGTACAGGGATCACCATGGGACTCAGCAGCTCTCACAGCTCTGGCTGCAAGATATGGGCTCACAGAACCACCACTGGGACCTGGGTTTGCAGGATGGGGCCTCAGAGTAAGGGAGAGCAAAGCCCCGGCATCACAGGGGCTCAGGGGGAGCCCAGCTCTGCTCCTGGGGCAGAGCATCCACAACAGAAGCCTGCCTGACTTCAGGAACAACTGAACAACACAACGGTTGTCATGTTCAGCTGTCCTGTGAAACCAAGCATGTTGTCTGTACAGAGATAGATAAATGATGGAAGGATTCTAATTTTTTCTTTTTTCTAATTTTATCTGAAGTGCCATTTTCACTCATTTCTTTAT
Organism: Pavo muticus; assembly: GCA_016647715.1. Taxonomy (NCBI): domain Eukaryota; kingdom Metazoa; phylum Chordata; class Aves; order Galliformes; family Phasianidae; genus Pavo; species Pavo muticus. The sequence goes on from JACDJE010000148.1 coordinate 991,810, forward strand.
AGTTTTGCCTAGCCTTATCAATAGAAGCTTCTTTTCTCAACAGCATCTTGTGAAATAATACATTAATTTTTTTCCAGCAGTCTAGAGGCAGAAAAAGAAAACCCAAGAAGAACTTAAAACAAGAACTTAAAGCAAAATGGAAACCAGCAGTTAGTTTAAGGCCAGCAGGTTTGGTGTGAGGAATTAACCAATACAACTCCTTTTAGGAAAAAAAAAACCCACATGCACCGTAACTACTTTGTTGAACAAAACATAGAATCACAGAATGGCCTGGATTGAAAAGGACCACAATGCTCATCCAGTTCCAACCCCCTGCTATGTGCAGGGTCGCCAGCCACCAGACCAGGCTGCCCAGAGCCACATCCAGCCTGGCCTTGAATGCCTCCAGGGATGGGGCATCCACAGCCTCCTTGGGCAACCTGTTCCAGTGTACAACATCACAACCCACATCAGAAAAAAAGAAAACGAACTCAAATCATTATAACTTACCCTGAAAGTTACCCACTCGCATGTTTCACCTGCTACTGACTCTTAAGAAATACACGGGGAACGGAACACCCCTGTACGCGTTTTTCAGAATATACAGTATAAATATAGTAGGAGCCATGCCAGAAAACTAGATGCAGGAATTGCACACTATTATTGCATGCGCATCGTGGTTCTACATGCCGGGGGCGGACGGCTCTGCTGGCCCCGGGCAGCCTGCTGGTGTACCCACAGCCCTGCCAGCACCGGGCATGGAGCCACACGGAGCTCTGGTAGGCCGTCCTCCTGCTGGGGCAGTCCGGCCTTGGTAGCTGGGTTATGTGAAGCGGTCGGAATTCATTTTTCTCAGTTTCGGAGGAAGGTTCCCTTCCATCCGGCCCCCGCCCGACAGTCTCTGGAGCTTGGGCGGCAAGTCGGCCACGGACTGGCTGATGGGATCCGACATCATCTTGGTGGCTTTGGACACCAGTTTCTCTTCTGAATTCCCAGGGACTGAGCTGATCCGCTGCAGTTTCATGGGCAAATCACCCATGCTGTAGGCCTTCTCCGAGGTGGTGGAGCTCATCCTGAGGAGTTTTTTGGGGAAGTCGTCCCTTCCAGTTATTTTCTGCAGTTTGGAAGGTAGTTTTATGCCAACCTCATCCAGACCATCCAGGCACTCCACTGAGTTATTCCTCTCCTTGCTGTTGCTGACAGCGGGCGCTATCAGGGGTGAGGACATGAGCAGCATCTCCTCCTGCTCCTTCACGCTGTATGGCGGCGTGGGGACCTCAAACGTGGCGTGGAACTGCGAGTAGTCGACTTTGAAGAACCCTTCTTCCAAGGAAATAACCGGGAAGAAGCGATGGCCCCACAGCACCTCATCCTCGGTGTAGGATGTCCTGGCCTGGCACGTCATCCCTGCAAGCAGCAAGGGAGAAAAGTGCATCTGTTATACACAGTTTAGGAAGTGCACAAACCTTGGTGGTTTCTGAATGTTTTAAAGAAGAAGAGTTTATGTTTTTAAGCGTATGAAATAAAAGGCATTGGCATGTCTACCACTTTCACATAGTTACTATTAAATTGTCATCCTCGATGGGAGAGGAGCCAAAAATAGAGAAAGGGATGTGCCTGTATGAATAATTCATGTCTGTTCTTATGGCCACTTCTGAAGGCTCTGCTGATGAAGGCAAAACACAAGCTATCTTGATAGCCTCAGGACTGAGCTAGCAGGAGCTGCTAACTTGAATGCGAACTTGGACTTGTTGTGATCTGAAAGGATGACCTGGCTGCTCCACATACTCCTCATAGTCACCAAAATACACAAAACCAGTCCCCATGCTTTTTGTATCACTTGAATGAACCAAACCCATCCTGGTGCACTGTGCTCCATTGGAATGAGTGAGCATGGGCTAGGAAATACATTTATTTCTCTTTAAGTGCTTCGCTGGCAACCTGCCCACAGATCAGATATATAGTGATCTGGCTGAGATCAAAGGTTCCAAGAGTTAGCACAGACAAAGAAATATGACCAAAGGGCCCAACACAGCCCTTGCCTTCCCTTCTCCTCCTGCCTCCTGCCTGCACATGCTTCTCCTCCTCCTCCGGGCCATCGGCCCCTGGCTGCCTGCCTGACCTCAAGAACCATAGGGAAGCTGTGACCAGGGCAGCTGGAGGTTTCCAGAGTACGTGTGTTGGGTTTTCTTGTCTTTATCTTCCAAATGGCATCTACAGCCATCTAGAAATACGGCTACACAGCCATTTTATCCTACGATCATAGAATCATAACATAGCCCAAGTTGGAAGGGACCTATAAGGATTATCGAGTCCAACTCCTAGTGTAACAAACTGACAAAAGGACATTTGATTTTCAGAAGGTTAAACCTGCCTGGACAATCACACGCTCTGCCTGGTTGGCAGCAATGCCTTTAAGTTAGGAGCAAGTGAAAGGAAACTTTGGAAAGCACATGAAAAACACCACCAGGGCTGTAGGAAAGGGGAGTGGGGCATGAATATGTATCTGATGACACACAGCCAGAGAAGTAAAACATTATTACACTTCATGTTACCGCTATCAGGATGAAAGTTTCAGCTTAGTGTAGAAATTTTGACTGTTAATACCCCACACAAGACAAACCTCACAGTTTTCTGTTTTATCCCTTAAGGGAAAAATGTGAACCTGGGGAGGTTTTGCCCTGGGTGCACCCTCACTGTACACAGTGCTTATACATATAGCCCATCCCTCCTGTCACCAACAGGACAATACTTTACACCTCATGATGCATTTTCACCCAGTTGCCCTGTGTTCCCATTTTCTTTATGAAGTGGAAGCAAACACATACCTAATGAGTTTAGAAAAAAGCCACAGTTTTTACTAAAAAGAAGGTAATTAGAGTGAGTACTTCTGCCATCTGCAGCCTTTATCCTGCAGCAGTTCATTAGCTGAACCTTCACAGGGAAAACATGGCCTTTTCCCTTCTGCTCTCCTAGCCCTGACCCCAAGAGAGCCCTCATTAGGACAGAGTGCTTCCAGCAATGTGTGCACGTGGCAGAGCAGCACTGAGAGCTGCCCAGAGAGCAGCGGCTGCTTGACTCCATGACCTGTGCTTTGGATGGCAAATGACTTCAAATGCAAAGCTCTCCTTCTAGGACAGCTGGTAAAGGACGACGTAACCATACCAATGGTGTGTGAGGTTGGACCTGTGCTGCAGGATCACAGAATCACAGAACCATGGAATCACTGAGGTTGGAAAAGACCTCTGAGACTGCCCAAGTCCAACCCTAGCCCACCCCCCCATGCCCACTGCCCACATCCCTCAGTGCCACATCCCCATGGCTCTGGGACACCCCCAGGGATGGTGCCCCCCCACTCCCTGGGCAGCTGTGCCACTGCCTGACTGCTCTTTGGAGAAGGAATGGTTCCTCATACCCAACCTGACCCTCCATGCTCCAGGCTGCCTCATGCTGTAGGACCGCCCCATACTGCACTGTGCTGCCTCACGCTGCAGGGCTCTTCTGCAAGAAGATCCACATTTTATTGCATCAGTGTAACCCTTTGGAAGCTCATCTGAGAGAGAAATATTTGCAGGTGTATCATTTTTTCTTCAAGTTCAATGCATCCTATTCACTAACAAACCCAAGGTTGCAAATTACTCAGTAGGCCCCCAGAGGAGCTGCAGCTACTGACACGCTTGTCGGCACCGGGAATAATTGTCACACTAAGCAGAAGATGCTAGGAGGTGCTGAATGTGCTCTGTTAAGGCACTGGACAAGAAATCAATTCTCAGACTTTCCTTCAGCTCCACTGCATTACTCTGCTCTCCTTCCCCTTGCCGTGCCCTCAGCAAACTCCTTATGGCAGAATCCTATGAGTGTGGCAGCGCCTCTTCGCAAGCAGTCAGCCCATACTCGGTACATGCCAGGTATGGAAAAGCTATTTCTCTGCCACCAACAGCAAGGGTCAAACTCCAACAGCAAGAGACGGGAGGGCATGGCACCAAGCAGAGCACAGCAGGGCAGGGAACCTCACCTCCCTCCTCGCTTCACGATGAGCTTCAGCTCAAACAGCACATCCAAATGGGAGAACACCAAGCATCAAAGCAACACTACTTCCTGGCTTCCCCATAGGAGCACTGTTGCAGATGGCAGCCACCTCTGTGCTACTTGCTGTGTCTCCATGAGTGATCTGCGCTCGGCTATGAGCAGCCCTGGCATCTTACAGCAGGTGCAGCTCCTTCTGCTCCCACCAAATCAACCAGGACCCAGCTCCAGACTCACAGGCTCTGCTCTCCCTCTGTTCATAGAACCATTGCTGTTGAAAAAGACCTCTAAAATCAACTAGTCTGTTGTTACAGAAGGTTCTTCTTTTTCCCAAGGAGTTCTCCATCAGCAGGTATGATACAGACAGTTCCTTCCATGCCTTCATCACGTTAATGGGCTGCTTACATTTTTTACCAACTTGTCTATACTATTAATATTCATTTGCAGTGTACAATTTAAACTCTTTTGGAATAAACGCTCCGAATGCTGCACATCTCGTTAAGAAGCTATCCGTCTGTCAAAGGAAAAGGCTGAGATGAGTGTTGTTTATCACTCCAAAGGTGGGCTTCCACCACAAAGTGCTCTTCAGGGCCGTTAGCAGCTGCTGATTGCAATGCACTTTAGCAAAGCTCTAGCTGAATAAAAATCACAATAACGTACCTGAAAAGTATGTACAAATGTCCAATAAGAAAGCCTCTATTATTTCAAAAACACAGGACGCAATGACATTGTTCACAGTGCCAGAGGGAAGAGATTCCCAAACAGAAGCTGCTCTTCCACTAGCAAAACATGTTATTTTGGCTGATACGCTGCATGCTCACAAATCCAAATCCTGGGTATTTTGGACCACCTCACCTAAGACTGTCCTGCAGTGTTTCCACCAGAAGCTGGGGCTGTCATTCCTCCTGCCCATGCTGACAGTGCCACGTGCCCCTCTTCATAGAATCATCACAGAATCAAAGAATGGCCTGGGTTGAAAAGGACCACAATGCTCATCTCGTTCCAACCCCCTGCTATGTGCAGGGTCGCCAACCACCAGCCCAGGCTGCCCAGAGCCACATCCAGCCTGGCCTTGAATGCCTCCAGGGATGGGGCATCCACAGCCTCCTTGGGCAACCTGTTCCAGTGCGTCACCACCCTCTGGGTGAAAAACTTCCTCCTAAAAAAACCTCCTCCTGTTCCACCCCAGCAGCCACGCAGTGATGCACAGCACCCAACCCCCTGCCCATCCACCGCTGCAGATGCCAGGGGCTGCAGAGCTGAACCCCATGGGATGCAGTTGGGAATGGAGCTGCTGGGGGCAGCCCCCCATGTATGTGCTCCATGCTCATCTGGTCACACCGGGACAGCCTGGCCATGCATATCTAAAAACATTTTCCATCACTGCCCTTGAATAAAGCAGAGCAGAGCTGCTGTCCAGGCCAAGCATGGGTTAAACTGGTGAACCTTGGGATTTATATGAAGGCACTTTTTTAATAACCATGCCTTTTCCTTTCATCATTTGCACTGTCTGAAGCAAGCGCTATCATTGCAGCAAAAGGCATCTATCTGCCATATTATAAGTTATTAATTACAAGTTATTATTTCTAATGAGGTAGAACATTTGCTGTTAGAGCCCCAGCCGGGCTGAAGAAGTGAACGCAATTAGCTCAGCTCAGCCAGGCGGCAGCTCTGCCAGCCCTTGTTTTCCTGTCCGTGGCTCCAGCAGTTCAGCTCCCCATCCCAGGGAGCACAGCTGGCAGGAGCTCCCAGCACAGCTCCCAGCCACCCAGCGAGAGGGCAGGATCCCTCAGCATCCCAAATCCCAGTCATTAAGATCGTTATCCTGATTGCTTCAAGCTTTGCTACACAATCAGGCTCATTCCACAACAGAGCGAGGCCATCCCAAAGGATGGCAGTTGTTGACAGAAGCCCTGCAAAAAGCAAATTCTCTCTGCAATAACCCTGAAGTCTAAATTTCTAAAGGACCTGTATGGGGATGGCTGTATCCAGGCAACTCCTGGAACTCACAACGTGCAGCCTTGCAAACTGGGCAGACATGCTGCCACTTCTCTTTTTCTTGGGCCCTGTGCACTCAAACTGATTTAGCACTGCCATCTGAGGCCATGCACTGCCATCTGAAGGCAATGCAAGGGGAGAACTTTGGCGTGCAACTTGGCGTAATGGTACACCACGCTCCATGCTGCGCTCCCATGGGACCGAGGGAAGATCAGCAGCTCTAGCAGGACAGAGGTGCACAACTTCCACAGAAATCCATTTCTCTTGGGCTTCCAGGACAGCAGAGAAGGGAAACAGTGGCTTTTGGAAACCAAGGGAACGACAAGCTGGTTGGCAGCACATTTAGCACAATATCCCAATGGGAACACCTGGCTGCCGAGCCTCTCTCTGCCTGCAATGAAAACAAATGGCTGAATTCTGCAGTAAGACAGAAAATGGGCGCCCGAAATGCGAGGGCAGAAACAATTCAGCCAAACCCGGAGTGATGGATGCTCCCAGGCTTTTCCTCCCGGTGTTTGCTGCGGCATTATTTTTTAATACAACTTAAAATGACAAGCTGTGCCACGCACAGCTGAGAAACACGGCCCAATTTCTACCCTGACAGCAAGCACGGTGTCTAAACCCTAATAGTTCCCATCTATTTTGAAGGAGCAGCTATTCTTAGCACCACCGTTCTTCCACCGTAATTCCAGGATACATTTTTTATTACGTGGACAATCATTGCAAGTGCCACAAAACTTTGTCAATTTGCAGCTGCCAACCCTGGCTGCTGCCTGGCTTAATGCCTGATTTATGGCACTGCACTTCTACAACCCCATTTTCCTTAATGGAGGAGAGGCAGGCAGATGCTGCGCCACCTTCACATGCTTAATGGCTTTGATTATTTTTAAATAACATTCCAATTAAAGAATCTTTTCTAAAGATGAAAAAATGGCATTTTATAGAATCGTGGAATTGTTAAGGTTGGAGAAGCCCTGTTGGATTCCTAAGCCCACCCCACCATGCCCACATCCCTCAGTGCCACATCCCCACAGCTCTGGGACACCCCCAGGGATGGTGACCCCCCACTCCCTGGGCAGCTGTGCCACCGCCTGACTGCTCTTTGGGAAGGAATTGTTCCTCATATCCAACATACTTCCTCACAGGCACTGCTGCAGGATGGCAGCCATCGGCTGCTCCCCATCTGCACCCAAACCCCCAGCATCCATGTGCCATGGAGCCAGGGGAGGACAGCAGAGGGGTGAGGCTGCAGCTACAAAGAAAAGAAAACATTCGGATTCTGGTAGCTCTGCACCACATGATTTTTTCTTCCCATAGCAGGGAAGCAGACAGGCTGCCCATTTTGTCCTTTTAGATCCACTCCACTTTCTCCGATGACAGCACAAGTGGGATGCAGCGCTGGCATGCCCCCCATAGCACAGCATGCTCTCCCTTGGAATTCCAACCCACAGAGAGCTTTTCACAGAACACTCAATGCTTAACCACCATCTATCACTGAAATCTATAAACCACGTGAGCGAAAGGAGGTCAGAGATCAAACGAAGGAAGGATGTATGCAAAGAGGGAACAACGGGAGCGGGGGGGACCGAGTAACAAAACGCACGCATTTATGCAGCAGTCAGACATCACTCATGTGCTAAACATTGTAATTTCTCATCGCACTGAATAGCAAAGGCAGGCTGCTGCCTCGCTGCCCGATTTAGATGCGTTGTTTGTGCTCCGGTGCTATAAATACCTCCCGGCTCGTTCAGGCTGTGCTCTTCTCCCAGCAGCTATCTATCCATCTCCACGCTTAAAAAGCACTAGTGACAGCCAGGGTATTTTTCTATCAGCTGCTCCTCCTAGGGCAGTTTTTAATCAGCGAGGCACACAGCTCTCTGGCACCCTGCAGACAGCTCGCCTTGATGCGTAGCAGGGCTGCAGCCAGCGTGTGCTGTACGGGGCACTGAGTGTCACAAAAACTGAGTGACAAAGCCCAGCCCTGCTGCACACAGCCACACTGCCCCTGTGTAACTGCTGAATGCACACTTAGTGCAGTGACAGCAATATATACTATCTAGCCTGGTATTTTTCATATATTATTTTTTTAACATGCAAAACACCATGTTATTTTGGAAGAGCAACCTGTTCCCTCCCTTCTCCGTGCAGCAATGAGTCAGGGCTGATCTCAGCCCTCCAGCCCCTCTCTTGGAGCAGCTCTCCCTGCAGAGCCATCTGCTGCACGCCGCTGCTTGCGTGCTCCCCACCTACCAGCACTGAGATGGCAGCGCTTGCTGCCCTGCACCACACACAGCAAAGTGCTCTGCAGGGCCCCTTCCAGCCTGAATGCTCAGTGCTCCCAGCCCCAGGGCAGCTCTCCCCATGCTCATAGCTGCTAATCTTTCCAAAAGAAGCACAGAGCCAACAGCAGACCCCAAACCAAGAGGAAAGGGGATGCTGCATTGCTCTCCTCCAGGCCCAGCCAAACCACAGTGGTTTTGTTTGCAGCACAATGTAACTGGACAAGCCACGGAGAAAGGATTGCTTTGTGAAATCAGAACAGAACTGCTGATGGGCAGAGGATGCAGCAGGAACATACAGCTTGAAGGAAACACAGCAGCAGTCTGCCAATTCACCACAAAAGGAAAGAAAAAGAAATTGAAAATAAGTTGAAAAATTATCCCCTTTGAATGAGGACATTTTAGTTATGAGTTATGTTAACAGCAACGCAAACATGAGTCCCAGTTCCCTTGGAATACAAAAATCCATCAGCAGTCCCATGCTCCTCCAACACCCACCAGACCATATGCTGCTCAGCACCAAAATAGGGCTCATCCATCTTCAGGGCTTTAGCAAGTCTGAAGGAGTATCATACGTCACAGACTGCCTTCCTGGGATGGAGAACTGCGTCTTCACACGGAAAAGCACCGGCACTATGCAGCACAGCCACACAGATGGTGCTTTTGGGGCTCAGGTCCAGCAGGTGCCTCTTATCATAGAATGGCTTGGGTTGGAAGGGACCTCAAGGATCATGAAGCTCCAACACCAGTGCCACAGACAGGGCTACCAACCTCCATATCTAATACAAGACCAGGCTACCCAAGGCCCCATCCAACCCGGCCTTGAACACCTCCAGGGATGGGGCATCCACAGCCTCTCTGAGCAGCTGTTCCAGCACTTCACCACTCTCTGAGTAAAGAACTTCCCCCTGACATCCAACCTAAATCTTCCCTCCTTCAATGTAAAACCATTTCCCCTCTCAGCAGCTGTGTGCATGCAGGAGATGCAGGGACCCAGCAGGACAGCAGCTCCTGCAGATGCTGGGGGCTCACCTACACACACCTCAAACATAGCAGGCAGCCTGTAAGCAATGCTGCTGAAAACAGTGTGCCATACTGAATGGCAGCAACAAAAGGAGGATGAAATACAACATGGCACTGTGTCTGAAAGTCAGCGTTCCCTATTTAGTGTTGTTGGTCTGACATACGTATTCATTTGGTGAATATCTTCACAACAGTCAACACTGAAGGGCAATCCGTTCATCCCCAGAGCTGCTTCAAATGAAACTGCAGTGCTGTCGTAACTTGTCCTTCTGACCTGCATCCCCCATGGCTGCCTCCAAAAGGAGGCTTAGTGTGAGGCATCCAGAATGACTGTCAGCTTCCCACAAAAGAGGGGAAATGTGGCTGAATATCCCCTCTTGGCATACTAGCATTTACAATTATGATTATGACTGGCAGCCCCAGTACTCATATACACCTCATAGGTATCTTAGGGCTAGATCCAGTGACGGATCCCCTCTCCTACAAAGAAAGGTTGAGGGAATTGGGCTTGTTTACCTTGGAGAAGAGAAGGCTCTGGGAAGCCTCACTGTGGCCTTCCAGAACTTGAAGGGAGCGTATAAACAGAAGGGGGATCAGCTGCTTGTGAGGGTGGATGGTGACAGGACAAGGGGGAATGGTTTCAAACTGAGACAGGGGAGGTTTAGGTTGGATCTTAGGAGGAAGTTTTTCACCCAGAAGGTGGTGACGCACTGGAACAGGTTGCCCAAGGAGGCTGTGGATGCCCCATCCCTGCAGGCATTCAAGGCCAGGCTGGATGTGGCTCTGGGCAGCCTGGGCTGATGGTTGGCAACCCTGCACATAGCAGGGGGTTGGAACAAGATGAGCATTGAGGTCCTTTTCAACCCAGGCCATTCTATGATCCTGTGATGGGGTCTCAGCTGCTGGAAGCCAAATGCAGACAGAAAAGGGAACAAATAACCTCTGGCATCAGGCAAGGGGCTGCTTGCTGCAAACGGATGGCAAATTCCTGGGGAATGGGATTGCCCAAGGCCAGCCCCTCCTTGACCCACAGCCACAATCCTCCCTTGGAGGTGATCGTTGGCATCTATCGTTGGTATAGCCAGGGCTTGGGGAGTGGGAAGCAGGGATACCCAGCTCCTGCCATGCCCCCAGCACCACCAGCACAGTGCTCAGGGGCAGCCCTGGTCCAGTGGGCCCAGCAGCTTGGGAGAACATGCTGTATCTTCCTGCTGCACGGACAGCTGCTGGCATTATGCTTAGAGCAGCTCTTCTGTCTGCAGCGACTTCACCCCGGCCGCCCGCTGCGAGTGCCTGCTTTGCACTTGAAACACTCCCAGTTGCCAGCTCCATCACCAGCATCTCCTCGTGTGTACAGCTCATGTCATGTATTTAAAATTAATTCGCAGTGCTTAACACAAGATCCCTTGAACTAAACATAGCATTTGCCGCAGCATCTTCAGTTTTAGCTGACAAACATTTCTTGCAAACACGTCAGGCACACAGAGCTTCCCAGGAAAGAGATGCTTGAACGTTGTCAGTTCTGGGTGAAATGAGTATTTTGATCATCTCTTTGATAATCCTGGGGCTATAAAAGCACCTTTGGAAAGCCAGGCTCTCCCCAGTATACCACACGTGTATATATATAGCACATGTGTAGCAAACAAGTTACGGGATGGGGGGTGGAAAGCCTCCATAGGGTCAGTGTGGCTCCTGCCAGACCACAGCCTTTCCACCACACACACACAGAGTCATAGAATCATCAAGGTTGGAAAAGACCTCCAAGATCACCTAAATCCAGCCTATCACCAATAGTTCTCACCGTGCCATGTCCCTCAACACAACACCTAAACAGCCCATGCTTCATTTCGTTGCAGCATCAAGCACAAGGCTGTTTGCCCACACTTTTATTACTAGACACAGTGAAGAAAACTCTGTCTCGCTGCTGAAATAACAGGGTGAGAAGGTGAAGTGTTGCTCACATTCCTGAGCCCACACATTGGTGAGCAATGCCTTGCCCACAGACACAGAGCTCCGAGCCAACACAGCCTTGCAGGTCGCTATGGGGACACGAGTGCCAGCAGGAACTGCCTGTGCTGCTCTGCAATGTGAAGAATTACACCTAAATGGCAGCAAAGCCATGAGAGCAGTATCAGTCACCCATTTCCAGAAGCAGTCCGTGGGAAAAGCATCGGGTGACCCAATAGGAATGGCTATAGCACAGCATCCCCACCACCTCCCCTGCCCACCCTGCTCCCTCTGCTAAACTCAAGCTCATCATGGATTCAGTAGCTTTGCATTATGTTATCCCTTTGGTAATACACCTGGCTGGTCTCTCCTTACTTTTATTTCTTACTACCAGACGCATTTCAGAGCAGTCCCTTCATTTGCAGCCTCACCAAACTCTCCTGTATTCAAACAAACAGGAAAATCCCACACTAAAAACAGGTCCAACATTTCCTGGTGGGAAGGCCAGGCAGGCAGATGAGACTCCAAGTTATAGAATCCTGCTTTCTTCACATGGCCCATCTGCCACTACGCTTTACATACAAAGCATCTAGAAGATAATATAGCAGAAAATAATTTCCTGCAGCGTGCACAGGAGAGAGACTATTACAGCAGTCAGCAAAGGTTAATTAGCAACAATATATATTGCACTGTGACGTCACGCAGCATACTTGCTATTCCCATGCATACCCTCAGAGAATAAATAGGACAACTCAAAGCTGTGCTGTACAAATTGCTATATGCCCATGAGGAGCTTCTAATTTTATATATAAACCCCTTCCCCTACATGCAAATTGAACCAATGCTAAATAATTCTCACCCCAAACCTGCAAACCCAAAGGCCATTTTAAATCATGTAACTGGGGGACCTTTCTGACATATGGGGGAAAAACATGAATTTCAGGACGCAGACCATATTTTTGACAATTCCTTGTGAATGCTGTATGGCATTCCTTATAGCTTCCAATCCTACATTGCAGCTGGGCTGCAGAGGTGCCTCCGTGCAGCATGTGCAGAAGGTGCAAGCCTGAAGTGCTTAGAGGTGCTCCAATCTCTAAGCCACCAATACCTCTGCTCAAAGCCAAGAAGAGAGAGCATCAGTTTCCATCACTTCTTAAGCTGTAGGGTAAATGCTGAATATAAGATAAATGCAAGAAACTACTGAGAAGAGCCTTAATGGATACATAAAATATTAGAAGGTTATCCAAGCTATATTCTCCAAGTCAAGGACTTGTTAATTATTTCCCTAAATATCTGACACATCAAGAGAAAGGTGCTGGGAAAGTCTCTCCATTAACTTTTTGCCTCATTTCAGGGAGGGAGACCCCTCACTATCACAAAAATACACCCCGAACGTATATGGAAAATGCTCCCATCCAGCAGAAGACCCATCTCTACTGCAAGGTCTCAGGTCATGGGATGTGATGCTCAGGATGTACCGCAAGAAAGAGTTCAAGAAGCATCTGGACGCCACTCTCAGACCCATGGTCTGATTTTTGGGTGGTCGTGTATGGACCATCAAGTCCAACTCCTGGCTCCTCGTGGGTCCCATACGGCTCAGAATATCCTATGATTCTAAATCCCATACCAAGAGTTGTGCCCCTACGCTGCTGATGAGCACAGATCCTGACCCCAGGTTTCTGAGCAGGATTAAGCAACACTGCCTGGCAGGGAGGGCAGGAAATGTGGTTTTCCGCCATAAACTCCACAGACACAAGCCTTGCCCATACCACACCACCACAGAACAAGGAACGTACACAAGTCCCTGCTCATCACATGCAGTGCATCATTTCAACACCTTCCTTACCTCCCATTTCCAGGAGCACCCCTGCAGCCCCCAGGCAGCCACCCCGAGCCATACCTGGGCCAGTCCCTGCTCTGCGCTCACCAGCAGCCAAGCAGCACCAGGATGCTGTGCTATACTACCTGAACGCCATTAATTATTTTGTTTGTGTTTACTGATGTTCTCAGGTTGATCCGTTCAGTGCTAATGAGGCATTTATTCTCAATTAGAAGCCTCTTGCAGAAGTGAGCTGTAATTCCAGTGAGTTTTGCAGATGAATTAATTACAATGCAAGCGCTCAGCCTTCTGCTGGTGCCTCTGCTCTGTGCAACGAGCTCCTATGCTGAACAACAGCATTCTGAGGAAAAATAGGTCCACCTTTTTGTTCTGTACAAGGTACACAATATAAAGCATTGCAAGAATTTCCTCCAGCTTTAAAATCTTCCCAGCCCTGGCTGCTGAGCGGTGCTGCAAGAAGCAGCCGCGAGCAGAGAATTCCTGCACTGCAACGCCTGCTCAAAAAGCAATATTAAATATAAATCTGTGCTATTTCATCACGCAACATTAAGTCAGCAATGTTCCACTGTGGGAAATTTCATCCCCATTACTGCGTGCCGCGTGAATTTAAAGCATCTGCAGTATAATGAGAAGATGAAACAAGCTACAGCGAAACACTGGGAATATGCTTAGCGCTACAATTTGTGCCCGTTAGATGACTGCATCTAATAGATGTGAGGCATCATGCTAAAAAATAAAAGGGCAAAAAAGAATGAATTATTGATAGAGCTCCGAGGGGAAGTTTGGAGATATCTATATTTAGGGAGGAAGCCTCCAGGGCCTGCTTTCTCTCTGCTCTTTGCGCTCTGGGTGCCCACAGCTGGGGTGGGTGCGAGCAGGGGTGAATCATGTAGGTACCCTCCCTGCCTGCAGTACAATGCCACATCTCCCATGGCTGCCAGCAATGCACAGCACTGACTACAAGCAATGTGCAAGCTCCTTCTCTTTCTGCCAGAGCCCTGCTCCTCGGCAAGCTCCCAGGCACCCCAAGGCAAGGGGAAAATGATCAGCTAGCCTCAGAGGACACTGTCAGCTCCAGCCTTTTTCCAGCCAAGTTTTTGTAATGTAGACACTGGCAATTCCAAGAGCTCCATGTCCCATTCTGAGCTAAGAAAGAATCATAGAACCACAGAATGGTTGGGTTGGAAGGGACCTTACAGATCAACCAGTTCCAACCCCTGCCAAGAAGCAAACTGTTACAGGGAAGGTGAGAACCTAGAGACAAGAAACCAAGAAGAAAATGTACCTAATTACTGTGCTTCAGAAGCTGGTGAAGAGGCAAAATCCATGAGATATCCTTGGCTTTGTCATGTCAGATGCAAAGTAGGCTTACATGCAAAACATTGGGAAGCATTTAATAATTCAAACAAGACAAAACATTCAGCTGTGCTGGTACAAAGGGAGCTGCCAAGGAAGCCTGCAGGTTCACGGATGGGGACACAGGCTCTGCGAAAGCTGCCGTGTGACACCCATCCTGCCACCCATCAGATGTGAGCTCTGGGTGAGGGTAGGAAAACCAAAACCTCAGAGCACACCCAATTTGCTTTTTTATTCTCCTGCTCTCATAGCCTTGCGTGCTTAAGCTCCCTCTGGAAACTCTTAAAAAACACTGAGAAGAAACATCCCTGCCTCAACCTCAACACGGCTCTTTCACCAACCCCATAAAATAAGGGAGGCAGCCCATAAGCACTGGAATAGGCACCCCAAGGAGGTGGTTGAGTCACCATCCCTGGATGTGTTTAAAGGCTGTTTGGATGCGGTGCTCAGGGACATGATTTAGCAGTGGGTTGTTTGAGTTGGGGTAGTATGGTTAGGTTGCGGTTGGACCCGATGATCTTTGAGGTCTTTTCCAACCTGAGCAATTCTGTGATGCTCAACTTCCCATCAGTTTTTTCTGAGAGCTGGAACTCAGGTAAACATGGACAGATAATAACGGGTAGAAAAGCACAAATATTTCAAAGAGCAATTACTTGGTGCACTTGGATTGGTCAGGGACAATCCATAAGCAACACATCACACAGAATCCATCAAGGTTGCAGACAACCTTGAAGATCACTGAGTCCAACTAATTTGTTGACAAAGGATAGCAGTGTTACATGTTCATCTTCCAAAGTACAAAGAGCTGCATCTGCACCGAGCTGCCCTGCAAAATCCTCCTGCAGTACCTTGATGTTACATCGTAGGACGCAGTTCTTCACTCTTTGAAAGCATCGCTGTCTCAGATGCACTCCCAAAAGGGAACATCAATAGCACCACTTGGAGATGTCATTTCCCATTAGGAGTAACTGTAATCATGTGATCTGTACAATAAATCTTAAGGCTAGAACAAGCTACTTTAAAACCACAGCAATCTACGTACTCTCCTTTTCCAGCATCACAATTGAGCTGATAGACATCAAAGAAAATAATTCCTGCAATTGATTTCAGTTATCTATTATTCCCCCTATTCCTTTTGGTTTCAATATTCTTCCAGTTCTTTTACTGCTTATTATTTCCTTACTTCACCAAAAAATACCTATCGGCACACTCATGCTCAACCTGGCAGCTGATTCCAGGCTGGGTCTGGTGGTTGGTGACCCCGCACATAGCAGAGGGGTTGAAACAAGATGATCGTCGTGGTCCTTTTCAACCCAGGCCATTCTATGATGCCAGCTAACTAACTGGTCACTGCTCAGATAACCAACCAGTGCATCACCAGCTGCTGCACAGCCTCAGCTTTCTGAGCACCCCCAGCCTCCTGCACTTAAACACAGATCTGACCGCCAGCAGCAGACAGAGCACATTGCAGAGCACAGCTAGATTACTTTCTGGACCAATTTTGGCCTCTTTACTGCCTATTATCTAGGGTAATGGTTCCTAAATTAGAGGTGTTACACTTTGGATGTGGTTACAGCTGGGCAGAAATGTGGTTTTTAATGCGGAAAGTAAAATTACAGTTGGGAAGTGCTGGTGGCACAGGGATTACCAGCAGACAGAGCCCGACTGGTCGATGCAGGGGGAAAATGGGTCTGCAGCTCTCTGTGCTTAAAGGCAACCCAATACAGCACTGAAACAAAGATAGCATTGATTCACAGCTCGGTCCAGGCGTCGTCTTTATTACCCCTGCACTTCTCTATACTCTGTGGTTGTAATTTTAACTTTAAAGTTGTTCCAACTTCTAGTTATTCTGGTCCCAGAAGCCCTCTGGAAGCCAAAATCAGCCAGAAACCCACAGCCACCCAACACTGAGAACAACATAGAAGGGAGCAAAGCATCACCTCCCTGCTAGAGAAGCTGCTTCGCAATGCAGAACCATGAAATGGCAAACAGCAGAAGATTTACAGAGCAGAGCACACCATGGAGCAGCCTGACGTGGTGGGGACACATGTCCTTAATCATGGACAATTAGTCACACCATATCCTTCATTATTTACTCAGGGGATGGGAGCTCTCAGCTTCATCCTGAGTTATCAGGCCACAGACACAGATCAATATCATAACAAGGAGCAGAGAAAATCTTGTTAGAAAAATTGCTGCTTGAGGAGACCACCTGGTTTTGCTTCATTTGCCTCTGCATCTCTGCGCTGTCATTCCCTAGACTAACCCAGATAACAGAGGGACCACTCCTGATGTGACAGGCACCTGAGCAGCAATGGGACCCCACAAACATCCCAGAAACATCACTTCCAGGTGGCATTAAAATTCCTTCTGAGGCACAGACTGATTTCACCTCCTCCCCAGGAGGACTCTGTGCTGTATTTTGGTCAAAAGCGTTAAAGATTCAAGAAGCCCCTGCATGCCAGCCATGCTAAGACCTCTGCAATGCATTGTCTATCTACACTGCTGTAGCACTCCCAGACAAGCAGAACACTATTAATGTGTCTGGTTGTTCAGTGCTGTAACGCTATAACGTGATGGAAAGTGCAGTGATAATAGCAGGGTGGCAAAGCCTTTGGCTGCAGCAAATGAGGACAAGCCCAAATGAAGCAGCTGAGGATGCAGAAACGACTGAAAGAAGCTGCTTACCTTCAGAAGACCTCAGCTATGCAGGGATCTCCAGCAAGATACCCTTATCTCCACTGCCAACCCTTAAATGAGGTCTGGGAAGGGGTGGATCCTGGCTCCAGCCCTTCCTGACACACAGGTACATTGCATGCACCTGAGTTCCCCTGGCTTGGCCTGACTTCCCACCAGGTGCTCCATCACTGCTTCAAGCCATGACTCAGCATCTCCACTACAGGTGTCCAAGCTTTTAAGTCAAGCATTAAGTCCAGGCACTCGCTGTAAGCAGCACGAATCCCAAGGCTTCAAAGTGCTGATCTGGTAGAGGAGTTTGAGACAACGACATTGGTCAGGGTTGATAAAATGAAAAGCATGGAAATAAGCACATCCCTAAACAACGTGCAAGAAAAAAAATCCCAACGTGTTGAATTCTCTGTATTTTGCAGTATTCTGGTGCTGATTCATGAAATGTCCCAAGATGAAAGGGACCTGTAGGGATCACTGAGCCCAAGTCCAAGCTCCACGCAGAACCACTCAAAAAACAGACCATATGTCTGAGATCATTGCCCAGATGCATCTTGAACTCTGGCAAGCTTGGTGCTATCACCACTGCCACTGTTCCAATGCCTGACCACCCTCTCAGTGAAGAACCTTCTCCTGATATCCAACGGCCACCAGTGCTCCTGGGTCCATCCATATGGCTGGGATGGTGAAGAAGTGTGTTTCAACATGCAGAAACTCTTAACACTCAGAGGAGCTCCTGGATATTTTACTTCCACATCATGGAAATTGTTCCACACGGGGCTGTCCCACTGCTCTTCACGTTGGGTTCTCCCATTGCTGTACCTCTGGGCAGCCTGGTCTGGTGGTTGGCGACCCTGCACATAGCAGGGGCTTGAAACTGGATGTTCATTGTGGTCCTTTTCAACCCAGGCCATTCTATGTTTCTACGATTCACATCATAGGCAAATGGGAAATAGCAACTCTCCCAGCACCCTTACCTAGCTGCAGACACCAGAGCAAGCTCCCAGGCACACACTGGTCACTTGGCTGCTATGTCCATTGGGGGTTGGACTCAATGATCTCTTGAGGTCACATCCAGCCCCTACAATCTGTGATTCTGTGATTCAAATCAGTGCCGTAAGCACAGCACGGTGCTGTGATCACTTATTCTGCCCCTACAGTCATGCTTTGCCTTGGCAGTGGCTTAGCACACGGCATATCTCTGAAAAATCAATGCTCTTTCAATATGAGCCACCTCTTGGCAGCTGGAAAGGGGCACGAGGAGCTGCTGTGTGATTTGCTGCATAAGCTGTGCAGGAAAACAAAAGCTGACATTTGTAATTTGTTTAAAAGTGATCATAAACAATAAATCTTACCAAAACGCTGTGGATGCTGGTAATCAAACTGCAATCAAGGCATTCACTACAAAAGTAATCACTTCAATCAGGCAAGTTTTTCCAAAAACTGGAAACTTTCTGAGAATTCTGAGGCTGAGCCCCAGACCTGTGAGCTCCTAAAGGCCTTCCCACTGAAATACAGTGAAACTACCTTTGTGATATGGAGCCTCTTAGAGGAGTATTTAGGGATCAACTCTCGGGCAACTGAGAAGCTCTTTAAGAAGTCATGAGTGCCAGGAGATGGGAATCGGGTCAAACAAGAAAGCATTATTTTAGCAATGTTAATTCTACCTTTTTTGCTGCATTTACCCTCTGTGCTCCCAGCAAAGCTGTCGATACAAGTCAGAGAACGTGCAGCTGTGTGCCATGAATGCCTCACCCACAAAGTGTGAGTATTTCACAGAATCATAGATGTTCTTGGTTGGAAAAGAGCTCTAACATCATCAAGTCCAACCCCAACCCATCCCCACCACAACAAATGCTATTTGTTGTCAAATGAGCAAAGACCAGGTGTGAAAAAACCCAGCCTTGGAAGCCAATTAACTGGAGAGCTCCACCTGAAGCAGCCAGAACGCTCACACCACCACCAAATGGGTTCAAAACAGACAGGTTGAATTTGCTATGCAATACGTTTTGTGTTTTCTTTAACTAATGGGAGAACTGTGGTGCAGGTCTCCAGGGAGTTATTAGGCAAGGAAAAAATAATCAAGGACCATAAACCTGTGATAAATAATGCCATCGGAACAGGAAGCTGTTCCAAGACCCGCAGCATCCTCAGCCTCTGCTCTCTGATGACACACCCAGATAACACAACCTGTTTTTAGCCAGAAATCCAACCCACTCACAGCAGTTTGCCCATAACTGGCAAGCTCAGAACGCGCTCAGTTCTGCCACTGCCACCTGCTCCCTGCTAATGCCTATCAGCACCATTGGTTCATAACCTCCAAGAGAAAAAAAAGAGACAAAACAGCTAATGGAGAAGAAGTCTGTGTTATGTGCCAACACAGCCTCTTTCAGAAAAAGTACAGCAGGCACTGATACTCAGTTATTACAGTAATTGCACAGTGAAGGCCATTTGAGGCATTCTGGAAATGCAGCGCTGGAACTCAGGCAGGTCTCCCCAGGGTGGTCCTGCAGTGCGCTGCTACTGCTGGGTGGGCTGCAGAGGGGCCCCGGGTGCACCCAACGTGCCAGCGAGTGAGAAACCTCCTGAGGATGCTGCCATAGGCAGTCCCACAGCCATAGAGCCACGCAATGGTTGGGTTGGAAGGAATCTCAAAGACCACAGAACCATGGAATGGCTGGGTTGGAAGAGACCCCAAAGTCCCCCCAGTCCCACTCCTGCCATGAGCTGGCTGCCCCCATTAGCTCAGGCTGCCCAGGGCCCCATCCATGGCCTTGGGCACCTCCAGGGAATCACAGAATCATAGAACCATAGAATCACTACGGCTGGAGAAGACCTGCAGCAAGGGATGGAACTCCAGCACCAGACACACCAAGCTCCCTCTCTCCTCCCCTCCCAGCTAAATTGCACTGCAAATCAAGAGGCCACGTGGGTGTTTATAAATGCAAAGAACATAATGCTTGCTAAGTTTTAACTATCACCAAAGGGCTCTGCTCTCAGTCAAGCGTGAAGGCCCATTAAGGGAGGGCTGCAAATACATTTGTGCAGAGCAGGAAGCTCGCCTTGCCTGCTTTAATCCATTTCTTCCTCCAGGTCTGAAGGTGAAAACACAGTTAATGATACTTAAACTACAGTGAAGAATCACCTGGTACTGAGACGTGTCCCCTAGGGAGTATCTAAAAATATGAGTAAATAGCTCACAACAACATTAAAATATTCAGCAGCGTGCAGAAAGTGACCTCAGCCCCAGTCTGAAGCACTGACTTTGTTCATGATGTTCCCTGAACCCTATGAATTAAATTGTCCCCATCTCTTTAATCGAGTCACCCTTGCAAATATGAAACCACATTAAGATCCACATTGCTGGCTCCAGTAGGGCACAGAGCCACTGCAGAGCCTCAGCACACTTAACACCGTGCTACTGTGACAGGCTGCAGCTCAGGAGATGGGATACGTGCTGGGAAACCACGTAAAACATCCACGTGGCTTCCATATGCCAGCTTGGCATGCCCCATATGGGCCCAGCCCAGCCATCACACGGTGCACACTGAAACCCAGAGCTGCACTGCTATCCAAGGAACGACGTTTAGCTAAAAATGTTCAGTTAGATTGATGTTTTATATCACTCCTGTGATGGGGCAGGACAGCACACAGCACTCTGAGTGGTGAGGAAGGGCAGACAGAGCATCCTGAGAGCTGCGACGGCATGGAAGTCAGCGATTAATACGAATGGAGCAACCAGAAACAGACTCAGCAGACAATTCTTTGCCCTAATGAAGATCAATATTTTTAATTCCATTTTACCTGCTCGCCATCCCCGAGGACCCTTCCTCCTTCCTGCAGCCCTCGGTGTGAGCGCATCCCGAAACTGCATTCAGGAGCCCAGCTGGGGCAAGCTCAGACTGCACTTAGGAAGGGTGAAATGCACCTCACCTTACTTGTCCTGCTCGCCTGACTTTTGCCCCTAGAACAAAACAAATTCCAGATTTTGGCCATGTATTTTCCCACCAGTATCTCTACCTACAACAGAAAATGAGACACGTTCACAGGGCATATCTCTGAATGTTTTGTGCAACACCATCGCTTGTTGGAGACCATCTTAGTGCCTGTACGTCAGCAGCAGCCTTACAGGGCTGTAAGATACTCACACTTCGGTCATTTCAGTCTGAAATAAAACATATATGAAACCCTGAATAAGTTTAAAAACAATGACATAAGTGATTATGCAAATGTTAAAGAGAACGAGAAGACTGCTCACATCTAAAGCGTACAGAGAATGACCACTTCTTTTCCTCTTGGGAATGCAAGGAAACCTTTAACAGCCAACAGCATTTCCTGTCTTGTTCCTCGCTCCTTGCTCTGTGAAATCCATTTGCTGGCTTGCTGCCTCAGAGCTCATTCACTGCTGCAGAAGCAGAGAGCATCTGACGAACCTTCCACCCTTCATGGCCAAGGAGACAACAGTGTATTTCCTTCAGTGACTGCAAACACCAAAGCTTTCTAAAATGAGAAATCACCCAAAGGGCATCGGGGCATCACAGAGCCTTTCTGGGCTTCATGGAAACTAACAGGCTGGGCAGTGAATGTGTGGCAGGCAGGAGATGGGGCTAACTCCCACCCGTGGAAATGCTGCACAAATAATCACACCATTCTAAACAGCCAGAAGACAGCACGGTGGCAAGCAAGGGTAAAATTGGATTTGTCAGGGCAAATCAGGTCAGATCAACTTCATTTCCTTCCAAGGCAGAAGAATGGAGCTGCTGAATAGGACACCACTGGAGAGCCCTGCAAGATCAAAATTGGAAGTAATACTTTACAACAGTATTAACATACAAGAAAAATGAGAAAGATGCAGATTGTGAGCAAATGATGAAAAAGTACATTCTTACTTCCAGGTATCTATTGTATTTGCTGCACCAACTCAAAAGAGAAGAATTTCCAGGGCGGTGAGGCCCTGGCAGCGCTGCCCAGAGCTGTAGTGTCCCATCCCTGGAGGTGCTCCAGGCCATGGATGGGCCCTGGGCAGCCTGAGCGGATGGGGGGCAGCCAGCTCAATGCAGGCGTGGGGCTGGGGGCTGAAGGGTCTCTTCCAACCCAATCATTCTGTGGTTCTATGACCTTTAAGGTCCCTTCCAACCCAGCCATTCCACGGTTCTATGACCTTTAAGGTCCCTTCCAACCCAACCATTCCATGGTTCTATCATCCTTGAGGTCCATTCCAACCCAACCATTCCATGGTTCTATGATATTTAAGGCCCCTCCCAACCCAACCATTCTATGGTTCTATGACTCCATGACTCTACGAGTCTATGATTTATGGCAGAGATCAAGTGCAAGCATTCCGAGTTTCGGGATGCTGGCACATGCTGCTCCCACAGAGGCTGCTGCCTCATGCACAACCCTCCAAGAGTTACTCAGGACAGGCCCTGGGCTGGATGTGGATGCTGAGGGATGGGCCCATTTATGCACACACAGCACAGCTGGGCACACTGAAGGACAATGCAGTTGGTTTGATGCAGCACAAACAAGTACCCTTACAAAGACGTGACTTTTGATGAATCACTGCTTGCTTAGATTATATATGATGAAAGCAAAGCTTCTGCAGAGCTTCAGATTAGAACTACTACCATTTGCCTCTTCTGTATCCCAGAAGACATCTAAGGAAGAAAAGGGAAGAGCCGTGGAGGCTTCAGGCAGCAAAGCTGGGAGCTTCGGGGGTTGTGCTGTGAGCAGGAGGCACACAGCATCTGCTGTGCTTTCCTCTAGCAGCTCCTACGTGATGCCAGTACTGGAAAAAGATGTGCTGAACTGCCCTGACCATAGAATCATATCATGACATTCAAGCGCCTGCTTGTACCCCAGCACTGGGTGGGGATTATCCAGAGCCCCCGAACAGTTTCATCCCTCCTGCCCTCTGCCCACAGTATGTACCCCCCTTCCATCCCATCTCCCCCCAAACCAACACAAGATATAANGTGATGCCAGTACTGGAAAAAGATGTGCTGAACTGCCCTGACCATAGAATCATATCATGACATTCAAGCGCCTGCTGTACCCCAGCACTGGGTGGGGATTATCCAGAGCCCCCGAGCAGTTTCATCCCTCCTGCCCTCTGCCCACAGTATGTACCCCCCTTCCATCCCATCTCCCCCCAAACCAACACAAGATATAAATGGCACGATAAAAGGAAAACAGAGAACAAATACATTTTTCACTCCACCTCCAACTTCGTTCAATGCAAGCGGTGGTTTCTTTATATCTGTGAGACCTTGAGAACCATATACAGGAACAAAGTAGCTCTAGAAATTACCCAAACCTATTACCCAAATACAAAGCTTCGTATTGCAGCTCTTGGTTCCCTCAAGTCGCTCCAGTTCTGCAATCATTCACAAGTGGCTGCTCCTGAGATAAAGCTTTCCACGGAGACCGCGTCTCCGTCATTCACGCTATTCATGCTTTTAAAAGTTAAAAACAGTGGCATGTGCCTTTGATTCCGCTTTCTGCTCGTTCAATTAAAGAACGTGGCAGGCTGTTTGATTTCTTTCATCGGAAAACGGTGTTAAAAGGTTTTCAAAGTAACATTTCATGAGTTCTGAGGACGGAGTGATGCGTATCCCTGCTGGCTTCATGCCTATTTCAGGCTCATACTACCAGCTCCTCATCCAGCAATGGCAGCGGTTTGGAGGGCTCTGTGCTCCCAAAGGCAGACAGAGGGCTGGGGGGTTCCCAGCCCCTCCAGTTGGGCAGTGCCGGTGCTGGCAGTGGGGCTGGGATGCTCCATCACAACAGCTAGGAACCGGGACAACGGGCTGTGAAAATAAACGCTCCGAGCGCTCCCCCAAATTACATGCTATCATAATAATGGAGGGGTTGGTGATATATCAAAAATAATCCAAAATGATTAGCAATTACCCTCATGAATCATAACCGTCTTTGAATGCTGAAAAGCCATTTGAGCACTTCAGCTGTGAGGCTCCTCCATCGTAGCCAATGCTCCAAAACCCCGAAATAAACAGAGCCTGGAGCCCATCCCGAGCATCCCCAGGCGTTCCCATGCAGCCCCCGGGGCTCAGCCATGGGGTCAGCACAGAAGGAGCCCGGTCCCACATCCCCCCTCCTCCTCCACCACAGCAACGCTCAGAAAGCCCCAAAAATGCACCACGTGTTGGTATCTAAACAACCCGAAGCTGTAATTAAGGAGGGTATGGAAAGCGTAAAGCAATGTTTATATTCCCAGAAATTAAAATGTCAGCGACGAGGCAGTGAAATAATTTAATCAAGTTGGGAGGCATCTATGAGAAATCACTTTTACATGATTTAATGAGAGAAGGCATCGGAAATGGTGATTTTAATCAGCCGAGCGGGGCTCGCGAGCGAGAACCGCCCGCTTAGGGAACGCAGCTCACTTCTCCCAGAGACTGCTCCGTCCCTGCAGACACTCAGCACAAAATTTACTGTACATATTTACAGCTTCCCCAACCCCTGGGTAACGCCGCTAATCGGAAGTTTGAAGCAGAGAACAAAGCCGAAGAAAAACATCAACAAAACCTTGTAATTCAAAGCTGTGATATGTAGGAGAGCCAAATGCTGGAGCATCTCAAAGCACGCGGGGAGCCCCGATGTGCCATGGAGCCAAGCCCCAAACCCTGCATTGGCTCTGCTCTTTGAAAGGGTAGATAATAGCAGGACAAGGGGAAACGGTTTGAAGTTGAAGGAGGGAAGATTTAGGTTGGATGTCAGGGGGAAGTTCTTTACTATGAGAGTGGTGAGGTGCTGGAACAGCTGCTCAGAGAGGCTGTGGATGCCCCGTCCATCCCTGGAGGTGTTCAAGGCCAGGTTGGATGGGGCCCTGGGCAGCCTGGGCTGGTATGAAATGCGGAGGTTGGTGGCCCTGCCTGTGGGGGTTGAAGCTTCATGATCCTTGAGGTCCCTTCCAACCCGGGCCATTCTAAGATGTTATGATTCTCCTTCATCATGCTCACTTTGCCTCGCTCTGCTTAAGACCAAAGGCAGCTCCTGCCACGGCAATGCAAACAGGAGCAGCACTAAGAGCATAGCAGGAAACACATACTTTTGCTCTTTGCTCTGATTTGCTGGCTGCCCAGCTCTTGGCTTTGGCACCAGCAGATCTCTGAAGATGCAGCGCACTGTTAACCACAAAGGATGCTGTGGGTCTGAGCACAGTTCTGTTAACCACAAGGGATGCTGTGGGTCTGAGCACAGTTCTGTTAACCACAAGGGATGCTGTGGGTCTGAGCACAGTTCTGTTAACCACAAGGGATGCTGTGGGTCTGAGCACAGTTCTGTTAACCACAAGGGATGCTGTGGGTCTGAGCACAGTTCTGCAGCACTTTATGGGCACACACAGAAAATAATTTACTTGGAAAACAAAGCAGGGGTGTGGGCAGAAAGTACTGGATCTCCCCTTAAACTCCAGGAGCTGAAGAGGTGATGATACCAAAGCCTCTTCAATAAATACACAGCCCTACGATGCACAGCGCTGGGAAGGGTGCTGCCATCGGCTGCCGGATGCCCAAGCAGCCACCAACACTGCAAAATGACACCAACTCACCCATTCTCACGGCACAAATGCAGTCTTTCGGGTTTTAAAATCCAATTTCATATTGTTTAAAAACGAATGATGTGGAATAAGGGTGATGGTTTCCCTGCAGGAGGTGATAGAAGGGCAGGGAGTGACTGCCTCCAAGGGAGCTCTCAGGGCTGCCAGGTGGGCAGCTCTGCATTCAGCTCAGCACCTCCTGATCCTGGGATGGAGGAGGAAACCACCACTGGAAGGGGACACAGCAGACCACCCTATAAGGTCTCCCCACCATTAAGGCCAACCATACTTCCAGCAAAGCAAGGAATGTGTTCCAACCAAACACCGCGCAGTGGGCACTCAGATGGTGACCCAATCTGAATTAATGGCAAAAAGAATCAACTTTTCGCATTTCTCATCCTCACAGGCAAACTGAAAAGCAGTCAACATTTGTACACAGAACCAAAAATAGCAGCCCAGCATCTGAACAACTGCGAGTTATTTCTGGCCCCTCCGTTCCACCGCTCCTTCCACGCCAGCAGAAGGCATTTCAAACCTCTGCTGTGTGCCTGACACCACCAGACCTCCCCGCAGGGCCTTCCTCCTCTACTCACAATATTACAGATTCTTTAAAACCCTTTCATCCCTCCACGTTTCATCAAGACAGAACTCACTGTGCTCGATTTTACCCAATATTCATCTCATCTCACAAAACTAGGTCACAATGTTTGCAAGCTTACACGAGTTAGCCTTTATAAATCCAGAACGTACCTCCTGTTTTTCCTGTTCTGCGTATGTCTACGTCGAAAAATAAAGCATCTGTGGAGTATAGCAACACACGACTTCCTGCTCCAAATTCTGATGGGCTATTTACAAAACCCCTTTTCTCGGGCAGTAGTATTTTGAAACCATCCTGCTGAACAGCCCCGGAGCCCCCTGGGCAGCATCAGCCTGGCAGCCCCAGCACGAGGCAGCTGAGCAATGCACAGCAGTCTTCTTGAAAAGAGTAAGGATTCATAGCTGCTGCCATGGCCTCGCTGGCGCTGAAGGCTGACGTTACTGAAACGCTGCAGCCTGAGCTTCTGCAGGATTGCCAGCCATGTGGGCAAAGCTGTGCAGCACAGAAAGGCTGGAAAAATGGTGAAGACATTCAGAGTATCCCCACTAAGCATCTTTCTGCTGAAGTCAGAGAGAAGAAAGCAACGCAGGGCACGGCAGCAGCTCCCAGTCCCAGCTGGACCACAGCTCCAGTGCCCAGGTGGTGCTGTAGGACACCCAAATGCTCCAGTGCTGCAGGACACCCAACCATACCACTGAGCAATGCCACAAGACACCCAACTGTACCATGGGGCGATGCAAAAGGACATCCAACTGTACCGTAGGGTGATGCCAAAGGACACCCAACCGTATCATTGAGCAATGCTGCAGGACACCCAGCCATACCAATGGGTGACGCCAAAAAACACCCTACTGTACCATGGGGTGATGCCAAAGGACACCCAACTGTACCATGGGGTGATGCCAAAGGACACCCAAATGTACCACTGAGCAATGCTGGAGGACACCCAGCCATACCAATGGGTGACACCAAAAAACACCCAACTGTACCATGGGGTGATGCCAAAGAACACCCAAATGTACCATGGGGTGATGCCAAAGGACACCCAAATGTACCACTGAGCAATGCTGCAGGACACCCAACCATATCATGGGGCGATGCCAAAGGACACCCAACCATACCATGGGGTGATGCCAAAGGACACCCAACCATACCATGGGGTGATGCCAAAGGACACCCAACTGTACCATTGAGCAATGCTGCAGGACACCCAACCATATCATGGGGTGGTGCCAAAGGACACCCAACCATACCATGGGGTGATGCCAAAGGACACCCAACCGTACCATGAGGCAATACCACAGGATACTCAACCACACCACAGGCAATGCTGCAGATCTGATGGTGTCATGTTTTGTCCCCCAGGAAATCCTACCTGAGCACAAGCCAGTGTCACTGAGAAAGGCAGCAGGGATTTTGCCACCTCACACAGAGCACTGCTTTGGTAACATACACTTCCAAAAAATCAGATGAATATTTTCACTTTGAATGTAATAAATACATTTCCAAAAAAAGAAAAATCACTGAATTATTATGACTTTCAATGAAGAGAAGACTTTGGCCGTCTGGAAACATTCACATTTTAATCATGCATGGCCTTCAGCAGGCAGCCTGAGCAGCAGCGAGCCCTGCAGGGTGACACCTGCGCGGCGGAGCATCTGCTCCACGACTCACCCGTGGTTTCCACGATGCCCTCCAGGATGACGACGATCTCGAACTGCTCCGTCTGCATGCTGCGCTGGGACAGGTCGTAGAAGGGGCTCTTGGCATCGATGACGTGGCAGATGGTGAGCGGCGAGACGAGGAAGAGCTGGTCAGCACCTGTGCTGAAGCCCACGTCCAGCTCCAGCTGGTCCAGCGGCAGGAACTCACCCTCGGGAGTCTGGCGGGACTGGGGGAGGACAGAGGGAGAGGGGTCAGGGTGGGAGGAAGGCCCCAAGCCCCATATCAAGGCACGGGCTCACACAGCCCGCAGCCACCCACAGACCTCTGGCTCCCTCCAGCTTTACTCCTCACTCTTTATTTCTCCTCGCGGCGCTGTGAATAGGAAGGAACAGAACACTGCACTCCTTCCCAATCGTTATTTTTATTACAGTTTCCCATTAGTCTCTATTTGGGGCTAGGAAAAGCTTTATGAATCTGTGTTTGCCATACGTAGAGCCCCCAAATAACGTTCCATCGCTGCCTGAAATGCATTTCCACCATTGCCCACAGCGTGCCCCGTGGAGCCCCATGGCCAGGTGGGAGCTGCAGAAAGACTGCAGGAAAAGGGAGAGAGCGGAACAGAAAGGGATTAAGTGCCTCGCTGGGATTTGGTTTCTATTTTTAAAATATTCACACGACGTGGTTGGATCGGAAGATGTAATCCCAGCGAAACAACGATGTCTGCCAGTGCCCCGCAGTTCCAGCTGAGAAATGGGCTTTCATCTGTGCATGCGAGCACTGCGACCCGTCGCACCCACATCGCCCTGCGCAGCGCCACGGCTTCACGCACAGAGCCAAGGAGCACACAGAGCACATCTGCACAAACACCTGCCCGGCAGCCGAAGGCTCCTTCCCTCCTGAGAAGTCTGCTGCTTTTCAGCCAGAAGGCAGAAGGTGGGCAAGGCAGCCAGCACAGCATGCACACAGGGCGAGGAGCGGCGCGGTCCCAGCCGGATGCCAGGGAGCTGCCCGAAATGTGGGTGCAGGGCAGGAACTCGAGGACAGGAGATGGTGAAGGCTCAGGTACTGATTGCAAAGAGATGCTGCCGTACCACGGACATTGTAACCACGAGAGGATCGATAAAAACTCGGTACTTTAAGTACACTGGAAAAGGAAATGTATCCAATTTGACATGCTGACAGAGGAAGAAAATGATGGGGAAAAGGTTAAAAACAGGCAAATTCTGTGCCTCTACTTCAGCTCCTCCGGGGCCCCAGGAAACCCATCCCAGGCACCGTCTGGGCTGCACTGGAGCGCCAGGCAGGATTCAGCGCAGGGCACAACCACCCCCATCGTGTACCATTTTGCTGTCCTGGTCAATACACTTGTGGAAAGAAACGACCTTGGGGGACTGTTCTGACCCAGCGTCACATGGGGACCAAAGCACAGCGCTGCCAGCGTTCCTCTTGGCTCTTCACAACCACGGAGATCCATTCTGCACAAGGAGCACCGCCACGAGAGAGGCTTTGCAGCAACTCTGTGTTAGCATTTTCCATTACGGTTTGCTTTTTTCCCTACACCGTCTTCTTAGCAGGGAGAAAAAAATAACAACAAAGCAGTTCTCAGGCTTTCCAACTGTCCATAGCATCTACCAGCAGAACAACGTGGAAAGCAGCAGGGCAGCAGCAGGGCAGCAGCAAGCAGGCACAGCTCTGCACTGCTCTCCACTGAGCGCACACTGCGGTGCCCATGGACAGAACTCCCAGAGGAGCACTTTCACAGCACAGTTTCCGTCCCCGGGCAATGATCACCACTTTGTCTGAAAAGCCACTGTGACACCATTCACTTTAGAAGAAAAACAAAGAAAGAAAGAAACAAAAAACAGCAGCAAAGCCTTCCGCCCTCGGGTTCTTCCAGCACTATCACGGAGCAGGACTTCCGTGGAGGCGGCTTCGAAGTTGCACAGATTGCACGGAGCCACACCAAGTGCAAAGCTCAACTTTCAAAATTCCACTGGAATTGTTCCATTCGGACACAAACAGAGCTGGTTTTTTTTACATCTGTGACAGAAAGGACCCTCTCAGCCTCTCTGAAGCCATATGGACACCGCTCATTCCATGTGCAAGGCATGGGGGTCAGCACGGTGCCGGAGCTGCTCCCGGGGCTCAGTGCACGCTGTGCCACCATCCAACTTCTGACATGAGCCAATAACTGGGGTTCACTCATATCAGCACAGCAGAGCCACAGCCCGAGCCGACTGCTCAGAAAGAAAGGACCAAGAATGGATGTGTCCACTCAGAGCATCCTGGCACAATCCCATCCCCCAGCCCTCTGGGAAGGAGATGGGGGAGTCCTGCAGATGCCTTCAGCTGCCTCCACGGCTCTGCCTTCACTCTGGGCACGGTCTACCCCGTTATTTGGGATGCAGTGGGGGTCCTGCTTGGTGCAAGCAGCGGCAATGCTGCCCACAGAACCCCACCAGCAATACCCATTGGGGTGAAAACACTGCATCTTCAGATGCCTCCAAGCAAAAGGCAGCTGCATATTGCTGGGGGTGGGTGCAGCAGATGGAACACGAGCATCCCTCACAGGCAGAGGGGGCTGCCTCAGAGTGGGGCCCCCAGAGCACCCAGCATCACATCCCCCATAGCCAGGAAATGTGCAGGATGCTCTGTGTGTGCCAAACAGCACCTGAGCCATCCCCTTCCACCTCCTGCACATTTATTTCAGCTCACCTACATATAAAACCATAATAATGAGTCTCAAATAGATATTCAGTTTTCCTTGGTAATGCCTCACACTTATTTTTCCTTAGACACGCAGGGCCATTAGCACGGCTTTTGCACATCTAACCCTGACATTCAGCTTTCTGTGAAGTTCGTGCACCACAGAAATGAAGTTCTCTCTAGCTGGAGCCTTCAAGAGCACAGAAATGAGCCAGAAAGGCAAACAGGTCCCTTTGAAAATACACACCAAGCAATTCCAGCTAAAAAGCAGTTGCCTCTCAGAGAAAGAATCTAGTGTCTGATAGGTATTTACATGTGAAACAGTGTGGAATGTAAACACTGTTACACGGGGATGATGTCTCAAGAAGAAATCCTTTACCCAGAGGCAATGAGGCCCTGGCACTGCCCAGAGCTGTGGTGCCCCATCCCTGGAGGTGCCCGAGGCCACGGATGGGCCCTGGGCAGCCTGGGCTGGGGGGCAGCCAGCCCACGGCAGGGCTGGGGCTGAAGGGTCCCTTCCAACCCAACATCCCGTGGTTCTGTGATCTTTAAGGTCCCTTCCAACCCAACCATTCTGTGGTCCTATGATGTCTGAGGTCCCTCCCAGCCCAACCCGTCCTGTGGCTCTGTGATACGATTCTCTGGCAGTGACTTACCTTGAGCAGCTTGCAGCGGATCTGCGCTGAGACCATATGGCTGTTGCGGAGGTTCCCCACGCGGAACATGAGGGTGAGCTTGCCGTCCCGCATGGAGATGGCCGCGTGCTCGCTGAACATCAGGGTCTCAGCCCTCTTCTTGGGCTGGGACATCTTGATGAACATGCAGCCGATGAGGAAGGCGTCCACGATGGAGCCCAGGATGGACTGGAAGAGGAAGAGGATGATGCCCTCGGGGCATTTGTCCGTGATGTAGCGGTAGCCGTAGCCGATGGTGGCCTCGGTCTCGATGAAGAAGAGGAAGGCGGAGGGGAAGTTGTAGACGTTGGCCACGCAGGGGGTGTAGCTGTCGTCGTGAGCCTTGTTCAGGTCGCCCCGCATGTAGGCGATCACCCACCACATGGAGGCCATGAAGAGCCAGGCCACGGTGTAGGTGAGGACGAAAATGAAGAGGTTCCAGCGCCACTTGAGGTCCACCAGCGTGGTGAAGAGGTCGGACAGGTACCGGCTGGTCTCACCGCCCAGGTTCCCGTGCTGCACGTTGCACCGCCCGTTCTTATCCACGAAGCGCTGCCGCTTCCCCCGCGGGGCCGCCCGGGGCGGAGGCAGCCCCCCTCCGCTGGCCGAGGTGCTCACCACCTGGTACTCATCGCCCAGCTTCCTCCGCAGCGCCGACATGCTCCGCTCCGCTCCGCGCGGCACCGCACCGCACCGCGCCCCGGCGCCGCCGCTCTGCGGGCGCGGAGGCACCGCTTTGCGCGGCCGCCACCCACGCGGAGCCGCCGGCAGAGGAGGCGCGGGGCGGCCCCGGGCAGTGCGGGTACCGCCCCTCCGAGCACCGCCCCTCCGCGCATCCTGCCCGCCTCCTCCTCCGCAGTGCCCCGCGGAGCCCCGGGAGGGACGGGATGCGCTCCGGGACGCGCAGGGTACCGAAACGCACGAAGGGCAAAGCTAGCGGGAGGGATGGAGAGCTCGCAGCCGCTGTGCACTCGAGCTGCCGGCAGCAATGCGCGCTGAGCGATGCGGCCGGGAGAGCCCCGATGTGCGGTGGCCGCGCTGAGGCACCGCGGGGGGAGCGGTCCTTCTCTCCGTGCCCGAGCCCGGGGGCAGCGGCGGTACCCGGAGCACAGCGCCCGCAATGGGGCTGCGGGGGGGACACGTCAGAACGAACATCGACCACCACACATCGCACGTTTTCAAACCGGGAGCAAAAATAGAACTAGAAATCACGTCTGGGTGCGGGAGACATTTCGGGGACTTCATTAGAGCTTTACAACAGCTTATGCAAACTTCACTTCCCCTTCGCTTCCCCTTCCCTTCCCCTTCCCAGTGCCTGACTGCTCGTTGGAGAACTGCCTCCTAAACCCAGCCCGACCCTCCCCAGCACAAGGTGAGGCCGTCACCTCCCGTCCTATCGCTGGTAATGTCATTAACCCCAACGCTGCGGCTGCAGGAGCCACATCAGTGCAAAGGAAACTACTTCCTCCTAATTGCTGCAATTCAATTTATCCGATTCTTCTTGCTCCTGGAAGGACTCTCAGACTGTCTGTTTCCTGTCGCATGGGATGAGGTAAGGAAACAGTGTGAGTGGGGAAGAGAATGACAGATGCTCAGCAATGTTATTCAGCATAGGAGTGCTGCTGGTGACAAGCAGGCTGCCCTAGGACTGCTGGCCCCGCTCGGTGCTGCCAGGAGCTCCACAGTGCCTCTGCAACTGCAGGAGAAGGTCAAGGCACCATGGAACTGCCTCGAGCTCTCCTTCCCTCTGCGCGCCATGGTGCCATACCCGGCTTCCCAGCTGAGCCCGGATCCCAGCAGCGATGCCATTAGGAAAAGCCCAGAACCCTTTTCCCATCCAAACCACAAGCGGATTATTTCTCAGCAATTAGGTGTGCTGCTGATACAAACAGCGTTGCTGGCGGCAGAAGGAAACACTCATTGGGATGCAAAGCCACTCTGGAAACCCATGTGGGGGTTTCCAATTCAAATTCAAATCGAGTTCCTAAATGTTCTTAGATTGCAGAACAGAAAATTCCACCGTGAATCATCAGATTGGTTCATAAGCAAATACACGCTCAAATCAGGGGATAAAGGCAGCTAAGGAAGTGCAAAGCTGAGAGAGACACCCCAGAGTTCAAACCAGCTCTACCACTTCCCTTCTTTACAATCTCTCCCGGCTTTGTGCCCTATCATTTACATTTCTGCCCCAACCTTTTATCCCTTTGCTCTCCCATGGCTTAACGTGTTATGAATGGAGGTGAGGAGCTGTGCCCGCACACCACAAATTGGGCACATCAGCCCTGAGCTGTATGGAACCAACAGGCAGAGCTCTGCTAACAGATACATTTCTGGTTCTGCCTGTTTGCTTCCAGGGCCAGGTGGATTTGGATAGTGATAGGACAAGGGGAATGGTCTTAAACTGAGATGGGGGAGGTTGAGGTTGGATATTAGGAGGAA
Source organism: Pavo muticus (assembly GCA_016647715.1). Lineage (NCBI taxonomy): Eukaryota > Metazoa > Chordata > Aves > Galliformes > Phasianidae > Pavo > Pavo muticus. The sequence continues at coordinate 1,025,588 of JACDJE010000148.1, forward strand.
GGTTTTCACTCAGAGGGTGGTGACGCACTGGAACAGGTTGCCCAAGGAGGCTGCGGATGCCCCATCCCTGGAGGCATTCAAGGCCAGGCTGGATGTGGCTCTGGGCAGCCTGGGCTGGTGGTTGGCAACCCTGCACATAGCAGGGGGTTGGAACTGGATGAGCATTGTGGGCCTTTGCAACCCAGGCCGTTCTATGATTCTATGATTGTATGAAATGCAGTTCAGTAATGCAAAGGGCACAGCACTGACCCACAGCACGCACAAGTTCAGCGTGGTAGAGGCGGCCAATTACAGAAGTCCAGCAGTGTGCTCAGAAAGCGAAATCAATCTTCATTTCAGATGAACAGTTACAGCAGAAACGCAGCAAACACCTTTTTCTACGACAATAAATGGTTGTTAGCTGAAGACAGGCATTCAAATGATCTTTACATTTCCCATTGGTGCTATTAGCAAACTCGCATTTTCCGATAAAACGAGTGTAAATCACGGCCATAAATCACCACAGCGCGGCTGTGCAGCATTGCACAGGGAGTGGGGCAGCCCAGCCCCACCTGGAGCCAGCACAGCACCCAGCCGTGGGCACAGCACCCACCCTATCCCACAGCCAGGGCCGGGTCCAGCACCCAGCGTAGGTGGTGCAGCTCTGGGAGCTGCTCCCAGTTCACCACCAGCGGTGTCCTCACCTCTGGCACAGAATCACAGTCATAAGGCTGGAAAAGCCCTCCAGGATCCCCAGCCTGCAGCACAGCTGACACAGCACACGGGAGCATGAAAAGGTGCACTTTTGGTTTGGTCTGTATGGATCTGCATCCTGTACCTGCCAGTATGCACCAGTGCTGCACCAGCTGCTCATTTTCTGTTTGCCAACGCAGGCACTCAGCTCCTGCCATGTCCTCCCGTGGGCAGCACCCAGCCTGGAGTCTGCACGGCGCAGCACTGGCATTTGATGGAAGAAAAAGATTCACAGGAGCTACAAAAACAGAAAGAAGTGTCTGCTCTTCCAGCACTCCGGCTTGCCTTAGAAATGTATTTTCAAAGCTACAGCGCCAGAGAGCCGAACTGGGGTCGTTTGTAGGCTTTTATGAGCTTCTTATTTGAAGTCTCAAACCACGAATTCTTCCCTAAATAAACTCACACCTCGCAAAAATGTGCAGTTAGTGCTCCGGAACATGGGCAGCTAAAAATACACCCAATTATCTCTGCTTGAAATGTCAGCACAGACAGGTCTGCAAAAGAGTCCTTCCCCATCACGTCTTAAATAACGGAGCAGAGATGAAAGTTGGATCTGCTCCTGGCACCTGGGAGAGCGGAGAGTGATGCTGGATGTGGCCGGGCTTCTTGGAAGAGCTTAAAGGAAGGAAGAAAAAAGTAATAGAGAGAAGTGTGTCTTTGTTGTTGGTTGGACGGGACGATCCTGTGGGTCTTTTCCAACCTTAGTGGTTCTATGATTCTATGATTTGTGGGGGGCTTCCTGCTGGGTTTGGGTGCCAGGAGCTTCGCCACCCTCTCGACCCCGAGGAGCTCACTGTGCAACACTCTGCTGGGATGTGGGCAGCACTGCAAGCGCTGTGGGGAAGAAAAGAATAAAAGAAAAGCTCATTTGCCCCATCTCCAGGCAAAACAGAAGAATAAAGCTGGGTATGCTGAGACAGAGCTTTTCCAGAGAGGGGCTCAGAAGGATGTTATTGAAATGAGCTCACCTGCGAGACCGAGGGAGGTGTGTTACTGAGGCAGACGTTAGCACGGAGCGCCAGGATGCTCCAAGCGAGCATTCTGCTGCTGGTCAGCAAAATGGAACCATTGGCAATGGAAGCCATCCCAAGGGATGTCTGCATGCAGAATTCATAAGCCACTGCTCTCTCAATTCTCTTACAGCAAAGCGAGACACGTACAGCAGTTACATCGATATCCAAGCTGTCTTTGCTGGGGAGATCCAAGAAATGGCCCCAAGCTGTTGTGGAGGGGGAGGAATGAGGGATGCTCGAGCAGACCAGGTGAGGGGATGAGTCTGATGTGAAATATTGGCACAGGGCAAATTTCTGCCTGATGTGCTGGCAACAAATAGACGTGGGCAACTGGAAACGGGCAAGGAGGTGGGGGATGAAGCCTCACCCTGCACGATGTGCTGGTAACGTTACATATACCTCAGCTGCCTCCATGCATTTCCTTCCTGACTTTGTCATTAATGACCATCAGCACAGAAGGAAGGGCTCACATGGCAAGGCTTCTCTTTCTCTTGTAGTGCAAAATAAGGACAGACAATACGTGCTTTGTTTGCTCATTCCTTACTCCTAACCTCAGGGCTTTCAAAACGTTCATAGTTTTGTATGTATGGAATATAAATCCTTCCTTTCTTTCTGCCTTTGCACCTAGGAAATGCCAAAGAAAGCTTTGCTACGCTTCAAACCCGTGTGATTTAAAATACATTTTCCTCGCATCTCAGATGTGTTTCAGAAGAGTGCAGCTCCCACTGCAGTTCCTGGGATGTCAGAACCTCAATACATTTCCATCCCTCGCTGCTCAGCTTTGATTAAAAGCAAGCCCTGCTATTTCTAGTGCTTGCACACAAGCCAGTTGATCTTAAGAAATGAAAATGTTCCAGAAGAGGGAATAATGAGCCCTCCAAGAGCACCTCCTTGCACCCCAAGGAAGGGGATTCTCACCAGCAGCCCGCTTTGTGTCCACCAAAACCACCACTCATTGCCACCAGAGAGCACAGGAGACGTGCCCACAGAATCACAGAACCATTCAGGTTGGAGAAGACCTCGAGGATCCCCAACCCAACCCAACCCAACCCCACCATGCCCACTGGGCAGACTGTGCCAGTGCCCGACCGCTCTTTAGAGAAGGTCTTCCTCATTCCCAACCCGACCCAATCCCTTAAGGCAAGCCTGGAGCAAACTGCAACAAAACCATTAAGATATGCTGAAGAACAGCAACACTCATATATATATATACATGTATGTATATGCATCCACCTATACAGTATGTAGCTGTACCTACAGATTTAGTATACTAGAGACAAAAAGCTCTACGAAGGTCTCGCTTCATCTGCTTTGCAAAGGCAGGAGCTCCCTACAGTATATTCTCCCAGCCCAGCTCTCGCAGCCTTGCCATACATTTGGCTAGAGGCTAATTCCATTTGACAAATTTTGAACAAAGCATTTACCAACCTTAGCACCTCCTCAGCACATTTCCTCCCTTCTCTCCCCGTTCTTTTCTAACATGCCCGGCTGCTGAGCTACACCCCGCTAGCACAAAGCACCGGCTGAAGCACTTCTCTACAAAAAGAGCTTTTTGGGTTCCCTGGAGACCTTCTGACCCAACGTGTCCTTTTCAGCCTACTGATTCAATTAGGTTCATTTTACTCAGTAAACTCTCCCTTAAGGAGTTTTCCTTCAGCTTCTCACTGCAATGGAAAGTAACACCTGCATCCCCAGAACTGCCTGGTGAGGTCCCAGAGAGCTGCCCCCAGGGAGTGAGAACCCAGAGCAGCAGCACGGCTGTTTCTTCTTTTTTTCATTGCTGTGTGGTAGAAAGGGATTTCAGAAATAGAAAAAGGGTAAATCAAGCAAAACATGATCTCACGTGCAGACCATACAAGAAGTTATCTTCACAGCTTTGGCTAGAGATCACTTATGCAGAGATGCATAAAATGAGGGGTTGCAGCTTGCTGATTTCTGAGCATCCTGCTCTGGCATGTGAAAACCATGAGGTTCAGCTCTAATATAACGCAGAGCCAGGTACTGATTTTCTCTCAATTTCCCTGACCTCAGGAGGTGCAGAGGACAGGCAGGCTGAGCCACTGGGGTGAGCAGTGAGCAACCCTTGGCACGTGGCCCTGCCACCAACCCGTCCTGCAGTGAGTGCAGCACCCAGACAGCCGTGAAGGGAAAGGAGAACCCGGCTGCGTTGCTGAGGGTTGAATTAAGGAGCACCAATTTAATCACTTCCAGGCGTGACTCATTCCCTGTGGCAGATGTCACCTGGCAGACAACGAGGGCGTATCATACAATGAATGGAATCGCTCCGCTCAGATGTCTGGGGCTCTGAGCAGAGGAGCTGTGCTGGCTGTGCAGACTGAACCCGTTGCTCACGTATCCCATTGAGCACAGCCTTATTAGTGATGGTGGGTGATACCAGGCAGGGCCGGGACAGCTCCGTGCAGGCTTGGCATGTCCCCACATGTAACACATTCAACTCATGGTGATTTTCTTAAGGGCTTGATCCCCAGGAATTTTTATCACCATGTAACTCCCGAATGTACCTCAAAAGAAGAGAGAAAAACACAATTGACACATTGGAAGGAAGGGAAGCCATCCAGAGGGACCTGGACGAGCTGGAGAAGTGGGCCCATGAAAACCTAATGAGGTCCAACAAGGCCAAGTGCAGGGTGCTGCATTGGGTCGGGGCAATCCCAGGTATTGATACAGACTGGGGGAAGATCTCCTTGAGAGCAGCCCTGCGGAGAAGGACTTGGGGGTCCTGGTGGACGAGAAGCTGGACGTGAGCCAGCAGTGTGCGCCTGCAGCCCGGAAGGCCAGCTGTGTTCTGGGCTGCATTAAAAGAGGAGTGGCCAGCAGGGAGAGGGAGGTGATTGTCCCCCTCTGCTCAGCTCTTGTGAGGCCCCATCTGCAGTACTGTGGCCAGGCCTGGGGCCCCCAGCACAGGAAGGACGTGGAGCTCTTGGAGCGGGTCCAGAGGAGGGCACTGAGATGGTCAGAGGGCTGGAGCAGCTCTCCTATGAGGAAAGGTTGAGGGAACTGGGCTTGTTCAGCTTGGAGAAGAGAAGGCTGCAGGGAGACCTCATTGTGGCCTTCCAGTACTTGAAGGGAGCGTCTAAACAGAAGGAGGAACGGCTGTTTACCAGGGTGGATGGTGACAGGACAAGGGGGAATGGTTTCAAACTGAGACAGGGGAGGTTTAGGTTGGATGTTAGGAGGAAGTTTTTCACACAGAGGGTGGTGAGGCACTGGAACAGGTTGCCCAAGGAGGCTGTGGATGCCCCATCCCTGGAGGCATTCATGGCCAGGCTGGATGTGGCTCTGGGCAGCCTGGGCTGGTGGTTGGCGACCCTGCACATAGGAGGGGGTTGGAACGAGATTGTGGTCCTTTGCAACCCAGGCCATTCTGTGATTCTGTGATTCTATGAAGCACACAGTTTGGGTTTTTTTTTTTCCTTTTTTAATGAAAAATGAGATGCTGGTTGTTTCCCTCGCTGTAATTATAGCCCCATTACCAATCCTAACTGTTAACGCTTCTGCAAAATGCAAAAAGAAACATACCTCTGCCTGCACTCATTACTCACAAATAGATTATTTTATGATTCATCTAAATGATTCACATACTATAATTAACACGAGCTCTGCAGTTAATTGCATCTCTGTGAAACAGTTTAATAATCAGAGTAGTAACTTGACAGGCTTTTTTTAATGGCGTCTGTGCGATGGATGTTTTATATAAACTGCAGCTTATTAGAAGCAAACACACAAATACATCTTTCTCTGCAGACAATCTGGATCATTTTAGGCTTAGGAAACACAGAAGCAGGTAAGCTTTGAGAGAAAAGATTTATGTGTTTTTTCTCTCTGTTTGCACAAGTGTCTCTGTCAGTCCATACGACAAACTGTAGATGAAGGCAACGTCGCCTCTCCTGACTCTTAACACCACAACTTCATTTTCACAAGGTTAATACCAAAAAGGTTTCATTTAGACAAGAATTGGAACCATGTTAGTGGTCTGTTAGCACTTGGGACTGCGCTTCTCTGGAGCCCCTTCCATGGAGCCAATGCCACAACGCAGCCTCTGCCTCCCCACCTCCCAAGGATTCTTTGGCATTCACACTTACAATCCTTTATTTTTAAAGCAGACTCTCCTCCACCCTCACCAGAACTGACCTCAGGATTCAAGATGTGACTGAAAGAAAATCCTCCAGCCACAAAAATAAGCCTGAAATGCCGTTATTGGCACCGTGTGTTCAACATCACTGCTCCGTTATGCTGCACGCAGCTCCCCAACCATTGGCACTGTTGCCAGGAGGGCTGAGCAGCATCATCAGCAGCTGCAGTTCCCACCCTCTGGCCCTCCTGTGCCCCACTCCAGAGAGAAGTTGAATTTATAGGAAAGCTGTACCTTTCCCATTGGTATTTTCCCCCAAAGCACAGCTGCTTGATGGAGCATTTGAAGAGTGCTTACCCCAGGAGGTGACGTTTTGGGTTTCGCATGCTGGGATCTGGAACATTCAGCCCTAAGAGCCACCCAAGGAGAAGCCAAAGGCAACCACAGCAACCACCCCACCTCCCATCGCTCTGCCATTTGCAAACTGTGCACGTAAATAAGGGCCGGGCAAAGAGATGGGTTGTGCTGCAAAGCCAGCCTTCCAGCACACAGCACCACTGCGCCATCAAAGGACTTAAGCAGAAAAAGACAGAAGCACCAGAAGAAAACTAAACCAGTATATTTTAATTCTACAAAAATGTATAAATATTTAAATGTACAGCAAAGAGTACCAGGATGCCATTTAATAACGGTTACAACATTTAAAATGTGCAATTCTTTATCCACAATCTACCTCTATAAATTGAAGTTAATCCTCGCACTCATCCAGGAGCGCCGCTACGCAAGGCCCCAGGCCGCCATGCCTTGCTCCATCTCCCACTCCACCAAAGCCCACCACAATCCCAACGCTCCCCCCAGTAACTGTGTGCCCCAGGTGTTCGTGAGGGCCCACTTACCAAGCTGGCCTGAATGCGGAGAAGAGAAATAAACAGGGATGGTAACCTGCTGGAGCAGTGGTTCTTGATGGAAGTGACCGAGTGTTGGAGTAGAAGAGCTGACACAAAGCCATGGACTGCCCACTCAGCACCACCAGCCCAGCACAGCTCCTGCTGCTGGGACAGCCTGCGGCTCCTTTTGTCTCCCCACGTTGTTCCACGTGGGGAATGCAAGGATAGATAGCAGAGAACCCATTGAGCTTGGAGGCTCTGCCCAGCACCCACAGCAGACACAACCAGAAGGTGCAGATACAAAGCCAGAACATGCAGTTCTGCAGCAAAGCACACAGCTTTTCTTCAGAACACTCTTCAAAGAAATAAATCCTTCTAGTGGCTGGGCAATATGTGTGCAGAGAAACTCGTCCAGCTGGACAGATCACAACGCCTCACTGCTTGTGCCTGGCTTCTCCTGTGTCCTTGGGCTAGCAGCGTGCTGATGACCCCACACACCACGGCTAGCCCTCACTTCATCAGTGCAATTCTTAACACAAGGACTAGAAGCAATTCTCTGGTGAAAATGATAAAATAATTATATTTAGTATTCGTAGAGTTCTCTTTATTTTAAACACACTGTGCAAATAGAAGCCAGTCCTCCCAACACCCTTCGGAGGTATTCATAAACGGGGAGCCAAACAGAACCACGCTTATCAGATGTGGTCCGTGACTCAGAGTGCTCCCCTTTGTGGGCACACAACCAAAGGAGATTGCAAATTATTTGTCAGGGAAACACAGAAATTTAGGAGATGGAGGAAAGACTGGGGTCCAAGCACTCAGGAACTTACATTCATTCCCTACATCACAACTTGTCACCCTTGATGTTGTATCAGCATGTAAGGTGCCCCTCACCACTGCCACCTCATTCTACATGAGAGGTTTATGCGACATTCTTCTGGAAGGACTTAGGGGTTTACCATATTCTCACAAAGGAGGCAGATCCAGGATCTGACACCTCATCAAGGAGGTAGGTCTGGGATTCGAGCCAACAGAAACACTCACTGTGTCTGAGGCTGAATTCAGTGCTTTTTTTCTAAGTCAGAATGTAATTTCTCAGTCTCAGCCACTCTGAGACTGCACCACAAGCCTAGCCAATCGCAGACTGCTTGCACCTCTCACCACCTTCGAGCAACGATGCCAGGAGAACCTCCCAATGCAAACACAGCCTCTAAGAAGCGCAGCAGCCGCCACCTCGTGCACTGGGGATGCTCTGTCAGCGACACAGTCACACCGGAGGTAGCCATCAGTTGGCACCATGAGTGCACACTCCTAATGCTCATTGGATGCTGTAGGACCTCCCATAACTTTTACTTCTGCAACGACAAGCAAAAGCCAAGCATCTGGATATATCATCCACCAACCTGAGTGGCTGTGCATCCGGAACAGCCCTTGGAAAGGAGAAAATCTGCACGGAGGTTGGTGTGTACGTTTGTTTGTGATGTTTGTATGCTGTTCCTGTGAAGAAAGATTACAGCCATCTTCTGTTTTGCTGGCTTTTAAGCCATACTGAGTAGCTCTGGGGGGACTTTAAGATGAGACTGGAAGTGCCTGACACCACTCTGAGCAGGGCTGTCGGGATGGACATGCCAGCTGCTGTGACATGGCAGCTCCCATGCACGCGCAGCAAACACTTCTCAAATTGAACAGGCTTCTAGATTTCATGTAATGATATGTATCCAGAAAATATGAATGGCCTATGAATTTCTACTACCTACATATGAGAATACCAATCCATAATAATGTGAATCTCTGCTGTGATGGCCAATGGAAATGATACTGACATGGACAGGTCACCTTCCCATACCCAGCCATGGGCTGACACATTAGCTCCTGGGATGCCTCTGACATGACCACGTGTTATCAGTGCCTCTTTAATAACCATGCTAACAAAGCAAAATGATTAAGCCACAAAATTATTAAAAATATAAATAAGCATCTGCCATCTCTATTGGAGCCGGACCTGACCCGCAGTTTTACCCACTGTGACAGGGGATCCCCGGAGGAACACTCCCCCTTTTCACACAGGATGCAGGGACACAGTGATGCTCAAAAGCAGCAGCTGCAGGTTGGGTCCAGCCTGACACCTGGTCTCTGTTTCCCACAGAGGACCAATTCAGTGGAAGCAGCAAAAACCCTTTAAGTCTCCCAGTGTGAGGTTGCAGGCCCTAATCCAGACTTCCTACTGCATATTTCAACAGGTGTCACTCCTTCTTAGCATTGTTACGATGTCTCTTTTGTTGTTTCATTCAATTTCAGTTTATGAATGCGCTCCATTTTGCTGCTGTTTCAAACACACACATGTGGGTATCCCGTTGTCTCTCGGCATCAGAAATTCTGCACACCGTCTCAGTGGCCTGTCCAGTGCAGGGCTTCCCCACCGCCAACATCCCATCGCACTGCCAGGAAAGCCAGGTACCAACACATGGAGGCTGTAGAACTACTGGCCGTTGTTCCCAGCGCCGTCAGCTCCATAAGGCATTTCGTGCCGTGCCACTGCTCTGCAGCACGATGTACCATACACACCAACACACTCCACCCAACCTCTTCAACCAAATTTCACAAGGGTTTCTCTTGAAACAGTCACTGAGGACATTCGCGATGCTAACGGCACAGATTTTGATATTTATAAGCTCCAATGCACTTCTTTTGAGCAGTCACAGGTTTGAAGGGGGCACGTGGAGCCCTGCTGGAGGACAACACAGCACGGCTCCGTTGGTCGGCGGGCCTCCTGCGGGCGTGAGGCCTCCAACAGGGCAGAGGTTTCCAGCGGGGCTGGGGCCTCCTCTGGGCGAGAGCTTTCCAGTAGGCCTGAGGGCTGCACGTCAGCAGGAGCTGTGGGGCCGGGCCGCGCCGTCAGGCCCCCAGTGTCATGTTGCGCAGCAGCCACTGCTGGGACCGGCCGCCTGCACACTCCTTCATGCTGGGGACCAGCTTGTCCTCCTCTGACGGCCCGTCCAGGCACTGGTTGCTGTTGACATGCCTCAGGGTGAGCTTCTGCAAAGAGAAGTGGAAGAGCTGAAGCAACAAGACAGATACAGCTGGAAATGCGCCGGGGGTGGTTTTAGACTTACCCAAGGCCTGGCTCTGTGCCACCTCCACAACGCTACCTGGAGACTGAAGGGGACCTGCTGCTGAGCCAGACACAGCAGATGGAACACAAACTACAGCAGTGAGCATGTATGAATGTCACCCCAAAGCAGCAGTGCTCTGGTTTACAGAGGACCGCTAAGAAGGTCAGAGGGCTGGAGCACCTCTCCTACAAAGAAAGGTTGAGGGAACTGGGCTTGTTTAGCCTAGAGAAAGGAAGGCTCCAGGGAGACCTCACTGCAGCCTTCCAGTACTTGAAGGGAGCGTATAAACAGGAAGGGGAACGGCTGTTCACGAGGGTGAATAGTGATAGGACAAGGGGGAATGGTTTTAAACTGAGACTGGGGAGGTTTAGGTTGGATATTAGGAGGAAGGTTTTCACCCAGAGGGTGGTGACGCACTGGAACAGGTTGCCCAAGGAGGCTGTGGATGCCCCATCCCTGGAGGCATTCAAGGCCAGGCTGGATGTGGCTCTGGGCAGCCTGGTCTGGTGGTTGGTGACCCTGCACATAGCAGGGGGTTGAAACTAGATGATCACTGTGGTCCGTTCAACCCACAAGGCCATTCTATGATTGTATAATTAAGGAATTCAGACTCCAACAACCCAAACACATAGTTGTTTCAGGCCACTTGTTAGTTCAAAAATAATTGCTAGTGAAAAACTTATATTTCAAAAGCAAACGTAAATCTGTTACGTATTACATGAACAGCATTATCATACAGGTGATAAACTTTCTCTTCTCAATATATTTTTTCTTCTCTGGGACTCTTGTCCCTTTCATTATTTGACTACACTGCACTATTTCTGGGGAATGGGGGAGTCAGAAGGGGACAGCAGGAAGCTGAACATCTTTACCTGAAATAATCTGCTCAAAAGCACTGGGAGCACACATACATACAGAGACCGAGGGAAGGTGAGCGTACCACTGCAGACAAAGTCTGAGCTCTTCACAGCAGCTCCATGCAGGTTATAACCCTGCCCCAGCCAGAACACCCAATGGAACAGATTTCATTAACAACTACAACACATTCTGCTTGGTTTTATATGCAGACACGTACCTGGCCTACTACACCATGTAACTTTACACTGCAGTCCATCCTGGATTGACATGTCACATGCTAACACTCTTCATTTCTATTAAGAATATTATTTCACTGGCTCATTCTTAGAGGTTGGCTCCTTGGTTTAAAACTAGTACGATGCACTTCTCAAAGAAAATCCTACAGATATTGTAAGAAATCACTGGGGGGCACCTGACATGCACTCAGTGATGAATATATGGAATTCTTCTCTAATTACCAGAGGAAGGAGTTAGCAGTGCGAACACAAGTAGCTTGTTTACTAAACAGCACTGCTCAAAGCACCACTGATTCTTCACTCACATTGTTTTTTGAGCAATTAACCAGCTATCATTTTCTGCTATAACCAGAAATGCAAAGAAGCCTAAAAAAGCTGCCGCCGCCTTCATCAGCTGTTCCCTTCTTTTCAGTGTATAATTTAGTGCTAGACTGACATATTATTGGGATTTTCAACTGTCTCACAGATTTTTTTTCTTTCTGTGTTCTATCATTATTTATGCTATTACAAAAAAAGGCCTTGTTTGCTTGGGAAACAATTAATTACTGGGCAATACGAGCTCATACAAGGCAGCCTAAAATTCCTATTTCACTCAAAGCTGAGAACACACGGCTGGATGCAGAGCAAGCTGCACACACATCCAGATGCACAAGAGCTATGTTGTTCCAAACTCAGCAATGTATGCAAATGGTAGCTCAGATGGGAAACACCTCAGCTCATCAGAGCTCTGGGGGTCTGCACTAATTGCACTAAAGAGAGCAGTGCTCACCTCGACTTCAGAGCGGTGCACTCGGACACGGAGGGAACAGTTTGCTAAGTGAAAACATAAGAAATGAGAGCAACCCCTGCTTGTGCCACTGAACTTACGTGGTCCCAATGTCTTCCACTATGCATACACATCAGTGAAACTATCCGGGCAAGAAAGCCAGGGGTCAGCACAATATTGTGATTCCTTCACTGGTTAATGCTTCATAGTTGTCTGCTGTAATTAACAACTAGCACTAAACAAGTGTACTATTATATATACCAAGAGACAGGAAAGGAATTCTCTCGAGATAAACAGGCAGAGAACAGAAAAGCATTTTCCTCCAAGGAGCTTAAATCCATAGCTGTAACATTTGCTTTCGATGCTGTGCTTGGATAAACTTGCATGAGATGTTTTATATTCAGATACCAACCTCCAACAGCTTGTTAAAGGAAATAATCAGTGGGGCTGTAAAAAATGTTTCTAAAGACTTCCAGCCTGGTGTAGTTCCTTAGCATCCACGTTTGCAAGGGGCTACCGTTGCAAGCCTCCACGGTGGGACCATGGGTGCCATCCTCTATCCTGCTGAGTGTCAGGCACGACTGGGTGATTATGTGTAGAAATGTGTGGGTCTGCATGACAGAAAAGTGGTGAAAATAAACAAAACCAGCAAATGGGAGGAGAAGCAAAGGAGAAAGCCACAGCCTTTGACTAGACATCCAAGGCAGCAAGGCAGGTCAATCTAACAGCAGTGCTCTGACAGGAAGGAGGGGGCACTGTCTGTGATACCCTGGTGTCAGACGGCACTGTGACCACTCACAGGGCCAGCTCACACGCACAGAGCACACATACAAACAGGCATGCCCATGGACTAAGCTTCAGTCCTGTCACTGTGGCCTTCCAATACTTGAAGGGAGCATATAAACAGGAGGGGTTACAACTGTTTACAAGGGTGGATAGTGACAGGACAAGGGGGAATGGTTTTAAACTGAGACAGGAGAGGTTTAGGTTGGATATTAGGAGGAAGTTTTCACCCGGAGGGTGGTGACACACTGGAACAGGTTGCCCAAGGAGGCTGAGGATGCCCCATCCCTGGAGGCATTCAAGGCCAGGCTGGATGTGGCTCTGGGCAGCCTGGTCTGGTGGCTGGCGACCCTGCACACACAGGGGGTTGGAACTGGATGAGCATTGTGGTCCTTTTCAGCCCAGGCCATTCTATGACTCTATGAAATCAGCTCTGAAGATGCCAAGCTGTAAATATTCCTGAGTTCCCAGTGTGCCCTGATGAACACGTGTATTCCAGGCACAGCACTGGCAGCACCAGTGAGTTGCTACCTGAACAGCCAAGGCTTTGGGGATACCTGCAAGGAGAGGACTGCGCTGCTGCGGGGGAGGAGGAGAGACACTACTCTAAGGTTTGGCACAGGGGCTGCAGCTGTTTCCAAACTTACCTCAAAGCTATACTCCCATTTACCAACATACTGACAGGAGGAGAAAGAAAAGAAGGAAATGAGAGTCAGTGACTCAAGGCACATTTTTTGTGAAGACCTTCATCTTTCAGGGAATGTAAATTCCACTGCTTTGTGCAGATGTCACATTTAGTGACAAATTTAAGAGTAATTATGCACGATCCAATCCCGACATCGTTATTCATGCACGAAGAAATGAAGCCTTTTTCTATCAAACACGACTAGTATTTTTTTCCTTGAGACCATTTGCATTTACTCTACATCCTAAGATTTCACCATCCTACACAGGCTAAAACTTGCTTGGGTGCTGTGGGGAGACACAATGGGATCCACCAGCCCATCCCATCCCAAGGCAAGCATCGCGTGTGCACTGTAAAACCATTACACAATGGATGCTGATGGGAACCGTCAAAAGCTGAGAAATTCCACCTTGGCACATCCCATTGACAGAGCTGATTTATACAGCCGCCCTTGCAGTGAAGTAGGCAGCTTGAAAATGGGCCAGGAATCCTAATGGGCTGTTAAGGAGTAGGAAATGAAAGCATTACAAATCAATAACAGAAGGCAATGGATTAGAAGGAAAAAATCGAACAAAATGAATTTCCTGCCAAGATGTAAATGCACTCACACACAAAAAAAACCCTCCATTTCAAAATGCTGCAAACTGCTGTGGCTTGAACTGCTCAGAGGCACTCTGCATTGGAAGCAGAGAGAGCTGCCTGGGCTGCTTGAGCTGTCTTATAGGGCTCCCACAGGGAAACCCACTGCACCAGGTTTCTTCACCACGCGTTCCCTTAAAGCCACGCTTCATCCACCAGTGCTTGGTGCACACAAGGACTGCTTTCTGTTGGATTAAGCTCAGGGAAAACCAGCAGTCAGAATGCAGGTCCAGCAGTGCTGCCCAACACAGCAGCCCAGAGCTGCAGGCAGCACGCGCTGTGCTCCAGCCATGGGGAACAGCAGAATCATGGAAAATCTACCTGAAAACTAAAAAAAAACCCCACATCTTGATTGAAAGCAAGTTTGTTTCAACACGGACTTCCAGTTCTTTGCAGACATTAAACAAAATACGTTTCATTTGCAGGAGGAACCTGCAGGAGGAGGTGCACAGCCGTGCTGCGAGCCATAGAGACAGCACGGCACCGAGAGCAAGGCAAGTGCCCCACTCCTCTAAAAGCAGCATCTCTGCCTCAAAAAATAATTACATCTCAAGTTCACATTAACATGTACTAAAGATTCATGCTTTAAAAGCATTTTGCACAAATGTGGAAGCTTTTTGGTTTGGGAAAATGAGAGGAGGGGCATTTTAAATACCCTGCTTCAAGCTGATTCCACCCGATACCTTCACAAACACGTATGGAATTGCTGAGATTTACTTTTCCTACCCCATTTCCTTCTTTATTTTTGAAAAGAATATAAAAGCCAGGCACGTCTATGGGAATTTTAATGCAGGAACACCTGAGATTCAACCACAAATGAACCTAAGTAATGAACACCGACACCGTTTCATAAGAAAGCTTCACAAGCTGAGTCTGAATGTTTGCAGAGTAGAAGTATTTTCTCACACAAACAACTCCTGCGAATAAAAAGGTGTGTGATGCAACGGACTGATCTGTGCACACAGCGGTCAGCAAAGCAGACGTCTCCGAGACCCCTTATGTAAGGTCTGAGCACACAGCACAGTGTATTTCTTCTTTATGAGCTCCATCTAATGGCTGATGGCGTTTTTACACAGCTACAATCTTCCGCTGAGGATCTATAATGCTGAACTTAAGAAGACAGCTTGTCTCCGATGCTAAAAGTAAAGGGGAACATAATGGGATGGAAGAAATGGGCCTACTCGGACAGAATGCTGAAAGCAGCTGCTCCTATGTGAGGCTGGAGAGGGTCACAAATGGCTGTGCAGTTATAAGGCAGCACCTTCCGAGCTCTGCAGCACTTTCCCAGCTTTGCTGCCATGGAAATAGGCCAAAGCTAAGGTGGCATTTTTAGGCTTAGAACGGCGTAACCGTGCAAGTGCAACCACCAGGCACTCAGTGTCAGAACTCCACGTGGGATCCATTTGCTGCAGCCTGTGCCTGAAATATCCAAAGAAAAGCAACCAGCGTCCTGATTTCTTATCAGGAAAGATTGCTCTCTGTGCTGGCAGCAGAGGAAAAAGCATTTGGTGAGAAGCCTTGTCTTGAGCTCTGTGCACACCTACTGACCAGTGCTACGGACCAGTGCTTACAGAATCAAATGAGGGGAGATGAAAGGTCTTGAATCCCCAGCGTTAATTGCTGGCATGAGCACTTAACGTCACCCAAATGCATTCTATGTAAGAAGAAAATCATCTTCGCTAAAGAGCACACTGGTTTAAATTCAGATGGGAAACTCAGAAATGAATCAAAGGCTGGCAAACACACTGGGGCTAACTTGTTTTCCTACTTGGCAGCTCAGTGCTGTGCAATGGCAGGCTTGCATGCTTCCTACCAGAGGCTGGTAGAAAAAAATGCCAGTACCTTTGTGTGGACTTCACTGTGCAAAACTCACATCCACGTTTCAAAGCAAAAGCTCAGAACTAACGCTTTCAACCTGCTGTTCCCTGTTGCATTTAAAGAGAGGTACTAATTTAGCCCTAAAATACAGAGATACTTACATGCATTCTGTATTAATTCTGCAACTTATCTGTAAGTCACTGCATCTGTACAAACTGCTCTTCCTTTCACAACACAGGGAAAGCCACGTCCCATCCCAGCAGCTACATAAGCAGGTGACCGGCACATGGAAAATGACTCAACAGTTCAAATCCAGTCTAAAAGCTTCAAGAACCAGCAGAAACAAACTAGTAAAACTCCTGCTTAGACAAATTCATACTGTTTTCCATTTCATTTACATAAATTACACAGAATGCTTCCTCAGTTTTCTAAGGATGCCCAGACAGCCAGCTCATTGAGCCCAGCACGTGGCTGCCTTGCTGTACAGGGATGGTCACCAACACGCTGCCCCAGGAGCACACAGGGGAACCCAGTACCTCAGCATCGTACTCCCAGAGCTGGTTTCCCCTCATGTGGTGGCACTTGAGCATGGTCACCGGGCCGTTCAGCCGCGACACGTCCAGGCACAGATCATCCGTGCGGATCTCCTTGTCTGCCGTGTAGGAAAACACCTGCCAAGAGAAAGTGCCTGCAGTGACAAAGGGTTGGCAAAACGCAGCAACAGACAACATTTCTGGTCTTAAATTGAGACAGGGGAGGTTTAGGTTGGATATTAGGAGGGAGGTTTTCACCCAGAGGGTGGTGACGCACTGGAACAGGTTGCCCAAGGAGGCTGTGGATGCCCCATCCCTGGAGGCATTCAAGGCCAGGCTGGATGTGGCTCTGGGCAGCCTGGTCTGATGGTTGGCGACCCTGCACATAGCAGGGGGTTGAAACTAGATGAGCATTGTGGGCCTTTTCAACCCAGGCCATTCTATGATTTCCACTCCAGTGAAGGAACACAACTTTCTTCTCCCAACAACCATGTGGTATCATGGACTTCATAAGCATTTCGTGCAAGGTTCTCCAAATGTGAAAGTCTATAGTACATAAGAAAAGGAATACTACATTTAGGAAAATAAATTTTGTGCACTGAAAACCATCAGTCACTCAGCTTTACCTCTTGGGAACAACACAGCAGGGACACAGAACAAAGACTTTGTTAGAGAACTGCAGCATAATGCCAGTGTGAGCGCTGAGCTCAGAGGTAGCCCCACAGACCTATAGCACGAGTGGCACTCTGACCCCCATCTGAAGAACCCGGGCCTCCTTACACCATGCTGGGAAGAAGTGTTGATCTGCCTGGGGGTCGGAAGGCCCTACGGAGGGATCTGGGCAGGCTGATCGCTGCGCTGAGCCCAGCTGATGAGGTGCAACAAGACCAAGTGCTGGGTCATGCCCTTCAGTCCCAGCAACCCCATGCACTGCTAGATGGTGTCCAAGAAACGTGTAGAAATGTGGCACTGAGGGACATGGTGGGATGGGCTGGGGTTGGATTTGGGGATCCTAGAGCCCTTTTCCAACCTCAATGATTCCATAATTCCTTAAAAGAATCGCTCCCCCAAGTACCTACCTTAACTGGTGGCACCAAGGATTATCCATGTCAAAGGCTGTGTGTGAGAATTACACAACTTGTAGATCTCTTAATAAAACTAGGAAATAGATGAAGACACGGGAGCCATCTGCCAACAAAATTCTATCAAACTAGGCATAAGCTTCAGAGGGATTCTTTAACAGAATGCCTTCAGCGATGCATTCTCCCCTTGGAGACAGAAAGAAGGTGGAGGAAAATGTGGAGACCATAAGAGGAAGAAATGGAGGATGGTGGCAGGACTGCCAGTAGTTGTGTTAAATTGTAAGGCCCTGACTCACTCAAAGCATTCCTGACCCACTGTTCAAAACCTTGATGGTGCTGCTGGTCCCAGCACAAGGCAATGTTAAGTAAAGGTAGTGCTCTGTAAAAACCTGCAAAATCTATATACTGCATACAGCTGCCAAGGGAATAGAGGCAAGTATTGTGAAGTTGAGGTTCAGATACATCATTTAGAGCAACCATGGAAAAGGAAATAGCATGCAAAGACAGCAGAGGAGCTGCCAGGTCTCAGTGTGTGCAGTAAGACAGCAATGGGCAAGTGCAGGCTGCAAGGATCACTGGGCTTTGCATTTCTCTCACTCCTTATTCACTGCTCAGCAGCCACTTGTCTGGATGAAAATCCAGGCTCCACAGGCATGGTAAAGCACCAGCCAGCACCTGTTGCATTTATTCATCTTGTGATAAATCTCTGCAATCAATCTGAGGCTCTCCAAGTGCTGCTTTCACTTAAGAACACATCAGACACAGTTAACACTCAGATGGGCTTTTCTCAGGAGGAAAGGCACTTTTAAATACTGAGCTGGGAGCGCTCAGCTGAGATCACACTCTGAAGGCCACTGTCTTGTTGGAAAGGGGTGAGATGTGTCCACATCAAAATCTGTCACTGTTCACATGCTGTAAGTATACATATCCCTTCCCACTTTTCTGTATACAAAAGCACATTCTGTGGGTTTAAAAACACCCCGTGACCTCTATTTTGCAAACATTAGTCTTGCCAGTGCTTGCTGATGTGCAGAAAGCTAAGTGTATGTACTGCCCATCTCATTCTCTCACTTTCCAGAAGGATTCAGAAAAGCAAACGTATAGCTGAGGGCTAACCAAGGAGGACAGATGGGTTCCACTTCCAGAGGTCTCCTCGGAGGAGCTACAAGAGCAGCACATGCCCTGGATGCCCTGGACATAACCAGCAGAAGAAAAAAGGCCCAATTTCCCGTTAATCCAAAGCTCAGTGACATTGGTAGCACCACGTACTGCTCACTGCAAGTAGCAGAATTTGGCTGCAGGAATCACTCACACACTCCCATGTACACACTGTACAGATAGTTTATCTCCTGCCAAGCTCATTACTAAGAGATTTATCCATTACTATTTATCCTGAAGCAACTTCCACTTAAATTTTTAACTTATTTGTGTTGGTTTTCTTAGAGTAAACAAGTTTGCATCAGACATCTTCTAGCCTCAGAGACACAGCAGCTGTTTTCTGCTGTGCTTTATGGAAAGCAAATACTCAGATTCTGTAACGTATTTTCATTTGCATCTTTCTTTTTCCTCTCTTCTTTGATAACTGCAATACTCCATTATACCTTCTGAAAGAATAAGTGATGTCTGAGTTAACAGTTACAGAAGATGGACTTGAAAAACACGCAGTCTTCAGGAAGAAAAATGAATGTTAATTAAGACAATGTAAAGTTACCAAGCTACCATTTTACTAACATCCATATTACTTACATACATAATCCTATTAACGTCACCGTATAAAAACAGAGGGTGAGGAACAACAGGTTGCATCTCACAGCTAATTAAATAGCATACGCCATGCGACACGGTGCAGTGCATAACAGCAGCACTCCTCCTGCCCTCCTCCTGCCCATGGCAGGGACATGCCTACACCCCAGCACGGCCCTCCAGCCCTGTGTGCCCCCCCCAGCTCCTTGGACTCATCCCCACAGTTAGGAGAACTTCTGGTTGTGATGCACAATAGACCACAGCTACAACCGTGCCTCCGTTACCTCCCCAGTTACTAACAAAGTTTGCGTCCGGGATGAGGGACAGACACTGGAGTAAAGTTTCTTTCTTTTTTGAGATGTATTGGCTTAGGAAGGCTGAGGAAGCACAGTGCTGCTTACCAGTCGTTGGGTATCTTTAGATACATGAAACACCCAAGGTGCAAACAGAACGTTGGCTGTATGAAGCCTTACCAAAACGATAACCTTTCCATCTCCTAAGTCAAATTAACAACGAGAGGGAAGTTTGGGATCACTATGATGACCTCTGAAAGAAAAGTGGAAGATTTTGTTCTGAGATCCTTCATCTTCCCTCATCTGTTTGTAGCAGATGTGACACTGGAGAAAGCCACTCATGAAAAAATGGCTTTAGCACAGAATCAGAGTCACAGAATGGTTGGGTTGGAAGGGACCCCAGGGATCATGAATCTCCAACCCCCCCACCACAAGCAGGGCCACCAATCTCCACATTTAATAGCAGACCAGGCTGCCCAGGACCCCATCCAACCTGGCCTTGAACACCTCCAGGGACGGGGCAGAGTATGCATACCTTAAAGCTCAAAATCTCACCAAGTTCAGAACTCTTATTACCACATTTACCGATTGCTGCAGGTTTTTTTTGACCCATGGGACATCTACACCCTTACTGTCACTCCTACCTGGTTCCCTCCCATGCCGTGGCAGTTGAAGATGCCCACTTTCTCGTTCTCCTTGCGGCCCATGTTGTCCAAACACTGGTTGGTGTCGACGTTCCTGATCTGAAGAAAGAAAAAGATGAAAGGTGCCTTAGAACAGCACGCCTGTAATGTCATGTTTGTGCAGAGGAAAATTACACAGTGTATCTTCTCCTGCAGCCTACAGCTATCTACGCATTCAGCTACAGGAATGCGCTTTAACTTGCAGTTTGTAAATGTCACACTCCCTAGAGCATTCCCATCACCACAGAAACCACCAATTCTTTTCAGCAGGTGCTCCCTCAGAACCCACCCTGTGCGGAGCAGACAAACGCAGTGACCATTCTGCTGAGCCAAACCATCCCTCTGCCGTCTTTGCACAACACAGCCGTGCAGGACCCAGCACGACAGGCACGCTGTCAGCAGTACAACACACTACAAGACCACTTCCAGTGGTGCTCAGCTCATGCACCTGTCAGAAAAGACAACCAGACCCAGAAGCAACGAGGGGCACTGGGTGACAGCAGTGTGGCTCCCCCGAACACTTCTGAGCAGCAATGATCCCACAGAACAGCAGAGCACAGCAGCACCCCCAGCTTCAGCTTCACAGGGGTGAGCAGCGAGGTGGGGGAGCTCTGGGAACTGGGAATTTTTCCAGTCCTGACCAGTGGGGAAATGGGAACATGGCCTAAGCATCATCCATGTTCAGGGAAAAATGCTTGTTTCACGTCCTTTGATTGTCCCCAACTCATTATCATGAAAAGCTCCATTCAAGCCTTTTTGTCTCACATCACCTTTTTGCAGAATAGAGCTGCAAGTGTTTCTAAGAGAAAAGCAGTCCCTGGGTTCGTTAAATCAGAGGACTAACATGAAAAGCAACTCCAAAGCTCATCTGCAATGTTTATGTCTCAGCTTTACAAAACAATCCTTGCCTTGCATTTAAACGATCAAAATGCAAAAAGCAATATTCAGCATTCACCACATTTTGCCAACAGCTTATGCACTTTCTGAGGCCTGTTTCTGTTTACCCAGGAAATAATCCAATGCAGCCTCTGCCTATCAGCTCAATTTTAAGTGAAGGGAAAATTCAGCTGCAAATAAAATCCCAGTGACTGCCAGGACCTGCCTGTGAAGGCCCAGCTCCGGTGCTCTCCCACCTGCCCCTTGCTGCTGCTGGTGGAGCCCAGGCTTCAGGCACAGTCAGCAGCTATGACACTCAGGCACAGGTTTTAATTCATAGGTACTGAATCTCTGTTTCCATAGAAACTGAGGCACTGTTGTTAAAAATAAGGTGTTTTAATAACTATTGTATGACTTCCTCGTACTTTTATTTTCCAGTCTGACAATATCGCACAAAACACTCTCATTTGACACTTGTTAGATGAGTTCTTTGCTTGCTGTAAAACCACGTTACACTTTATTCAGTCATAGTTAAACCCGAAGCCCTACAGTGGCTTTTATTTTCCACTCCAATGGCAAGTTTCAATAGCAAATTGCTTTCCCGGCTGCAATAAAGCCATTTGCGCCTTTGATTGCTATTCCAACAGTACCTTTAAATCAAAGCATTCAAGAGCTTTCAAAAGTCAGCTGAGATACGACTCAATAGAAGCCTTTTAACAGCAAATTATCTGAGTTCTAAAGAGCCTTCCACAGGCACTGGTACTCGAACCACTGGGTTATGAGGGATGGCGGTGACACACAGCGCTGGGCAGGCAGGCTGGCTACACCGCGCCAATGGGCGAGCACACTTCATTAGAGAGAGAGGCAGAGGGAGAAACAAAAACCACCCTGTTCTACTCCACATGACAAACAATGCTGCAAAGGTTTTTTTTCCCAAATCCTGCATATTACTTAATCATTTCCTAACGTCAGTCACAAACCCCATTTTCAGGACGTGTGGCTCCATTTCAAAGACAAATCTCTAATGGTGAATGCTTTCCCAACAGTAATGACCACGCTAGGAAGGCTTGGTGCAAATATCACCTGCTCAAAGTAAGAGAGACAGACCCGGCGATGAAGGAGGCCAGGAGGCGCAGCGTACCTCGCCCAGTGAGTAGTAGCGCCGCGGGATCTGCGAGTCGGGGTAGATGTTCTCCAGGTACCACGAGAAGGGTTTGCACTTCAGGGCTTCTCTCAGCGCTTTCCTGGCCGACACATCGCCATAATCCACCTTCACAACACCTGAAATCATTTCATTAAGAGAAACAGAGGGTCAAAGAGCAGCTGTCACAAAGGAAGACGTCACCAATTGGCCAGTTCCCACCCACCCGGGCCCACCTGCTGGCACTGCTACACCACAGCCATCTAGCAGCGCTAAGCAACTCCTTCAGCAAACTGGAACCCTCGGCAAAAGTGCCTTTTCTTCTTTTCTGATGGTTTACCAATTCAGACAGGCGGAGCCACTGAATTCCTCCATTACTTCATTCCCTAAAACGTTCATTTAATAACTGAGGACCAAAGTCCAATTGCACAGAATCCAAGGATTTCAGACCAAATAGCGATGAATCCCAGTTCCCTCTTTGAAAGAGGCGATAGTAGCATTAAGTTGCTTTGATACTGGCAGAAAGGAAACCACCTCCATCGCACAGCACTGAATGGGAAATGGGCCATAAATAGAAAATACGGATCACAACGGGAAAAATGCAGATGAAAATTCAGTGAGAGAGGAAATCAGCCAGAACTCCCTCAGGGACAGAAGAAGAGACGATGCTCCCAAGCCGAGAGCTTGCCATGTCACAAATGTGTGTGCCGATGGCAGAAGTCAGGGCAAACTGATCTAGCTGTGGTGTCCCTGCTCACTGCAGGGCAGCTGCACTACATGACCTTCACAGCTCCCTTCCATAAGGATTCCGTGATTCTACGGTTCTGTGATTTTAAGTCTGTGTCCAGGAGAGAGGATCACGACAAGAGGATGCAGGAGGTAGTCTTGTGGTAAGCACACAACTCAGGGACTTCTGATGAGCCAGATGAAGGAAGGGTAACAGGCAAACCCCATTCTCTGCTGTCCCACCAAGCAGATGGCCTGCACATGGCTCTGAGCTAAGGGCAGACCTGCAGCAGCAGCCCACAGTGCCCTGCTGGACACCAACACACCTTAGACAGAGCTCTGCAACCCACTGGGCCTTCCTCTGCAAGACACTTAGCAGGAGAGTAAGGGATTTAGTTCTATTTCTATTCTAAGCTGCAGTGCATGCAGATTCACAGCCCCATTGTTTTGGTGACAGGTGACTGCTTGCTGCTCCTCAGTGGCAGTGCTGTACTTCAACAGCTCCAGGTCACAGCTTGATCACCAGATCCACATCTGAAATCCATGCTGCATTCCATCACCTTCTGCTTTCCATCGCCTATGGGATCTCATTTTGAAATCACTGCAGAGGTGAACCCCCAGGGATGCCACATCCTAACACACAAGGTGATATCCATTCCTAATGAAATTCAGCACGTGACAACCGCGAAACTACACGTTCCTACTGCCAAAAACTGAACTTAATGCCCTTACCCATGTTCCCAAGTATCCACCAGCTGTCGTTGACAAATTAGTCCTACATACCACCATGCAATTGTAGGATATAATGTAACTCCAGATAATTAACTAAAATATGGGATACCCCACCAATTAGTGCCACTGGTTAAATCAGCACTGGTTGATCAGCACTGTACCATCAAAACCTCTGAAGAAACAGAACATGCTTGCCTGGTGCCGAGGAGCTCAGTGGCATTTATGCAGGTGTTAGGCACACAGGCACTGGGCCCTATGTTTAATGATGCCCAGCAGCAAGCCTGGGAGGACTGGCTGCTCTCAGGGTGCCCACTGCAGCCTTACCCTTACCCTCAGACCCAGGGATCCCACAGGAGGAGCGAAGCCCCAAGCCCTGCAGCAGGAACACCAGCAGGAACCGCTCCCTTCCAAATCAAGTCTCTTCCCTTCCTCTGTGTATTCCCACATATTGAAACTGAGTCAGCATACCTTGGATATTTTCCCCCATACAGACATAGAGGTGCGTTTTCAGTCTGACTGTTTGTGAGGTGATTGGAACCACAGAACCATTAAGGCTGGAGGAGACCTCCAGGATCCCCCAACCCCACCCATCCCACCATGCCCACTGCCCACGTCCCTCAGTGCCACATCCCCACAGCTCTGGGACACCCCCAGGGATGGTGACCCCACTCCCTGGGCAGCTGTGCCACTGCCTGACTGCTCTTTGGAGAAGGAATTGTTCCTCATACCCACCTGACCCTCCCCTGGCACAACCTAAGTCCATTCTCTCTCATCCTATCACTAAATAATCAATGGGACTCAGAAGAAACAAAAAAGAGTAATAGTTAGTGGCTAATAAGCCTTCTTGCATTTCACTAAGAAAATGGAAGCGAAATGTCCTTGGATGCAAAAACAAGATGAAACACTGCAGGAAGGCAAAGAAAGGGCTGTGTGCAAAGGAAACGTCCCAGGGAAGAGGCAGATGATAATAACAGAGCAGCAGATGTGCTGCCAGTGGAACAAATTGAATAGCTGCAGAATTGCATTACACCTGCATTTTTTCTAATGGGCACGTCCTGGAAATTGGTATACAAGGACACGGCTTCAAAAATGGCTGAATGTACCATTTCTGTGTAAGAAGACATTTATTCACGACGATAAAGATGAAAACTATTCACTGGAGTGTAAGATGAAGTTGTAGAGCTGGGAATGACTGCCTTTATGCAAAGGGAGAACACTTACTCCAAATTAGGCTCTTGCCATCATTTGCTGCCTTGAGAAGTCGAAGAGGAAGGCATCCCATGGCACACAGCTGCATTCCCGACCTGAGCAGTTCTATGAGTCTGTGATTCAGAAGGAGAGCAGTGGGGGCAGAGCAGTGCATGGGCAGTGTGGCTGACTGCTCCCAACTGCACCTGATCTAAATGTCCTCAATGTCCCCAAATGATCTGAATGTCCCCAAGGAGGTTTGAGGGCCACCAGGAGGGACAGTGGACACCACTGATGTTCACCCAATGTTGAAGGTCAAGAGACCATTTATAGGGCCAGGAAACAATGGGAGTGTCCCAACATGAAGCCAAAAGAGGACAATGGATGGGGCCACCAGGAGGGACAAGGGACAGTGCTGAGGGACACCCAACAGCCTCTGCTTCACAGGCTTCTGAGAACCCCATTCCAAAAGTAACACATGATGGTGTACAGTTCCAAAACCCGGGGAGCTCCACTTTACATCTCTATCAAAAGTAGATGCATTAATTGCTACTACGTGCGTTTCCTAATTAAAACATCAACAAAGTTGGCAGTGGGACTCCTTGGCATCCTATTCACACCGCCACAAAAGCATGCGTAACAAGAAAGCACATCTGAGGGGTCTCACATCACTGCAGAAGTGATGCAAGAGAAATTGATGCAGCTGTTTCCTAACAGAAAATACATTATGGAATGAAGATTCTGAGTCTTCCATGGGAAAACGACACCATTTGAGGGAAATATGCTTCAGGTGTCCACCACAAAGATATTATTCATCAGGAGAATGAGTCAATATTGCCAATACCCCCACAAGCACAGCCTCTTCTGTTGAAAAAGACTTTAAATTACATTTTACCCCATAAACACACTTGCAATGTATGTTATCTCTATGTGGATATTGTAGAGAGAAAAGCAGAGGCTTACTGAGGCTGAATCCTACATCACCAGGTTGGTCCTGACACTAAAACAAGCAGAGGATCGGTTCTACAACAGTCATCGAAGGCACACCATCAGGGCTAACACTAGTGATGCATTCAGATGCTCCTGCAGTGCACCTCTCAGGAAAGCCTTCAAGAGAAGGCAGAGTTCAAAACAAACCCTCGAGTTTTGTTTTAAACATCCAAAACTAAAGAGTAAAAACTAAATAGTAGGACTATTGTAGGAGAAGTAAGCAGACAGTCCTATTCCTATGGAAGCCTTAAGCCCTTGGTTATGATACACAACCTCTCTGTAATAAAAAACACAGAAAACCCGGTGTCCCTGGGAGATGCTGTGTCTGCTACTAAAACACCAGAGTCCTTTAAGGGACACCCCCATTACAGAGGCCACAGCAAGGCAAGAGCTGATCTTCATTATAAGTGCACATGTCAAAGAAATTGTTTTTGTGGCTGGAAAAAGTGCTGAACACCTTCATAAAGGATTGCTATATTCGTGCTCTTTTCAAACCAACTGTTGGCTAATTGGCATTTACTGTATTGATATTTTAAGTCTAGACATGTAGGTCTACCATCAATCTCCATTTTACATCATCTTCTGTGAGTTTCATTCTGAAAGTCCACACAAGCCTACAAAGTAAGACGCTTTCCCAATGGAGAGCAGTAACAATAGGGATGAACAAACAAGCCAGCCTCCCTTCTCCATACATTCCCACCATGTTTTATATGACTTGGCACTTCAGTATTGGGCACAATCCACACCACTGATGAGCGTATTACCTTCTCATTCTGCTTTTAGCACATGAAAAGTAATAAAGCAAAGGTTCCTTCTGCTCTTCCCCACCAGCTGAAAAGCTCGCTGAAGAGTGAAAATGTTTACTGAGAGCTCTTACTTGCTAGATTGATACAGTCATTATCAACCTAATTACATAATTACACTCGACAGGAGGATTGCACATCATCTGCTGAGTAAACACAAGCACTTATCTTGCAATCCGAAATTAAAACTTTCAAGTGCTATATTTAAATCCTCAAAAATGTTTTAAACGAGGTGCTTGGAAAACAGTGGAACTCTGCATTTTAGAACAGCCTACCTGGTGCAGGAGAACTGACCCCAGGCTGATGAGTGCGGCCACAGAGACGTGGCTTAGCGATGCAGTGGGCGTACAGAGAACCAAACAAGGATGGGCATGAGCTTTTCAGCTGACTCTGCAAATGCAGGCTATTCTGAGCTGTAATTATTTCCGTGCAGTGATTAGCTACAGTATTTCAACGCACAGATTGACAAAGCTGCCTATATTTAGGAATGCACAGACCGAGCGAATGAGATACGGAAGAGCCAGAGAAAGAAGTGAATTCTGCTGCTGGAAATACCACACCAGGTAAGTGGAGCAAGCTGAGAAGGTATGGGCGTGCAAATCCACCCAGACAGACACGTAAATATTTAGGTGTCTCAGCATAATAAACTAAGATGCATATTTTGCATACGAGGGAGAAAGACGTTGGCATTAGCAAAGCACCACCTGGAGTGTAATCCTGCACTACATCCATTACACTGATAACAATGCCCAGCAGTGAAAATAACACAAAACTGACTGCTAAATAGACTAACAGTGAGGAGTTCCTATTAAGCAATTCGTTTTTTCATTCGAGAAGCCAATGAAAGATAGACACAGAGCATGAGTGGACTGGTGCAAAGGAAAGCACAGCACCTGGTGTCAGAGTGGGGCTCACTTTGCCCCAGGGGGATGAGGTCGGCCAACCCAATTTGGGGCACTCTGCATTGCAAAGGAGCTCGGAAAGAGCTTTTTTTTTTGCATTTGGAACCCTGCAAGGACCTACTGACTGACCATAAGTGAAACAGGCCTCAGAGCACCGCTGACACGAATGTGGGCCATACACACAGAGCAGCTCTGCTGTTTTCAGAATAACTTGATGTATTTTCTCCTCTTCTAAGAAAGGGATTTCCTTTAATCCCATCTGAAGCGTACCCAGTATTTCTGACGTTCTCTAGACTCTCCTGAACTACTGGGCAGGCTCTTGTGGTTTTAGGCTGCAATCACACTACAGGCTGTAGCTCCTGCCAAGTAAAATTCAGAGCTCCTCGTCAAACACTGCACTGCCACCAAATGCAAAAGGTAAGCACTCCCTACCCCACCAACAGCTACCAACCCATGCCAGCCTCACCAAACAGCACCTTCAGGGCCCACTCGGGACAGAAAGCAAAACCAGCGCCTCAGAACCAGCAGGGAGCACAGCCAGCCTCCAGAAAGCAATCCGTAACTTGATTAATGAAGGCTTTCACCTCCAACTATAATTGCGAGGTGTGCGCCCTAATTACGCTGAGAGAGACTGAAGGCAATGCTGCTGTGAGCAGCCACGGGTTCCTCCCAGGACATCGTGTGAGACACAGAGTGAAGCAGGGCCCAGAGGAGAGCGGGGAAGATGAGCGCTGCTGATAGATAATAGCTTCAGAGACCTAATTACTGAAATGCATCCTGCTTTGTTCTCCAACAGAACTATCTGGAGATCTGCACGTTTCACATTAATAACCTGAAGGAGATGTGTGCCAGACAGAAGGATAAAAGAAGGAGTTCAGTGATATTGGGAACAATTTCTGA
The DNA here is from genome assembly GCA_016647715.1 of Pavo muticus. NCBI lineage: Eukaryota > Metazoa > Chordata > Aves > Galliformes > Phasianidae > Pavo > Pavo muticus. The sequence goes on from JACDJE010000148.1 coordinate 1,053,803, forward strand.
CATTCTGCCATGTCCTGTAAGAAAATAGATTATTTCCTACGGTTAAGATTTTGTTGTTGTTGTTAAAATATTATTGTTAACCTCCATCAATCTTTCTAGAACACAGAAACACCTTTCTCCTTGGCAGGGGGGTTGGAGATTCACCATCCTTGAGGTCCCTTCCAAGCCGGGCCATTCTGTGTGATTCATTCTGTGATCCTCCTTCCTTTACTTCCGAATCCCAAAGAGCACCATGATAGCATTTTAGTTAGCAGTTAACAGAGCAAATTCCTAAATAACTGCTGGCAACAGGAGAAGCACCGGGCACTGGGGGTGGAACGAACAAACCTGGTCCTGCCAACACCACTGTTACCACTGACCTGCTTTCACTCTTCCATAAGTGTTAATACAGTGTTGTAGGCACTCCACTCAAACCCTCTGCAAATACGCAAACACGCAGCTGTGTGCAGAAGAGAGATGATGCCCAGCAGCATTAAATTCTGCCAGTTTGTGCTCACTTCAGAAGCAAAAGGCAATTTTCTTCACAGAAAGAGAAGTCTCCATCTAACAATAAATAGAGTAAGTGCGTTGGTATTTTAACCTAACTTTTCTTGTTAAAAGAAACAGCCTCACTGAGAGAGAACTGGGAGTTGGACTGGATGATCCTTACGTGTTCCTTCCAACTCAGGATATTCTATGCCTCTACAAAAACTGCTATGAGGAAAACCAAGGGTTTTTATCATGCACTGGTTCTACTTTCACACCTACAAGTGTGAATTGGGCAGCTGCACTGCCCAAGTGGGATGTGTGCCCCCCAGGGTTACCTAGCAGTGAGGAACACGCAGGCACTGAGGAGATGACAACGTCCGGCTCAGCAGGTGGAACAGGAGCTGAAATGCTGAGGGATTTTCTTCATTTTCTGGCTTACTACCTTCCATTATTTCCAACGGAGAGAGCACTTTTAGAGCCAACTCAGCACCCTACAGGCATTAAAGAAAGGGCAAAGCACTGTGCCAGCCCTGGGGAAATGCTGGTAGGGAAAGTGATGGAGAAATGTCCTTCTCGGTGCGAGGAGGACAGCAGTGCCTCCTCCAATGCCTTCTTCCCCAGGCAGTGACTGCAGAAAGCAGCATTAGCAATGCACGTGTCCTGCTGGATGACAGGCTGCTGAAAAACGGTTTGTCAAAGATAGCCTTGCATTTATAGCTGTGCTTGGGAGCCTGAATTAAAATGGCCTGCGGCAAGAACTGGTCTTTTCAATGGAAGAAGGGATGTATCTTCCCTTCCAATGCAGCTGATGAGCTGCTGGCCAGGAAGCCTAAGATTGGACATCCAAGCTAAAAAACATTGCTGACAAATGTTGCCTGCTGGAACCCTGGAAACTGTAAAGGTATTTTCCAAAGGGACTGCAGAAACTCCTCGCTAATGTAACAGAAAATCACCTGTTATTCCTGTCCAAGATACCTGCTGTAATGGAGAAACTCCAAGACACATATTTATCCGACCCTGTGCACAGCAGATGTGGTTCAGCACAGAGCTTCACGATGGCTGCTGCCCCCAGAAATGCCAGCTATGTGTCCAGACTTCCTAACCGGGCACTTTCTCCCCAGCTGAACAGTGAGATAAAGGTGACTCCAGACGATGACACGGCACTGCTCCCTGCTCCCCAACCCAGGGAGCACCCCTCCAGCACCATGGCAAAAGACTGCTTGGCCAAGCAATGCCTGCCGTGCTCCAGGGGAACCAGCAGCTGGGAGGACTGCCGCCTTCACTCACACCACCCAGCGTGCTCTCATACCCACTTGCACAACTAAATCCCAACCCAAAGAACACATTAAGCTATTGCACTGGAGCACTGCTACATCAAACCAAAGGTGCAGACAAGGAGAAGTCAGGAGCAGAGGGGGTTGCTCCAGTTGTACAGATGCTGCTTAGAAATAGCCTCGCCTGCCACAGGTAGACTCATATCAGACTTATTTTTTCATGTCCTTTTTACTGTAACTGTTAACACCCAAACCAAGCCTTTCACTCAGGACTGAGTTCCCCATTCAACTCAGAGTACTGCAGTAGAACTGTGGTGAGAATGCATTGAAAAGCCAAGGAGGACTAGCAGTCCTGCTGTAATTAAATGGACTGCTGATTAGAAGACCCTAAAACCACAGAAATGGAGGGGAGGAAAAAGAAAACACTTTTTCTTTTAGAAAACGAAACTACACAGCAGGAATTTCACCTTGCACTCTTCTTGCAAGTTAAATTATTCTCCCACATGCATCATTATTCTAGTCACATTTACATGCATTTTACTAAAATCTCATTTTAAGTGTATTGTATTTTCAATAGCCCTTAGTTAGGTTTTTTTGGAGCTTCAGCTTAGCTAAAGGCATTAAAGCAGCTAACTCCCCATCAGCCCAGCAAAGGCTGCTGCCCAGGCAGAAGACAGAGCGCACGGTGCCAGCCCCCCCGTGCAATGAACGGGCAGTATCTGCATGCCTCATCCTCACCAGCAAATGTACACTTTCAGGGTCAATTATTAAAAAAGCATTTATAGTTCAAGAAAAATGCAACAGGAATTTGGTATTATGGGACTGCACAAAAGCAGAACTTAATAAAGGAGGTCTGCATAAAAGAATGGCTAATCCGATGGGGGAACCTTATGACTTGAACTCTCCTGCATCTCATATCGGTTTTGAGTTCACTTTTATGCCATCACAGACATCCATTTCTCAGTGGGATTTTTTGTGTTGGCTTTCTTCCCTCCTCTTACAGGAGAATAGAAACCAATTACATTCGTAAGAGCATAATTTTCCATCACGTACTGTATTCCTTTACTTTCAATTGGGTAGCTATAATTACCAGTTATAAAGGGACACAATCGGGCCTATTTCACACAGCTCGCTTCCCATATTTAAGAGGATTCTGTTAGTGCTGCTGCTTTTCACTCACATTATGTGAACTTTCTGCATGCTCCTAAATCCAGAAGGAGGGAAATCCACAGGGCACTTCCCTATGGTGTGGCACACAGACAAATGCCTGTTCAGTCAGCTCTAGGAGTGAAGACAAGTACCAGTGGCTTTAAAAAGAAGGGCTTCCACAAGGGAAGTGGGGGAATCCCCATCCCTGGGAGTGTCCCACAGCCGTGGGGATGTGGCACTGAGGGACATGGTCAGTGGGCACGGTGGGATGGGTTGGGTTGGGAATTCTAGAGGGTTTTTCCAGCCTTCGTGGTTCTGTGGTTCTAAGTATGTTGGCCAGAAAAGGGCGGTTCAACAAAATGTACACCCCCAAACAACCAACAAATAAGTCAGCAGAACGAGTCACAGCTGCCATGGAGAAGGCTGAAATTTAGTATTAAAGTTAATACCTCCGAGTTTGAAAACGAGCTCTAAGAAGAACACATCAAACATCTATGACTGTAGTACTCAACTCTCCACCCAAGTCATGTTAAACATCACCCCAGGTAGGGGGAGAGAGAAGGGTAGGATGCAAGGGCAAGTAAGCACTGCCCTACATCTCTTGGTGAGGAATACCCAGGATAGCATTTATTTCGCTACCACTAATATCACATATCAGCACTGCTGCAGCTATTATCAATGGCAATCCTGAATCTGTTATATCTGGTGCTTCAATAAATCACTGTAAGTATTTATTCTTCAGTGTTTGTGAAACCATACTAGTGAAAGTCCTTGGGTGGACTCTGGCAGGCAAACGTTGAAACGCAATGTCGCACAAGTTGTCACACAAGTAACAACTACCAGAAAGCAAATCTACATCTATCTGTGTGCCTTGGGATATCACCAGAGTCACTGTCACCCCATGACCTCAGAACAGAGATCAGCACGAGGCTGGATGGGGCCCTGGGCAGCCTGAGCGGGTGAGGGGCAGCCAGTCCACAGCAGGAGTGGGGCTGGGGGCTGTGAGGTCCCTAACAGTGCAACCATGCTGTGGTTCTACGATCTTTAAGGTCCCTCCCAGTCCAACCATACTGCAATTCTACGTTTAGTACATGTACACGCATACATGTGTAGACTTACCTATATGTATCTCACGTTTGCATCTTCCTTTTTTCAGGCAGCTTTACAGATCATTACACATTCAGAAACTAATTTCTTACCTGGGGATATTATATAGAAGAAGTCTTTAAACTCATCCATCCAGACCTCTGCCAGCCTCCTGTTGTTCTTGTTGATGACATGTCCTGTGCCACCAGGGAAGGTGTAAGGGGTTGCTTTACGGAAGACATGGCCAACGTGGGAGCATGTGACAATCTCCAGGGAGCCACCACACTGCCAAACCTGAAAGGAAAGCATGCAGAAAAGGTTGACTAAAGCCAGTACAAAACATGAAAAGCTCACAGCAGGAAGGACTCTGAGGGGTTAGCAGCTATCTCCCCATTTATTTCCCCAGGTCACAATTCAACTGGGAATTTCAAACTCAAGTTTAAGGGGAACAGTAGGGACATAATGCCTGAGAGCAATGAAAGCACACAGACCTTAACTACAATGTGAGAACTTGTGTGAATGGTGCAACTGGTTGTGTGATCTTATTACATAAATACGTACAAACCACTGCCTCAGAAAGGAGTAAACCATGTTTTCAAGGGTTTGAATGCTAACCAAGAATTTGAGTTCTGAAGGAATACATAAGATTTAAAGGAACAGAGAAGAACTTTTACAATCTATCTACCCACGTCTGTATTTTTTAAAGCAGAATCGAGTCCGTGACCACACTAGCAAAGGCACAGCAGACTTTGGTTAATACCAAACAAGAAGCACAGGCACCTTGAACAACACAGACAGATGTCCCCAAATCTACACCCTGAGCAGGCTTAGTGCCTTCAATATGTCTGCACCAGTATAAACAATCCTTTAATGCTGGGCTTAGCACCCTGCTGGTGAACGAGGTAACGTTCTTCTGGCAGCTCAGCAGCCTTGGCGTGACGTACATCAGCTGGTGCACTCCCTGCAATCTGCTCTGCAGCCTCCTGCCTCTCTAGGTGCTGGGAAGAACTGGACAAGGAACCAACAGAGGTTCCAGGTCCAACAGGACAGAACTAGGGGCAGCTGGCTCCAGATGTGTACAGGAATAAAGGAGGATTCCCAAAGGATGCTTATAGGGCTACCCAACTTGGCTGTTCTGACAGTGGTGATTCCTCGAGGCTCCCCCTACACCAAGGCTCACTGACAAGTTTTGGCACCAACAAAGGTACCGCCAGCTGCCCAGCTCATTGCCAAGGCTCACCCCTCTTTGCATTGGTCTCCTGCTAAGCAGAGAGCAGGGCTAAAATCCACAATACCTCTTCCTAATAAGAAGCAGGGCTTAAGAATCATTTGGTGTCTTAAGATCACTGGTACAGCCTTGTAATTAGAGCTCCTCGACACAGACATAACAGTTACCATAGAAACTTAATGCAGATTTTATTTAATTAGGGCTAGATGCTTTTATATGATTTCATTAGTATGCTAAGTGATGTACTCTGTTGGGATGAGCAACCACAACATCAAAATATTCTGGTGTTTAACATCTTGTGTTTTGCAGCTCAGTGACAACCAGTCAGCTCAGGTGAAACTTCAGGTCGGTGGGTGCACCAAGAAGGGAACACTCATTAAACCCAAAATATGCACTGCTGATGTATTTACACAGCAACACAGCAGCAATCCCCTGCACAGGACAGCAATGAGCGCAAACAGTTTGAGGGGCATTTTAACCTCTGTCAGTGCTGTGATCGGCGCTCTCACAGCTTCACCCCAGCCCCCCTTCCTGGCAGGAGATTTCTCCCATGCTACCACTTTTATATGTGTGCTCCGTACATTTTTAAGTGTATTTTTGGCTGCCCTTGTTACAAGCTGCTAGCTATTGCAGTTGTCATAGGAATGCAGATAAACCTGCATGCTGCTCAGAAGAAAAACAACCAGAAAAGCCCGCAACAAAACCAAGTTTCCTGAATACTCACTGCTACAAGGACTCCTTTCCCCATGCTCATAGTGGCTAGAGCTGGCAGGACCACATTGATTTGGCCAGAGTACGGACAAGATATACAACAGCATACAATTAATCACTCTTCACTGCAAGCTCCTATTTGCCAAGATAATTTATCCCATTTTAAGTATAGGCATTAATTATTTAAAACTACCTTTTGATCTCAGACTTCTGGCAGCCATTCCCATTGCTGTACAAAAGGAGTGCATTAAACTCCATTCTGTTTCTGCACAGCCCACCTCTGAGATCCTTTGCCCCTTCTGTCATTTTTGCACGCTCAGGTAAAGCCACTTCCCACCCACCCATCACAAATGTGGAAGGCCAATAATGATCAATTTGTATGCAGATAAAAACCACACTTTAAAACGAGCAGAAAAAATACTCATGCAGGTTAGCTGATGGGTCGTTTTGGGCGGCTCTGCACTTGTGGTTATTGCAAGGAAATGGCTCTCCCAGGAGCGGGGCAATCGCCTTCAGTGACTGGATATGTAAAACTAAGTCCAAATGAGAAGGACAGCTTCTTAGAGCTAGGATTAAAATCAAACTAAAATTCAGGCTGGAGAGATTGAAGGCATTTGGGTTTGCTGTTTATATGTTAATGACTTTGTTTACAGCACTTTAGAAATATTTACCTCCACAAAGGATTTCTTTAGTATACACTTCCAAATGTGTGTTTATGGATGGTGGCATTAGATCAAAGCTCTCTTGCATTCCCACAGGTTGAAGCCATGCTACAATATCCCCAGCGACTGCTGCAGCCAGAAAGTTCACACTTGAGCATGAGTACATTTAATGAGCTGAAGCTGCTGGCTGCTGTGCAGTGGTGCATAAGGAATAGTTAGGAAGAACCCTCTAATGCCAATCCGCAAGACCTCCATATTGAAACTGAGCTGGTGAACCTTGGATATTTTCCCCCATACAGACATAGAGGTGTGTTTTCAGTCTGACTGTGAGGTGATCGGAGCCACAGAACCATGAAGGCTGGAGGAGACCTCCAGGATCCCCAACCCCACCCACCCCCCATGCCCACTGCCCACCTCCCTCAGTGCCACATCCCCACAGCTCTGGGACACCCCCAGGGATGGTGACCCCCACTGCCAGGGCAGCTGTGCCACTGCCTGACTGCTCTTTGGAGAAGAGATTCCTGCTACTATCCAACAGGAACCTCTCCTGGTGCGACTTGAGGCCATTCCCTCTCAACCTATCACTGGTTACCCAGGGCTTTATACACCCCAACAGCACTCAGACACACAAAAACCCACTTCCAATGTCACTTCACTCTTGAAGATAAAGCAATCCTGCATGCGTGTGACCCCTCCAGCCCCACAGAGTCACATCCCACTGTGCCCATAACAGCACAGCACCAGTCTCCCTGCCATCCAAACCAACAAACATGCTAAGCTTAATTACCAAACCACAGCCAAACATGCTCCCACCCCTCTAATTCTGCAGTCAGAAGCAGAGCCCTCTTGTACCAACAGGCTGAACAATGGCTGCTGCTGGTCCCTTGTCCCTTCTGCTGCACAGCATGGGCGTTCTGCAGGCAGGGCACTGCACTGAGCTACTAGCAGCTATACAGAAGGCTCCATGGAGACCTCATTGTGGCCTTCCAATACTTGAAGGGAGCATATAAACAGGAGGGGGAACAGCTGTTGATGAGGGTGGATGGTGATAGGACAAGGGGGAATGGTCTTAAACTGAGACAGGGGAGGTTGAGGTTGGATATTAGGAGGAAGTTTTTCACCCAGAGGGTGGTGACGCACTGGAACAGGTTGCCCAAGGAGGCTGTGGATGCCCCATCCCTGGAGGCATTCAAGGCCAGGCTGGATGTGGCTCTGGGCAGCCTGGGCTGGTGGTTGGCGACCCTGCACATAGCAGGGGGTTGGAACCAGATGAGCATTGTGGTCCTTTGCAACCCAGGCCATTCTATGGTTCTATGAGATACTGCAGCCTCAGAATTAAAAATTAAAAATGAACAATTAAAAATCTGATGTGAAGCATCTGCAGCAGATGGGTACCAGAGCACGCCATGCTGCAGACACCAGGGCACTGCCCCAGCATCTCCAGTGTCTCTGAAATGAGGGAAGCACTGAAACTAACTCTTAGTTCAAGGACATTGCTAGGGTGGGAGCCAGCCCTGAGTGCATACAGCTCTGGGTCTGGTTACAGCACTGCCTTAATATTGCTCTTAATATTGCTCCCATCCTGGGGGGCAGCTGCCCCGTTCCAGCAGAACTTCCTGGCACCGCGCACTGCTGCACAGAGCTCCCTTCTTTCAGGGTAAATTGATATCTCCTCTATTAGCAGAGCTGCTGCTCAGCTGTGCTTCGTGATCCGCTCTGCAGGATGGCTTTTAATAACAGCAGTTTAGAAAAAAATAATTACAACAAAAAAAATCCTGGAAGGAATCTCTTACAGCTATGGATAGGAAACCTGCCGGGCTCATGAAAACAGCACTTACTGCTGAATATCTGCCATAATTTTTGGATTGTATGGAATTCTTTAAACATTTTTCATCTTCTTTTACATTTTATGTTTGTTTCCAGACCAGAGAATGCTCTGAAAACTCAATAGACAAAAAGGAGTTCTTATAACTTAGGACAGCATACTGAAAATAATTGGGTAAAAAACATACGCATACACAGGTATATTCTTTAAAAATATCCAATAGGACAAAATCGGCCAAAACAAGGCTAGAAGGAGCAAATGTGTGCTCTGAGAGGAATAAGGTGCTGTCTGCTTTTGCCTGCTCGTGGCTGGGAGGTGCAGAAGGGCTGCAGCTGTGTGCCTATTTCCTAAGCAGTGTGCTGCGCTGACGGGCCATACGTGCTGCCTGAAATGCCTGAAGTTCTGACTGCTGCAGTTCTCACAGTAAGGGAGGAAGGAGCTGGGCTGTAGAATGGCCTGGGCTGGAAAGGACCACAGTGATCATCTAGTTTCAACCCCCCTGCTAACCATCTAACCATTCCCCCTCATCGATCAAGCCCTACCTGATGCACTGGGTTGGCTTCCTTTATGGCTCTAGCCATGTATCTCCACACCACTAGTTTTAGGTTTTTGTTGCCCTTTTTTTCTAATTAAAAACATTTATATATAAAAAGAAGTTCTGCTATGTGTATACACTAACTATATCAAATGTTTCCCATGCGGCCCAGCAGGCTGGACACCCACACACGCTCCAAGCACAGCTGGCCTCCACTCCAATCCTACACAACCTCCCAGCTCTGCAAACATGTTTGTTGTCCTCTCTCAGTGCTTTCCCAGCCCGTAATGCTCCCTGAGCTCAGTGGGAACCCTCCTGCAGACGCAGGACGGTGCTTTCCAGCACAGTGCACGTGGAGCTGCATGGGGCAGCCGTGCCATCAGGGCTCAATGTTTTACACTGGAATTGCGGTGCTCTTCCTCAGAACGCAGTGATATATTTCAGACTGTCTGCTAAGAGAATGCAACAGCCCCAAGCTGGTTCTGGGAAGGGTTTTCTCTATGCACCAAGGAAATGAAGTGACAGCAAAAAGCTGCGGATCCCCCCAGTCGGGGCTGAACGCACATCTCTGCCCTTCACCGTTTGGGTGAACAAGGTGAGCTTCACAGCGACTGCTCACTGATGCTCAGCAAAAAGGGAGCAGCACCAACCCACAGCTCTAACCCAGGAGAGGCACGTGGCCGATGCCCAACGGCTGTGCTACTCACTGCTGCAGGGATCTCTTCTGAAAAGACAAGGAACAAACGTGCTGCCTTAAAGGCTTCAGCCGAACATACGCTCCTACACGCCTGCATCCCGTGTGCACCCAAGGAACATTTTGGAAGGCTGTGCACCAAGACAGCTGAAATCTGATTTAAAACATCAGCACTCAGAGTAAGTCTCTCCACCTCTCCATTTTACTGGAAAGTGAATGATGTGCAGTTAATAGAAAATGGCCTGAAAATGCTGTCAGGTTCTCAGCTGATCTCCTCTAGAAATATCTGCTTGGCAGAACCCTTCAAAGCCTGCTCTGTCAATAGAAAACATTCCACCAACCAACCCTCGCTGAAAACAAGAGAGAAAAAGATGGAGGAAGAATCTACCTGTGCAGTTCTGTGGGTACAGGGCAGGGGTGGCAGGTTTTATTTTGCATACTTACTTCAAGTGCAAAAGCTGTGATCCATCACAGGCATTCAAAACCATTTCCAACATCCTTCCTAAAAACTATTCATCGTGTTTCAGTTTTCCTTTATGCCTAAAGGACAAACACTAAATGCATTTCACTCCAACAGATTCTGCTCCTGTCCCAGGCAATGCACCAACCCTCTCCTGCAGGCAGTGCCGTCCCATGCAGTGTAAGCACCACGGCCACAACTTGCAAGTTCAAGACAACATATGCTTTCGGAAACACAGACATCAGTTCTTTTTTAACCGAGCCACATTCATACCTTGTTTATGTCAGTTGGCATTTGCACCATCTCGCAGAAAGCCTCACTCTTCCATACAAAAATACATTATTCTAATACACAGATCATCTCAGAAGGGCAAGGTCAAAGTTTCCAAACAGTTACAAAACGTTTCATGCAGTAAAAAGGACCAAATACTGTATTGAGACATCCCCAAATAGCTGCAGCATTACAATTAACCCGCGACTTGCATGGCAGCTAAAACACAGCAGCCCTAACCCCAATGTAGGAACTGTTACAGCAAAAGTGTTTGTTGACAGAAAATGAAGGAAAACGGCAATTACCCTAAAAGACATTTCAAGATTCTCTCCACCCCAGATATCCATTCCTGCATCGTAAGATCCTATCTCTTCAAAGTAGTTTCTGTCAATAGAAAATAGGCCACCAGCCATAGTAGGGGTCCTAGTTGAAAACAAACAGAAAAAAGAAAAAAAAGAGGAAAAAGAAAAGAAAAAATACCTTTTGAAAGACACTGTGGAATTCATCGCGTGATACTACAGCACACATCTCCTCAGACATTTTGACTAGCAAAACATTCTACGCACAGCAACTTCAATACAGAACACCACGCGGTTCCCCCGGCTGCCTGCCATGATTCAGGAGCACTGCAATGGTAAAGTGGATGGAATTCTGGCACTGCATCCAGAACAGCACTTAAATCCAATCTGAGATGCTTAGAGAAGGGAGTTCAATGCCTTAGCTTTGCCTTAGAGGGAGACTGAATGTGCATAACATTACTAGGTGTAATCTCTCCTAACAGGATTAGGGATCCTTACAACAGGCAAATCCCATCAGGGTGCAGCTCCTCGTGTAAAGCTGCTCTGCTTCCCCACCGATGCCTGCTCCAGGCTTTGCAGCACCCAATGCCTCACCAGGGCCAGCAGCACAGCCCTGTGCTCCCACCCAGCCCTGCACACAAAGGCTAGGAGCCACTGGGACACAGCTGTGCCACACAGCACTGGGTGCCCACAGGGCAGCACGGCCCAGAGCGCTGCTCTGAGCACTCTGTGCAGTGCTGGGAGCGTCTGCTGCTCCCCAGCACACAGAGCCCTCTGTGCCCTGAACCCACACACAACACCACACAGTGCTGCAGCTGTGGGGCAGTGGCTGCAGGCTGCGTGGCAGAAAAGGATCTGGGGGTGCCAGCCAACAGCCACTGACCGTCAGCCAGCAGTGTGCCCAGGTGGCCAAGAAGGCCAATGGCATCCTGGTTGTGTCAGCAGTAGTGCGGCCAGCAGGAGGTGACTGCCCCTCTGGTGAGGCTGCACCTCAGTGCTGGGCTCAGTTCTGGGCCCCCCACTACCAGAAAGACATGGAGGTGCTGGAGTATGTCCAGAGAAGGGCAGTGAAACTGTGCAAGATCTGAGCACAGTCCTATGGGCAGTGGCTGAGGGAATGGCATGGCTCAGTCTGCAGAAGAGGAGGCTCAGGGGAGACCTCACAGCTCCCTACAACCCCTGACAGGAGGTCGGACTGTGGGGGGGGGCTCAGCCTCTTCTCCCAGGTAACAGTGACAGGACAAGAGGTGATGGCTTCATGTTGCACCAGGGGAGGGTCAGGGTGGATATGAGGAAGAATTCCTTCTCCAAAGAGCAGTCAGGCAGTGGCACAGCTGCCCTGGCAGTGGAGTGGTCACCATCCCTGGGGGTGTCCCAGAGCCATGGGGATGTGGCACTGAGGGACGTGGGCAGTGGGCATGGGGGGTGGGTGGGGGATCCCAGAGGTCTTTTCCAACCTTAATGGTTCTGTAATTCTATGACAAGCCAGCACCAGCAGCTCTGCCCATCTGAAGTGCAACTCCCACACTTAATGTGTTTGGTGACACCCTTATGCAAACACTGGCATCAATCAAGCTTCCAGGATTTTTGCAAAAAACAAGTCAACAAGAATGGTTCATGTGCAATTCAGGAAAATTAATTTAACAGAGCTGGAAACCTGCCTGCACTCAGTTGCTACATGAGCAGGGGCAGCCTGCAGCCCCAAGCTTATCAACTATTCCTTTCTATTTTCCCCCTGTGCCCCCAGCTCAGCTCAGGTTGCCCAGAGAGGTTGTGGATGCCCCATCTCTGCAGGCATTCAAGGCCAGGCTGGATGTGGCTCTGGGCAGCCTGGCCTGGTGGTTGGTGACCCTGCACATAGCGGGGGGTTGAAACCAAATGGTCATTGTGGTCCTTTTCAACCCAGGCCATTCTAGGATTCTATGGTTCATTCCTGCCTATTTCACCTGGCCCCAGCACAACCTTGACAGGCCCCAGAGCTGAGATGCTACCGCTGTGAAATGAGAGAGCTGAAAGAAATGCCTATGATTGGTTACTTAGCATATATGTCTATGCAAAACTTATTTAAAATGAAACCAAAAGCAGAGCCAGCACTTGGTTTACTCACAGATTCACATGTCTATCACGGATTAGAAGTCGCTGCAAAAGCAAAGGAACCACTGTATGCCACAGAGCGTTAAATAACTGAGGTGCAGCAGGCAGAGCTCGTCTTCGCTAAGTACATTTAATGTTGCATAAACAGAACTGCAGAGCTCCCACTGTAAAAACAGCTGAAACAGTAATTCCAGCAAGAAGGAAAGTCTCTGCAGTTTTTCTCAGTTTTGTGCTTATTAGCTCTGTTTTGCCTACTTGGAGTCACACTAGCACTGCGGTGCTATGATTAATGCTAGCCATCATTCCAACCCACTTCTCATTTTCTTTTGGAGACAGGTCTGCTTTTCCTTCCTGTGACTGTGAGCAGCAAGCAGGATTCCCATTCCCACGCTCGCCCCATTGCCTTCCCACGGGTGTTTAAAGCCCCACCCTGCTGCATCCCAATGCTCCCAGCACCAGCTCCCAGTGCTGCTCAGCCCAGCACCAGCCCACGTTGCCTGCCCAAGGCAATCCTCTGCAAAGACTACAGCCCACTGCTGCCCAAAGCACTCACCTCAGCACCTACAGCACCAGCCAGAGCCTAGGAGGACAAATAAAATGAGCTCCTCACATTTCATCTTGTATTCTTTCTTCTTCCTAACTCATTTAATCAAGAAGAGATTTTCTGGAACTATACACGTATATTTAAGCATTCTTAAGTACAAGTCTCATCTGCCTTCTGTTCAAAAACAATTAAGGGCAAATGTGGCAATATCCACAGAGAAGTGCAGTGAGAAGTGCTTTCTGGCTGGGATCCTGTAGGACAAGATGGCTGTACAGTGATCTCAGCACAGCGCTGTATCACCACCTGCACATCGCAGAAGGAGCACTGAGCTCACCTGGATGTGTGAGTACTGCGCAAGGGTTTTGCAATGGGGAAAGAAGAGCACACCAATGTGAGACTGAATGAGACCATTGGGTTTAGCACTCTGTGAGCATTTACCACTAAACCTGGGAGACCTGAGACCGAGCTGCACTGCCCAGAACCCTGATCCAGTGTTCTCAGCTCCACCTGTGCAGCCACATGGATTCTGCCCCCAGGCAACAGGAGGCTTTGCACTTCAAGTGACGTGCTTTGCAAAGCCACGTACCAAGTGCACAAACCAGATGGTACTCCAGTGACAGCAGAAGTGATAGCATTTAGAGAATAGGAAGAAGACAAAAGCTTTGAGGAACATTAAAACAGCAGTGAGCGACAGCAGTGGTCCTTTACAGCTGGTGCTGAGGCATCACAAGAAAAAAGTAAGGGGAAAAGTGCTAGGGGCTGAGGTGTGATGGCCAGCAAAGGAGTAGTGTACGTGTGAGCAGCCAAATCAGAATCCATTCTGTCTCAGGCAAGGCATTGCTCATCAGTATGAGAGGCACCTATGAATTCTCACCGTTCTGTTTGCTAGAAATATGACAAATAATCCAACTTTTCTAGTAGATTCCATTAAGAAAGTGCTTTTACAGCCATATTGCATGACAGGGAGATGGAGGGTTTCGATATCAGAGTCACTGCATTAATTAACCTTTTCCCATCAATTCCTGAGATTCCCGCAAGGACGGACGTTTCAGTGGGCTGACACACCTGATTTCTGAATTTAAGAGTTTCTTTAATTCCTTCAGCAAACAAACAGGCCGTGCTGCACATCCACTAATTAAAAAGGATCGTGTGCCTTCCCCTGAGGATAACACACAGTCTGTGCTTAACTCCCCCTTGGGATTAACGGTCCCAGGGATGGCTGAAACCCATTCATGCCAACCAGCGATCTCTCAGCAGTGAGCTACTCTAATCTTTCCATTAAAAATGTATAGACAGTAATAATATATACACAAACAATAAATTTTATAGAAAATAATTAAAAGAATCACAGCACGGTTGGGTTGGAAGGGACCCCACAGCCCTCAGCCCCAGCCCTGCCGTGGGCTGGCTGCCCCCCAGCTCAGGCTGCCCAGGGCCCATCCACAGCCTGGGGCACCTCCAGGGATGGGGCACCACAGCTCTGGGCAGTGCCAGGGCCTCACTGCACTCACAGGTAGAAAATGTCTGATCTGTGTTATGGCATTAAATGTAAAAAGTCACGGTAGGAATTTGTCATTGTTATTACAGGTAAAAATGGGAGTAAAACACTTTTTCTGATTACATGGCTTTTTAGTGCAATAAAACGCAGGATTTGAGTGCAATGATTACATTACACGTACAAGCACATAAGTCACTGATCTTTATGTATTCTGTGCTTATTCCATTGATTGCAAAGAAAAAAAGATGAATGCACACACATTCAATCTTCGTGAGATTGAAATAATGCTACAGAACGGGGAAGGCAATGCAAGGAAAATGAAGTCAGCAGCTTGTTCCCAAATGGCTGGTGTGGGTTTGGCTTTTGCTTATTTTTGGCCTCTCATCTTTAGAACAGACAAGGAGCAGCATTTGCCAAAAGCCTTCTGAACTCAACTGAAATATTCCACTTTTTCTCGTTGGATGCAGAGTTCACTTCTGTGATTCTGACACCTCAAGACTGATTCACTGCCACAGTCTCTTGGATTGCTTTAATAAGCATTCCCAGATTGTGGCCAGCACTGAAAGCAGCCGATGACTTACTGAATGTCATTTCCCATATGAAGACTGCTACACCTCTGCTCAGTGTCCACCAGCTGCCAGTGTTTCCAGGAGAAATCTCACATGCTGGTTTTGACCAAAAAGTCTCCACTGCGTGTTCAGAAAGGGCGCCTGTGCCTAAAGGCTAACAGCTTGCATCCCAGGCAGCCCAATTACACCACACCTGGAGCCACCGCCTCCCTCTCAAGTACTTGTTACAGGGATAATTAGAGGACATGCTGCACTGTTCATTAACTTCTGACCCTTCACTAACACCCATTTTCACCTGGAGGGCTCCCAAAACACCAGGCAATCACCAGCTACAAGCCAGCGAGGAAAGGATGAAAAGCTGCTGTGCTTTAATAACTCTAGGAGTCAGTTATGTGTATGATTCTGGATTAACTGTAAGTACTGCTTCCCTTCTGCCCTTCTTTCAAAGCTTCCTGTGTCAGCACAGGAGGGCTGGAGCAAAGCCAAGGGTGCTGGGGGAGCAGGCAGCAGTGCCAGCCAGCACAGTGTGAGGCCGTGCAGCTCATTATGACAATTAATGCTATGAACCTAACACACGCTTCAGGTTTAACTGGGTAAGGAATTGGAAAGCAAGGTGGTTCCAGAGAGAGTCTGATGAGAAAGAGATGTAAAACATCCAGCACTTCTCTGACCTCAGGCTTTGACAGAATTAAGTGACAGACTTTGGCCACTGTCAGAATCAGCAGATCTGAAAAGCTTTTCTGCGCCCACCCCCTGCCTTACCTGGAAACTTTGTAAAGCTTTGCTGGGAACTGCCGTCCCCTGAGCTGCCTCTCTCCTTATCTGCCTGTCGCCCACAGTCAGGGGTTTGCAGGACTGGAATTCTTTCCACTTCATCACTTCTCTTAGACAGGTTTGAAACCATTACATCCACTTACAAAAGTGGGTTTTTTCCTTTCTTTTTTCTTTCTATCAGTTTTTCTTTCAGTTCTCATGAAGATGACAGAAGCTATTAGAGCTGAGCAAATAACCCATGGCAAGTAATGTGTTCAATCTGCTTGGTTTCAGCTTCATTCAGGACTTTCCTAGAGGTTTTGTTACAGACTTTGGTTTCAGCAATTAGAAGGAGGAGGTCAGGAAGGCTCAGAGGAACTCAGGATATACTCTTAGATCAGCTGTGACTGGGTGTGCACTGTCATCATTGTTATCTTATAGGCAATAAGGATGTACTTTAAGAAGTGCAAACCATAACCAAATGGATCAAATGTCCTAAATTCTGCACTTCAGAACTATGTTCTAATATTTGTTTTAAATCATGAGAACGGGAATGCCTGCAAACAAGTTCAACAAGCCTTCCTGCTGATAACAAACACAGAAGGAAGCTCAATGCTTAAAAAGCAGGTATTATTTTGAATTATTGAATGTTCTGAAGGAAATATTGACAGAGTTTTCTCAGCTCTGATAGTTATCTGATAGTTACATTACAGCACTAAGGACGAGGCAGATGTTGGTGTTCTCTGCCACAGCTATCTGGTGTGTATTCTCCAATACTGCAGCAAAACCTTCAGTATTAAGAATTATTATCTACCTACAGCAAAGCCAAACACCCCAGTACTCCATTTCCCCTCCTTACCTTACAGGCAAGGTCCTGTCCCCCTTCCTCCTGTCCATCTCCCTCTGGGGCACAGGGTACCAGCGGAAGTTCAGCTTCCAGTTGAACCCTCCATAAGTCATATCTGACCCAGCCATGTACTCAAACGTGTCATCACTGATCACGTCGATGATGGGGCACACAACAGTCCTCCTGTAAGGAAAAAAAAAGGCATTTGAAAACGAAATTGTTGTCTGAACCCCCCCCATTGTTTTATTCTGCGGCTCCTCTGCAGGAAAGCTCTGTTCAGCAGTGCACTGCGACAGGGCACGGCACAAACTGGAACCCAGGAAGTTCCATACGAACAGGAAGAAAAACTTCTTAACCTGGATGGTGGCAGAGCCCTGGCACAGCTGCCCAGATTGGTGAGGAGTCTCCTTCTCTGGAGGTATTTGCACCCACCTGGACACTGCGTGCAGCTGCTGTAGGGAACTGCTGTATGGGTTGGGCTGAGGGGCTCCAAAGGCCCCTTCCAGCCCCTAAGGTTCTGTGGTTCAGTACGTTAGATATCAATTTTATAGAATCCTCTATCTTCCTGCAAAATAAATCTTTAAAAAAATCTTCCTTTCCAGATCAATGAATGTTTTCACATTTTTACTGCTTTAGCAGCACGGCGCTCGAGGGATGGCCCAGAGCCCCAGCTGATGCCGCAAGGATCTGCTGTCCCCCCACCCCCTCTCACCTGTCCTCCCAGATCCTGGCCAGCAGTGGCTCCAGCCAGCCACGGGTGCACTCACAGTGTGCATCCAGGAAGGTGATCACCTGCCC
Source organism: Pavo muticus (assembly GCA_016647715.1). Lineage (NCBI taxonomy): Eukaryota > Metazoa > Chordata > Aves > Galliformes > Phasianidae > Pavo > Pavo muticus. The sequence continues at coordinate 1,071,567 of JACDJE010000148.1, forward strand.
CCGGGCAGCCGCTGCCCCCCGCAGCCGCGCGCGGATCAGCCCCGACCGCTGCTCCATCCGGAGGATCTTCACTGGCACCTCCAGCTTCTTCACGTAGTTCTCCAAGGAGGCCTTCAGAAACTCTGCCAGAGGCAGTGGGGGGAAAAAAAATAACAGAGAAACATTATTTGAGGGTGCTGAGGCCCTGGCACTGCTGCCCTGAGCTGTGGTGCCCCATCCCTGGAGGTACCCCAGGCCATGGACGGGCCCTGGGCAGCCTGAGCTGGGCAGCAGCCATCCCACAGGTGGGGCTCTGTGACGTCCCTTCCAACCCAACCCAACCCTTCCACGGTTCTATGGCCTTTAATGTCTCTTCCAAGCCTTCTATGGCTCTATGATCTTTAAGGTCCCTTGAAACCCAACCATTCTATGGTCTGGTGAACTTTAAGGTCCCTTCCACCCAACCGTTCTATAGTTCTGTTACAGCTAGGTTCAGCAACTCCTGAGGGCTCTAAATGCAGCTGCAGAACATACGTGTCATGCTCTGCCCTGCCAGGGGCCAACACTGGCACAGTGCAGGAGGCTCCTCCTGACACGTAGTGTTTTTCTAAAGAGCAAGAGCAGAGCTACAGAGGCTCACAATGGAACTCAGCCACAAAGCACATATCCATGAGTGCACACATCAACCTGAGCACCTCAGGAAAACATCACAGAGATAAAAGGATCTTCAAGCAAGTCACAGTCTGTTTCCCAGTAATAAATCAGCAATCAGCATTGAGTGTAAGATGATTACACTTCTGCTCATTCGTGTGTGGCTTAATATGACTACAGCTATTTTGGATAAATTGCACCATTTGGGCCCTCTAGGACTACCAAATCTAGAAGAACTGTAGTCACTTGGGCTAAAGCCTTTCTCGGCCTTTGGGCACAGAGAGGTAACAAGCCTGTATGTTTTCTGAAGCAGGGAAAATCAGGACAGTGACTACAGTGAAGTTAGTGCTGCATGGAGCAGGAGTAAAGGATGGCTTGGCTTGCACCCTCCTTGCATTGAATGGTTGCAACTGGATGTTGCATTTGGCTGCACCAGGGACAACTGCTCATCGCCCCATCCATCCCATTTACGGATTATGATCCCACTTGGGAATGCAGCAAGAGACCAAAAGAGAGACGAGGGAAGGGATTCTGCCTTTTGCAGCAACACAGAGTGACACAGCACAGCACAAAGGGCTGCTGATGGTTCCCTGCAGCACCCACCCCTCTCGCTGGCATCGTCCACCAGGATGATCTCGGCGAGCAGGCGGCGCGGCGAGCGGGCGACCACGCTGTGCACAGTGCGCAGCAGGGTGCTCCAGGCCTCGTTGTGGAACACGATGACCACGCTGGTGTTTGGGAGCTCGTCGGGGTACACTTTGGTCTTGCACCTGCCAAAAAATACAGGAGGGAAAAAAAAGAAGTTCATCCAGAAGAGCCCTAATGAGCTCTACCAATAGGAAGGTCTGAAGGAATCTTCATACACTATAGAGGAGCTCCTGCAGTACATCAAACCTCTCTGTTAAGAGCCAGGAAAACAAATGATCCGGGTCCCTGCAGCAAAGTCAGCTTGTCCATATGGTTTCTTTCATAAACATCACCTACTATAACAAAACTCACTTTAATCTCTTCTTCTGAATCACTGCCGTTAAAAAAAGTAAGTGAAAATCGTGATAACAGCTTTCAAAACGCAAGGTGAGGTGATAATACAGAATACTGAACATCACTGCATGCTACAGAACAGGCAAAAGGTTCACAAGATAGTCACTGAACACCAGATCTGACTGCAGAAAGTATGGTGTTAACAAAAACCATACAGACATAGGCGTGTATGAACACATACATAAATATATGCATGCACAGAGCTGTATAATGGCCTTGACATAGTTTGGGTGGAGACCACTCCAGTCTGCTGGTCACATCCCACCTTTCCAGCTTCAGCAATCTTTTTATTTCTAGACATCAATTATGATTTAGATTCAGAGCTCATACTGAAAAGGTTTATTACTAGCTATCAGGGACCGTTGTGACACAAGAAGGGGAAATGGCTTCAAGCTGCAAGAGGGTAGATTTAGGTTAGATACAAGGGAAAAGTCTTTTACAGTGAGGGCGGTGAGGCACTGGAACAGGTTGCTGGATGGTGGATGCCCCATTCCTGGAACTTTCAAGGTAAGGCTGTACCAGGACCTGGGCAACCTGACCTAGCTGTGGTGTCCCTGCTCACTGCAGGGGAGCTGGACTAGGTGACCTTTACAGGTCTCTTCCAATTCTAAGGATTCTATCATTCTATGATCATCCATGACAACAGAGGAGGCTAAAAGAGCAAATGCTCAGCAGAACAATAAACATTCTGAACTGATATATTTCCAAGGCACACTGAACGGGTATGTACAAAGCTGGCATCAATTCTGCTTGTCCCACAGTTCACAACAATCACTTGAATTATATTTAGAACAGACACAATTTTGGAAACTGGGAGAGTTCTGCTACATGGGATTGTGTCCAGACATGTGCATTAAAAGCTAAAGGCCAGGACACAGAGGCAGGTATCTCCTCGTTTGCAGCTTTTCACTAACTTTGATCACAGAATCATACAATCTCCCGAGTTGGAAGGGACCCATGAAGTGTGAAGTCCTTCTCTAGCAGCCCTGGCTCCATTCACAGCAATGGGCCCTGCTGCCCATCCCCTCCTTAGCATCCCAGACACTTCCAGGCTGGGATTATCCCCTCTGGGGGAGATGACTTCATTCTGCTGCTTGGCTATGTATAGTTTCTCAGGTACATCAAGCGATGAACTGGGATTTGTTGATATCTGGTCCACTCATCAGAGACTAAATTAAATCTATTCACTTTGCTTAATTTGGGTCATTTGATTTCAGTAGAAAATGTAAATGCATGTACTTTGTCTATATTATGGTATTAAATCCATATTTCAGTAGATACTGCAGCACTCAGCCCACCCAGAGGAGCACTTTGTCTGCTCTGGGTGGCAAACTGGGCCCCATGCTGATTTCCACTCCACAGCACGCAGTCATCAAATCTGAAAGGTGCTCTCAGAGGAGCAGTTCTACAAGAAACCCAACTTTCTTCAGCTTTCTGGGAGTTTCTGGAAACACACCTGCAAAAGTAAAGGGCTGGCTGTGCAAAGGGGTGGCCAAGAGCAAGGCATCACCAAAGCAGCAACACTGTGAACAAAGACAAAACTGGGGGTTGTCTACATTTGTGCTTTAGCTATCATTAACGTTTTGGTAGGCTTTTTGAGCTCAAGGGATAGCTCATGTTGCATTTTGTTTTATTTCTTACAGAATACTCACAGAAACATGGAATGGTTTGGGATGGCAGGGACCTTAAAGACCATAGAACCACAGAATGGTTGGGTTGGAAGAGGCCTTAAAGATCACAGAACCATGGAATGGTTGGGTTGGAAGGGGCCTTAACCATCACAGAACCATGGAATGGTTGGGTTGGAAGAGGCCTTAACCATCACAGAACCATGGAATGGTTGGGTTGGAAGGGGCCTTAACCATCACAGAACCCTGGAATGGTTGGGCTGGAAGGGGCCTTAACCATCACAGAACCCTGGAATGGTTGGGCTGGAAGGGGCCTTAACCATCACAGAACCCTGGAATGGTTGGGCTGGAAGGGGCCTTAACCATCACAGAACCCTGGAATGGTTGGGCTGGAAGGGGCCTTAACCATCACAGAACCCTGGAATGGTTGGGCTGGAAGGGGCCTTAACCATCACAGAACCCTGGAATGGTTGGGCTGGAAGGGGCCTTAACCATCACAGAACCCTGGAATGGTTGGGCTGGAAGGGGCCTTAACCATCACAGAACCCTGGAATGGTTGGGCTGGAAGGGGCCTTAACCATCACAGAACCCTGGAATGGTTGGGCTGGAAGGGGCTCACCTCTGCTGTAGGCTGGCTCCCCACAAGCTTAGGCTGCCCAGGGCCCCTCTCCTTGGAAAGAAGTGACCTAAGGATCAAATTTTAAATAAGCAGCTGCTCTGGAGCTGGCAAACTGCACAGACACAAAGTCATTAGTGCTTGCTAATTGATGAGCGTAACAGAGATGATTCCTGCACTGGCTGCTGGGATGACCTCAGTCCACAAGCGTCGGTCCCATGATGAGAACATACACTGCTTGGATTCAGTAACTCCATGAGCTCGTTGACCAGTTGGCTACCTAACACTTGCAAGCTGCTCACGTATCTCCCATGGAGGCAATGTGCTGCTCCCTGGGTCCTATGCCAGCACTCAGCTCTGGATGCTAAACAAGACGTACCAGTACTGCTACACCCATGCAGCATGTGTGTAATCTCCCCTCTCAGCACTGCTCACCTGGAGGTGTTTTTAAGCATGTGGAAGATAACATCTTCCACCTCCCTTCACTGCAACCACTGCACTGACACACACTGCACTTTTTCTGCTTCAGGAACACACAGCTCGCTGAAGGTAAGCCATGCACTGCTCACACAGCCATCAGATCCAAGGACTGCCACTCCGCCACCCCAAAACTCCTTACAGTGCACACTAATTGTTAACACACACTGATGCTGGCAAGACTTCCTCAGAAACACTGGTTTTCCTTCTGCACTCATCAGATGTTGCTTTATAAATACACATGAAGTAAATACAGCTGTTTAAATGCAGGAAAAACACATTTTCCAAGATCAGTTACATGGAAACAGTGAGACTATTTACCATCCTTCCCGTTGGCTGTGTGCAAATTACACGAACACGAAGGGCTGTGCTGCGATTTTTCTCTTCCAGAATTATACTGAGGCTCTCAGGAAAGAAAATCAAGGCAGAAAATCATGCAGGAAAGCAAAACACTTGGAGGGAAAATGAGAATGTAACCAGTAAATAGAATTTATTATGCAGTATTTGTGATATGGCGCATTAGGGAACATAAAGAACTGTGTTAAATAGACGTAGTTTATACGAGCTGGGGGATTTTGATGATTATTTAGTCATTACCCACTATTACTTTGCATTACTGAGAATATAAAGATGGAAACACATAGAAAAGGTGTGTAACACTGGATGTTGGTGCAATCCTGAATGTGTTTTCTAGGAGTTGCACTGTGGAGCACCACTTGGCTACCTGCAGCCAGCAATGCTTCATTGCTGCATGAGTGATAACTGTGCTCAGAGAACCCCGCTGCCTGAAACACAGTTCTCTCCTGTGTAATGTATGTAAGACCTGTGAGGTGTGGAAATTTAAATTGCTATAAGGAAATGCATAGTACAATATTATGAGCAGGAGAAAAGCCCATTGGAGCAGCTGCATAAAACAAGAGACCTGATTTAGGCCTGATTTGTCACCTCCTGCCACTGCAAGCCCTACCTCTGCCACCTGCCCCATCACTTCAGCGCGCACCTCTTTGAACTCCGCTGCAACAAATTCACTTGAACTGCACCAGTTCCTGTTTTAAAACTGAAATTAATGCAAATGAAAGGTAAATAGAAAATAATTGAAAGGGGATTTATTTCACTTAGAGTGCCCGGACTGCAGCCGCGCCGCCTCGCTGGATTTTATTGTATCAAAATGTCCCAGCACCAATCAATTTTTATGGCCAGCAGATGAAGGATGTGAAGATGCATGAAAATTGTTTTCTGGTGTTTCATTACAGAGTACGAGCAGGTCTGCACTAGGTAGGAGCAACCCTTCACTCATCCCTCCGGCTATCAGTGCTCATGAAGCTCCAGGTGTAGCCCTGAATATCAAATACTCCTCAGGGATTTCCCACCCCAAACTCTGCTTTGAGATCTTAAAAATCACTTCCGAAGTTGTTTACTGAATGCTCAGAGTTATCTTCGTGTTTGAGGAAGGCCACAATAACACCACACAGCATTATTAAAAGCAAAGAACCCGCAGTCAATACTGCAGATCCGCCATCCTGAGCCTTCCAGCAGACAGCCCCAGGGATTTTCACCTTACCTCGAAGTGGAAGCATCAATACCCCCACAAACCCGAACACAGTAGCAGTTATTGTCTGGCATGCAGCTTAATTCAGGACAAACCTGTGATGGAGCTCACAACTCATCAGATAAGGCTTTCCTGGACAGCTTTCCATCATTAGTTTTGCTCCATTTCCAGCGCTATTTTTTATGCTAGCACTGCAGAATCTTCTCCACTTTACAATGCCAGGCTAACCTCAACCTTCCACTACTTTTTAATGTATTCTTCAAAATGTTTTAGCAACTACTGACTTTGGATCCCCAAATCTCCTGCTCACACCTGCAGTACAGGAAAAAGACACCACCGCATCCGTCCCAAAATGCCTGGCAGAGCAGACATACCCTGATGCTAATGCTCTGTATAAGGCCCTCCTGGAGCTCTCAGTAACAAAGGGAACTCTCTATGGATGCCACCAGCAGTATCAAAGTACAGGAGTCAGCAGGGTGGGACAGCTGCCCACAGAGACAAGGCTGAGCATCACACCTGCCCTTACCAGATGGGCACAGCCCCACTGTGGCCAGATGCCCACTGGGATGCAGCTGCAGCTCCTGCCACCTGCCCAGGGCAGACCCTTTAGTTCTGGTTGCAGTTAGTATAGGATTTCTGCTGCTCTGGTCCTACAGCAACCCCTTTTATGGGGCACCATAAGCAATGCTGTTCCATCATGAAGCAGCTATTAAGGAAGCATATATAAAGAAGCCAGGACAGCCATCCCCACGCAGCCAAGAGGTGGTACAGGGGGCACAGCCCTGCTCTTGGCCACCAGCGAGCATCAAGACCTGGCCAGCAGCCACAGGCCCTTAGCCAAGCCCAAGGTACCTTCCCTTCTCTCCAGCACCACTTCTGCCCCTTTGGTACAGAGAAGATTCCCCCATTTCCAGAGGAACAACAGCAAGCCACTTGGATTTAACCCTGCAGTACAAACACAGCCTTGCTGAGCACTCACACTTTCTTCTCCTCCTGCACGTGGGTGCTTTGCTGCTGGTGCCTGACCCGAACTGCCTCCCCTTGTGCCTGTGTTCTGTCACAGAGCAGGCTCTGCTTGGCACACATGTAACATCCTTATCTCTGCACTGCTCACTCTGTGCCAAGACCACAAATAACTGACTGTCATCGTGACAAAGTAATCAGAGGAGCAGCATTTTCCACTAAGCAGTAACAGTGCAAAGCCAAACAAAGCAAAGCTCTGGTCTTACAGGGCTCTAGGAGCAACCCAAAGCCCACCTGTGAGATGTGCTCCTGCAGCCTGAGCACACCTGGCAGAGCTCAGAGGTCCCCCTGCATCCCTCACCCCCTATCAGAGCTATGGCACCATAGCATCCTTAAATTCAGCAGCAATCCCACACATAAGGACCTCACAGAGGCTTTGGCAGTGTGGGGAGCTGCGAGCTCAGCAATTTGGAAGAAGCTGATGGGACTGCAGGGGCTGCGGGCACCTCCTGAGGCACGGCTGCTGACATCAGGAACTGCCTTCCATGTTGTGCAGATTACCCATGGGCACCTTTCCTCCCTGCTGGTGGTCACCCCAGGTAATTCTCCCTCCACATTCACAAGGCAAAATAACTCCTAATGTGTCATTCACAAACATTTTCTGGCTGAAAGCACTGATCGATTTCTCTCTGACCTTCCTTGTTTAGGGATGGTTTAGAATTTCTCTAAGCATAACTTTATATGCACAGTAAAATACTTAAAAACAAGTTCGCTTTTACTGATAGGAAGCTGTAAACAGGTAAAACCTGAACACGCTTCAGTGACCACTTTGAGCTGGAAGAAGAAATAAGGCAACGCTTGATGGGACGAGATAAATGGATCAGATGCGACCAACAGAAATCAAAATAATTGGCTCTCCCTTCTCAGGGCTAAACAGGATGCTCCCTGCCCAGGCACAGGGCAGGAGGCACTGAAGGACTTCAGGCAGTGATGGCTGCTCCTTCTTCGTCCAGAGCCCCTTCCCTGCTCTGAGCACACAGAGCCATAGAACAGCCAAGGCTTTGGACTGGAAGAAGGCAGCACAGAACCACAGCACAGCGCTCAAGCCAGAGCTACAATTAAGACAAAGTTGAGGCTAAGCAAGACGACAATGAAAGCATCGCTTCTGCTTGTCAAGTTTTGTATCACACTCTTTCTAGGAGGCCTCACGCTCTTTCTAGGAGGCCTCCCAGCCATGCAATGACCATGTCTAGACCACCTTCAGACAAACCAAGTCACCCACCACCAAGTGATCGCCAGATCTGCATTGCAGTAAGTGCCAGAGCAGCAGCTGAGCACCGTCAGTCCTTAGGAAGCGTGCTTACTGCTTAGTGTGACTACTTCCTGGAATTTAATAACAGATTCTCTTACCTTCATCTGAAGTGGCATTGCTGGGGTAAGTCCCTTCACATTCCCAGGTGTCCATAAGCAAGCTGTCAAGGATAACCCCCAGAAGGGCTTCTGACAGCATAAAGATGACTCGTGCAGGTATTTGACAGCTCACAGTCCTGCCCGGTCAGCTGGATTCCATGCAGCACCTGTGACACTGTGGTTACTGATAATGGGCACACATTCTGCACACCCAGGACTGCTGCTTTTATAAAAGGTTCTCCAGAGCAGAAAAATAAAAGCCTTTTTCTTATGTGAGCGTGTTTCTGATGAGAAGATGCACGCTTGTAAGCGCAGACACGGCACAACAGCCGACTTCAACCCGCATTTCCATGATAAGGAGATCCGACCAGGACAGCCCAGCAATTTGCAGAACAGCACTGCCAACTTCTTTCAGTAAAGACTAAAGATAGATTTCCCTTCGCTAGGGAATACACTTAGAAACAAAATTACACATTTCTACGTTGCATTCAACTGTTCATAATCAATACCTACTTCAAATTAGACCTAGCATAGATTAACATCCTCAGGCAGGCCATTACCAACACAACTCGGGCCATGGGCTGAGATTCCTCGGCACAGTGGGAAGCAAGAGACAGCCTGAGTGCCACTGAGCTCAGCAGCAGCCAGCAGCGGGGCTCGTCCTGCTGGAAAACTCCCTGTCTCTGAAAGGAAAGTTTGCCTTTATAACATACAAGGTCTGGGCTCTGCCACCCACGTATCTGCAGCATGCCTGCAGCCCCCAGCAATACAGCAGGTCTTGCTGTTGCACACTAAATTCATCAGCCATAAAACTCATAGAATCACAGAATGGCCTGGGTTGAAAAGGCCCACAATGCTCATCCAGTTCCAACCCCCTGCTATATGCAGGGTTGCCAACCACCAGACCAGGCTGCCCAGAGCCACAGCCAGCCTGGCCTTGAAACTGTATTCTTCCCTAAGAGCAAAGCATTCGGAACAGTTTAATCCTCCTTAACGACAGGACAGGTAATGAAAGCATCTGTCAGAAGAGGAGAACGCAAAGATGCTTCTTTTTGTAATCCCAAAATACTCTTCTTTTCAACGCAGATAGGGTGTGAAAGTTCTTCTCATGAAAGAAATGCACGCAGGCAGATTTGTCTCAGCACTACACAGCTCATCTCCCTTAGACCCAGCACAGCCATTCCCTGAGGTGAACACTTCACCTATTTGCTCCTTACTCCTTTTCCTTTCAACTGTCACTCACAGGGAGAGGAAGGAGCTTTTGAAGCCGACCAAGCAGTGCCTTCTTGCCTCCTTACTGCACAGGGAAGTGCAGGCAACAAGGAGCAAAGCAGCAATAAGCAGTAAAGCTTTCCTGCTGCTTCCACTGCAAGGAGTGCATCTTAGCTGGCAGCAATGTTAGGTGCTGTTCTATGGCAAATGAGCATCACCAGATTACAAATGATCATGCACTGCAGAAGCATCACCTGTGTTGCTTGTGAATTAAGTCTGGTTTGTATGGAACAGTTACACTATTTGCAGACACTGACAAATAAAATCAGAATCTATTTGATTTAAAATTTCATAGGAACCTGAATAATTTAAATGGAAAGAAATCGCAATAAGCAAGATTTCAGCTAAGTGATAATTCTGTTTAAAAAGTAGAAGAAATGGGAAATTTTAGAATACCTGGCAACTTGCCTCCATTTAGATCAGCTCTTATTTTTCTACATTGGCATTTCTTGCAAGCTGCAGCAACTATAGTGCTAGGAGACAAAATCATCCCTGGGGCCCTGGGCAGCCTGGGCTGGTATTAAATGTGGAGGTTGGTGGCCCTGCCTGTGGCGGGGGGTTGGAGCTTCATGATCCTTGAGGTCCCTTCCAACCCAACCATTCTGTGATTCTGTGATCCTTAAAGTGCTGTGCAATAAGGGGAAACGTTTGGGGTTTTTCTGATATATAGCTGTACCTTACAGTTCTCCCAAGTCTGCCAACACTCAGGTGCACCAATCCATTGCTGAGCCCACCCCAAGGAACTCCAAGAGCAGGCAGAACCTCAGCAGCACTGCAGGCTCTGTCCTATCAGCCTGAATACACAGAACTGTTCTAAGGCAGAGAGGGGAGATGGAGAGGAGGGCAGCACAGCCGGTGCCTGCCCAGCTGCAAGCACAGGAGCCTGAGGACAGATCAGCTATTCACTGCCTTGTTCACCTGCTCAGACAGCAGCTGCCATGTAGAACCTCCAATCTTTCCATTCCCATCACACTGAAAACACACCAGTGCCCTTAGCAGCTGGGTTTCTGCATAATGATGTTAGCACATCAAGTCAAAAGAAGGTACGGTATGCATGTCAGCAATTCAGCAACAGGCATCAGTATTCAGTGCCACAGCCTGCAGCTGCACCAAACCACTCTGGTTTAAGTGGCCGTGCAGCCAGGCAGGGCAGAACTGCCAAAATGGGAGTTACACGGTGAGGTCACCTCCGAGCATCCCTCCAGGAAGGGCAGATGCCCAGAAGGTGGGGAGCCAGCAGCAGTCACTTAACGGTATCAGAAGTCATCAGATTTAAATGAATAAACAGACTTTAAAGCCTTCAGATTTGAAGAAGTGCAAAGTATTCCAAAAAAGGTTCTTAAAATGTGATTATCCCAGAAGAGCCCACAGGTAGAACCAATAGGAGATTACACTGTGCAGGACAACTTCTGCACTGGTAGTGCTGTCTTCTTGTCAGAATGAACACGTCAACTTTTCAACAACAATAACTTAATTACAAAAAACCATGGAGTCGACAATGGTGGGTTCTTTATCACTTTAAAACCTTAAAGTTTTCCTGGAGAACAAAGTAATAATAAAGCATGGCAGGTGGCATGACAAACCAGGCAGTGTTTTGTTACGTGCCACAGTGCAAAATGCTGGAAGATAACAATTTTCATCAGTTCACACAATAAATTGCACAGCACACTAACATCTGTGATGCAGTAACTCTTTGCCTCAGCATGTGTTATAAGAAGCCAGATCTAGAGCTGGGTAAGCCCCAGATCAGCAGGCTGCACCCAGAGCCCAGCAATGCACGCGGAGCCCAAGGAGGATTTGCCTGCGGTCAGCCCGCAATGCACCACAGCCACAGCCCCATTCACCTGCAGCAGAGCCCCGTGCAGCACTCACCCATCCAGCCTCACATCTGGCAAGCTTCTGTTCAGAGCAATCAGGTCACTGGCCATAAGGTTGAACTGGTTGATTTTAAACAGCTCTTTCATCTTCTCCTGGTCGTCCTTTGGGATGAGCACCGCCTTCCCCATCTCGCCGGGTCCCTCCTGGTTTCGGGAAATGACAGCTGCAACACAGGACAGCAAGAGGGCAGCTTTGAACACTGGGGTGTCTTTGAGCACTTGCAGCTTTCAGCTGGAATCACACTGACAGTGCACGAATCCTCCTGAGAGACTCACGCCAGGATTAAAGCCCAGCACCGGGTTCTCAGGGAGATCCTGCAAGCACAAGGTCTGGGCAACACTTGTATGGCTGTTGAAAGCACCTGAAGAACACATGAATTAAATCGCTCTGACCTATTTCTTTTGTCGTTAATTCATTCCCAACTGAATGGCACACGGCGTTATAAACCTGTCCTTGAAAAACCAAACACCCCTGCAGCCCTGCAAAAGGCACTCATCCTGAGAAACACGGGCTAGACACACTTGCTAGAAGAGTACCAGAAAATGACCTAGGAGGTTTGTAGTGTATGCTTCACTTGAGCAGCAAACACATTCCCAGTGATATATTTCTACTGCTCACTCTGCTCAGAAGCACTGCTGCACCCACAGCACACTGCTTTCACTGTGACTGCATGTGAAGCTGCAATTCCTGCACCCAACTGCACGCTGTCCACACAACTAAATTCCCCTCGGAGCATTTCATAAGGGATATTTATGCAATGCACAATGCAGACATGAAGTACTTGGAGCTCACCGTTGGTAATTAAACTCTGTTCTACCATCAATTTTTGGAGGAACTATGACTGGAATTTGAAGAGATGGTCCCTCAAGCTGCAAGTTCTAGCTATGGAAGCAAGTTCTGCCTCTTTTTGGCTGGAGAAGGCTGAGGGCTGCATCCTTCCCCTGGCAGTCCTGCGGGAGCAGCTCCCTGCTTCCCAAGGGCCCGTGCCCAATGAGAGCCCAGCAGGGAGCAGGCAGCCATGCTGAGACATTGCTGAGGCAGTAAGCCAGCAGGAAATCGGCTCGTTTCGGGCTGCTGAAGTACTCTGGGTTTGGCTGAAAATATCTTAGTGACAGCTTTCCTCTGCAGAAATCAGAAGCTTTCCATTAAAGCAAATAGGCGTGAGAAGAAAATCTGTCAGTGTATTATTGGAACAGCCATCATTACGACAGGAAGTTTGCTGCCTCTCAGAGCAAACCACCTAACAGAACTGTATCTCCTGAAGTTGTGTAGGGTACCATCCAAACACCACAAGGATGCTGTGCTGCTGCAGGAATCACTGCCAGCTCACCAGCAATGCCGGTACACGGGCAGTGCCCCATAACAGTGCCTCACGCTCATCTCAGCCTGAAAACTTACAGTAACTCTCCCTGAAGGCAGCAGTTATTTATACACCCTTCAGTAAGACTGAGTTTTCATTAAGAGATTCCATGTGCTTCTGCTGTTTGCTAAGGTTCACTGAGATAAAGCTCAGGGCAGCAGAAGCACCGTGAAGCTTTATAACAAAACTAATTGGGAATTTCCTGATCAGCCTTCCCACTCTCACAGCTTTACTCAAAGCAAAGTGATTCCTGACTACATTTCAATCAGAGTACATGCAATGCTGTGACCAAGAAATACGTTTAATTCTGCTAACTGCAGCAACCTCAGCTTGCCAAGCCTGCAGAGAAGACACACATGGCTTGCAGGTTACGTCGCCCATGCTTTCAAAAGGCACAAAGCTACAGTAGTGCTGCGGAATGGGAATACTAACACCAAAGAGGAAAATGTGATGCCTTCATTAGAAGCTTCTTTTTTGCCTTGAGAAAGATGAGTCACTCCTCATCAGCCTTCCTCCTGCTGCTGGTGTGTTTGTGCAGCACCTCAACACCATGCTAAGCCATGTTTCACAAGGAGGCTGAGGACGCCCCATCCCTGGAGGCATTCAAGGCCAGGCTGGATGTGGCTCTGGGCAGCCTGGTCTGCTGGTTAGCGACCCTGCACATAGCAGGGGGTTGGAACCAGATGAGCATTGTGGTCCTTTGCAACCCAGGCCATTCTATGATTCTATGATCTTCAGTGATAAATACAGAGAAGGATGGCTGAATGTATGCACTGCCACGTTAACCCACCGACTGCTGCCAGCTAAGTGCACTCCTCATGCCTTCCTTTCTGCAAAGACTGCAACGAGCTCTGTCCTCCAACACCAACAACTCAGGCTGCCAAAGCCTTACAAAAGCAGAGCTCTATCCTCCTCCTGTCTGGAAATCACGATGGTTAATGAACGTGGAGTCTTCTTGCTATCATTTACACGCAGGATGGAAGAAAATGACAAAAACAGATGGAAGCAGGTCTCAGAAGGTCACCAAAGCTTTCCCTGCACCACACAGAATTAATTGGACTTAAGACACTCACAGCATGCATTTAATACCTGCCTTGATGGACATTTTACAGCCTTGCAAGAAACCCAAGCAATGCAGCACGTGGATTATATTCTTGCCTTGACCCAGCTGAGGAAACAGAATTTTCAGGAGCTAAAGACACAAGAACTGGAGCTCTTTAGGAACACAGTCACAGCCGTGTGGTTTCAACAAGGAGCTGTATATGCTGACCACCACTCAAGAAGGCATCCACACGTGTCTCCCCATGCTTTAGTTAATTCTGTTTAAGAGCTGCAAGCAAGGAGCAGTGATTCAGCACTTCTGTTTGTCAACTCACTGAAGCGGATTTCAGAGGTTGTGCTCTGTAATAAAAAGTGCTTTAAAAAAAACAAGTGTCCATCAAAAACAGCTTCAAATCCGAGCACAAGAATTAAAGCTCGTCTCCTCAGTGACCACCCTGGTGCACGCAGGCATAATGGGACTGACACGAAGCATGCCCACAAAGAGTAAAAATGCTATTTATCCAGCATTCTGCCTGCAGACATTTGTCATCATCTGTCAGAGGGAACAGGCCTGCTTTGGAAATGAACACAGCCCCCTCGCAAGGGCTTACCAGAAGCGCTGAGGTCTTTGGTGGAGCAAGGGATGTGAAGCGCAAAATTCAAGATAAGGAAAGGAAAAATAAAGCTGACCTCAATAGAATTCAAAGCATTCAATTTATTTAAGGATTCGGTAAGGGCTGTGCATGTGGACTGCTGCTCCAAGACCTGCTGACACTCGGGGGATACAAGGACTCATCACCCATGCGTTCTCTCCAAAGGTTTCTTTTCCTTGCACGTAACTTGGCTTAAGCCCCTGCGCCTCAGTTTCCAGCAGCAGCGCTGTGGAACGATGCTGCTTTGCAGATGGACAGGCAGCAGGGTCCCTGTACACCCATCCCTGCCCCATCCCCAGTCCCAACACAGCCTTGGAAGCCCTGTCTGGTGGGGGACAACGAGCCCACAGCAGGGGCTGTGGGAGCTCTAAGGTCCCTTCCAACCCAAACTATTCCATCAACCCAGGATTCTTCATATATTATTGATCAGTTGAAGTCACTAAGGAGAAAGCTGGAAATAGCACTGTTACCCACTGCAGCTATGATACAGCCTCCGTGCTCCCCAGCAGCAGCAGTCAGATGGCTTCAAAACGAGCAGGGTGCTGCAGGGAGGGACTTCAGCCCAAATCTCCATTCTGCAGCTGCCAGAAATTTTGCAGTTTGAATAGAAAACCTCCCAGCTTTGTAAGAAATGGAGGGAACGCTGGCGTTATAGTTTGGAAAGTTAAAAATAACTAGGTGAGGATAAAATCCATCTTAGGATAGCGATAGGGAAGAAAGTAGCTTAAGGGGTGTAAGCCACGTGCAGCTGCCATCTGCCCAATTTGCTGTGTTCACAGATATCTCAGAAACAGAATGGGTAGAAGATAAGATGTGAACGGCTCGCTGGTAAGAACACCCCAGTAAATGACAGCATGTCTCTACTCATGCTGAAAGTGTTGAGAGAACATGACTTCAGTTCATTTCTCAGAGCAGAAAGGCCGAGGTTGGCAGGGATCATCTGGTCCTACCCTGCTCCAGTAGGTCCACTCATGTCCAGATGCCCAGGACCACATCCAGGCGGCTGCTGGAGATCTCAGAGGGCGACAGTTTTGATTGGAACTGGAGGAATACATCAATAAAACCAGTGGTAACCGAAGTGTGATCTGAGAGACAGGCAGAGCTGCCTGCCCTGCTGCCTCTACCAGCACAGGCCCTTCCCAGGCAGTCCTGCGTGATGTAGTTTCTCATCATATCTTACTACAAGGCATGAAATCAATCCCCCAGAATCCCGAACAAGTAATTCTTTCTTCATTGCACCTCCACAGTGGCTCTAACACTCAATATTATTCTGCTGGTTTATGCCCAAGTAATTTGTTATCAACTCCATACAGAATCCAATAAACTAAAGGATCAATTTGCAGTCCTTTGCCATTTGGATGATATATCTTCTGCTGCTCAGAACTGCGCTCAGACTCATCTTAATCCAGAACATAAAGAATTCTAGTTTTAATTATACAGTAGCAACAAATCCCACAAAGCTGCCATAAACATCATTAAATAGGTCATTTGCTTTACAATGTCTTCTAAGAGCTCCACAAATCTGAAAAAAGTTGCTTTCCAATAATAAAAGCATCAGAATTCATTGCAACTTCTGCCACAAATATCCTTTTCAGCATTTCCACACATGTCCAGAGACACGCCAGACCACACTGCTACTGCCAGCCCCACGCCGGCAGTGCACATAAAGTGCACATCAGATGTAAGCAGCACTCAGGATGGGCACGAGCTCTGCTTATAGATGCTGGCTAATGCCTTCAGAGAGCTGAAGGGAGGCATCTTCATGTCAAAAAAATACATCAGTTCTCATCAGTGTTCCTCATGAGTTCCTAAGGAACCTGCACACACGATGCAACCTTGGAAAGCTAAAGGTCTCTACCATTACTGGCCTTGTTTACACCACTGTAACAGCTATGAGACTGATAAAAATTCAAAGTCTAATTAGATATCACCTAGAACACCTACCTAGTTATTTCTTTCTACTTTGTGGTTTCTCGCTCAGGAAAGACAGAAGCAAAGCTGCATAAAGCAAGAGAAAAAGTGACAACTCCTAATTTAAATAAGCCATTCAGACACTTCAAACAGGGCTGTGAGATCAAGCTGACACAAAGAGTAGCAGAAGTTTGGTCTACTCGTCTCTGTGCTTTGTTGTAGTAAGTAAATAAATAAAAATAAGTCCCGAACCAAAATCCAAGAGAAGGACTGCCATGGCCAGCACAGTTCTGCAGTGCATTGCAGC
This sequence comes from Pavo muticus, assembly GCA_016647715.1. Classification (NCBI taxonomy): domain Eukaryota; kingdom Metazoa; phylum Chordata; class Aves; order Galliformes; family Phasianidae; genus Pavo; species Pavo muticus. The sequence continues at coordinate 1,088,303 of JACDJE010000148.1, forward strand.
ATCCCACCACTCACACAGCACTGCTGCCCACAGGAGAGGCTGCAGTGAGCAGACACAAGCACCTTCCCTGCAAGGAAAGAACGGCATCCCAATAAATCAGATGCTCATCTATCACCCTTATGGCAGTTATTAATGAATTCTGGGCTTGTGCATACAGTGAGGTATGAGTTACCTCCCTCCAAATAATAATTAATGAGCAATAGCCCTGGAAGGAAATATTAACATATCAATATTAATCAAGATGTAATGGAAACCCCAATGCTAGCTGGTAAGCAAGCAAAAGCCAGCAGATTGCACCTGCTGCTGCTGGAGCTGGTCCCACCAGCACGGAGGAGCTCCTTGTGTGGCACGATGGCACGCTGCATGAGTCTGTCACACTGCAGCTCTCAAACAAGCCTGCACACAGAACGTCGTGCTGTGTTGGCCCATAGCAGCAGCAGCTATTCTGAGAACTTCACCTTACAAATGAAGCAAAAAACACTGAGGGTAGAGCAATGAATGCATGATTTATGGCGGCAGTAAAAGCAATCTTCCACAAGGTAACACTAAGCTGGCAGTAATTGAATGGAATGAAGGTAAGAGGGGTTTCATTTATTTTTTAAAGCATCCCTGACCTCCTTGGCCAGCAGTCTGGTGTTTTAGAAGGTCTTCTAACGTCCAATCATTATGGACATACAGCTTCCCTGTCTCAGGGCCTTATCTGCTTTCATCAGCAGGCTTTGTATTTCCACATCTGTGGAAGAGGAAGCGTCTGACAGCTACCTGGATTTATTTACACATAGCTTCAGAACAAGAACCTTCTTTGTGGATGTCCCACAAACAGTTCCATGTCTGTTCAGTACCCGCCCCTCTGCTCTGCTCACAAGGAGCTGTGGGGTGCCAAGAGGAGCTGTGGGGTGCCACGAGGTCCCCCTTCAGCCTCCTCTGCTCTGTGCTGAACAAACCAAGGGACCTCAGCCACTCCTCACGTTGTGTCCTCTGGGCCCTTCCCCATCTCTGCAGCCCTCCTTTGGATGTTCTCCAATAGCTGTATGTCCTTCTATTGCAGTGCCCAAAGATCTGCCAGCAGAGCGGGCCCGGCCAGCTGCCAGCCCAGCCCTCAGAGCCTTCTCCCAGCACCTCGCCATCCCAAGCAGCCCCACCACAGCCCCAGTGATTCCTCACCCACAAATCCATTTATTTACCTCTATATGCTAGACTTCATTGCTTTCAGGACAACTGTCACTTGAAGCAAAACATGCATCTACAGACAGGGATTTATGGCCGTGCTCCTGCTGATGGTCACCCCACATCACAGGGCAGCACCCATCACTGTTCCCTTCCAATTGTGGAATGCTGTTCCACAGCAAAAACACTCCTAATGATGTATTTAATTACTGCAGTAAGATCTGCTAGATTTGGCACTACTTTAAAAATGCATGTGCTTTCTTAACAAACATTGATTTCCACTTCTCACAGACATGATATGACACAGGTTTAGCAAGTTAGGCCTTCTGAATGTTGTAATTACATCAATCAGTTCTAGACTTAACCCCCATAACTGAGAAAATAACTAAGTTATATAAATAAAACAAACACCTGTGATTCCTCATATTAAGGTCAGTGACTGTTCATCTAACTGACTGCCTTACAGTAAAGGATATTTTCCAAAGCAAACCATGCTTAACAAAGGAGTAAGCGAGCAAAGAGACAGAAAACCATCCATCTCCTTGGGGAGAAGAGCTGTGCATGCACTGATTGAAGCAGGGAGTAGTGTAAGTGCACTGCTGCAGGTGATTAATGACAAATTACACATGCAAAAGGGGAAGAGTTCCTATTTCTGTAACACGTCTGCTGGAAAGCACCAGCAAGTGCTAATGCTGTAGGCAGGGTTATACATCAGGCTTGTTAACTTCTCCCCAGCAAGAGCTGATGCAACAGTGTACCAGGATAAGCAACACCTTGAGACTGACAACAACCGTGAGTCAGAAGTCTCATCTCTAATTACAGACAAGCAGAAAGGAAATAGGTTTGGAGCTGCATTACAGTTTTTTAACCAGCTTAAAAAAAAAACAACTTGCAGGCATTTAATACTGCAGATATTTCTGTTTCATTTGCATCAAACGTGTAACATCCTTCTCGTGTCAGCAGAGACTGCCCAAGGGTGAAGAAAGGACCTCATGACTGTTTTCATAATGGCAACATATCCCATCACAGCTTACTTACCCAGTAACTTCCCATCTACATCCGTAGCCAACCGACCAGCCTATGCAGTAAGAGAGAAGTCAAATGATGTCAAAAGAGTTCACATCTTAAGGTGCACAGAAAAAAAGAAATATAACATAAATAATCTGAGCTTAAGCTGGAGAGCCTTCCAACAGCTAAACAGGCAGTAAACAAACCTGCACCTAACCACGAGCACAAGCTGGCTTTCCAAGCCCAGAGCAGCCTTCACTCTGCCTCCCTTACAACTTACAAGAGTTTTCACTCTTCTTAATGAGGAAACACACCAAGTGCACACCCTCATGTTCTGCTCCATTCCCTGGTGCTCAGCAGCAATGTGGTATCCGCCTGCAGACACAGCCAATGGTTCTTTGCACACACACACGCAATTAATCAGTCTTCCAAGAAACTGCACCCTATATGCACATGTATTAATTGAAGCGCATTTTTAATTGCTGAAGTAGATGAACCCTAACCCAGGGTTAGGGTTAGTGTCCAGTTTGGGGCCCCTCGCTGTAAGAAAGACATTGAGGCCCTGGAGCGCGTCCAGAGAAGGGCAACAAAGCTGGTGAGGGGTCTGGAGCACAGGGCTTATGAGGAGCGGCTGAGGGAGCTGGGATTGTTCAGTCTGGAGCAGAGGAGGCTCAGGGGAGACCTCACTGCTCTCTATAACTACCTGAAAGGAGGTTGCAGTGAGCTGGGGGTCGGCCTCTTCTCTCGTGTGACAGTGACAGGACTAGAGGGAATGGCTGCAAGCTGCACCAGGGAAGGTTCAGGCTGGACGTTAGGAAATCCTACTGCTCTGAAAGGGTGGTCAGGCACTGGAATGGGCTGCCCAGGGAGGTGGTGGAGTCACCGACCCTGGAGGTGTTCAAGGAACGTTTGGATGCTGTGTTGAGGGACATGGCTTAGCGAGAACCATTGGTGATGGGTGAGTGGTTGGACTGGGTGATCCTGTGGGTCTTTTCCAACCTTAGTGATTCTATGACTCTGTGAAGGGGAATGAAAGGCGCTGTCTAGATAGGTTGACAGCATGTATCTAAGACACTGGTGCTGATCAGCATAGCACTGCACTCTTAATAAGAGCTAACTACACAGTAAGTTGGACTTCACAGGCACATTCTTTTCAGTTAGAGAGCTGATAAAAGAAAAAAATGCATAAAATTACATAAAAACTAATTTGCCATTAACAGCACACACTAACAATAGACTTTTGTGCATCTTAAAAGTCTCTCTACAACTTACATTGAAAGCTTCATTTCCTGAAAGATGTTCCTGGAGAATACAGAGCAGTTCCAAACACAGAGCTACAGAGGCATGATGGTTTTTCATTTAAATATAAGCACTGAGAAAGAAAAACCATCGAAGAATTGGCTCCAGTTAAACTAAGACACTGACTTAGCTAATGTCTTCCAGCCTGCTCCTTGTTCCAATGGAAAACCAGAACTGTACAATGGAACAGGTTGCCCAAGGAGGCTGTGGATGCCCCATCCCTGCAGGCATTCAAGGCCAGGCTGGATGTGGCTCTGGGCAGCCTGGTCTGCTGGTTGGCGACCCTGCACACAGCAGGGGGTTGGAACCAGATGAGCACTGTGAACCTTTTCAAACCATTCTATGATTCTGTGATACAATTAAATTATGCAGCTTTTCTTTTGTCAGTTTCCCAGCTGAACCCCATGAATTTTTGAGAAGAATCTCTTATTTTCCTGACAAGACTCATTTCCTCACAAATCCTGCCACATACTAATTGTGCTTATGTAACCTGCACTCAACTTGCACCACAGAACTGGGAAATTCATTACACTAAGCAAGGGTGAGGATGAATGCACTCACATGAGAAACAAAGCATTCCTAATATTCTCTTAAATTTTGCCCCCTCTTCCTCTGTAGGAAGAGCAAAACAGAGGCAGGAATTCCCTTCTTTTCCATTTGTAACAGTTTGTGAGCAGTTTACTGCTGGAAACTTCCAGCAAGGGTACAGGCTGATGTAATTGTGCCCTCCTTCATTTATTCTCCTTTCTACTGAGGCGCACCAGCTGTCCCACTAATGCCATTAATTCCAATCAATGCAGCAATTAAGGAAGCCAAGGCAGGTGATGAGGCAGGTGATGCAGGGGGAGTGCAGTGAGGCAGCTGGTGCAGGCAGGATGGTGAAAGAAACCACAGTGAGGTGGCACCAGATGGAGGGAACTGAAAGCACCACCGCACGGAGCTCCATCTCCCACAGCCACAGTGCTCCTGGGGAGAAAAACCTTCATGTCTTAACCTTAATTCACAAAGAGCCAAGAGAAAAACGTGAAGTTGACATGAGGCACAAAACCTTCTTCACTTTGATACCAGATGAGCATTCTTCTTTTCTGTTTTTCTATATTGATGACAAAACACCTTCCAATACTCCACTGAAACAAGCTAAGCCTGAAATTATGCCCTATAATATACCTGTTTTCTGTGTTGAAATGCAATCAGGGTTGCTATTTTGGAAGAGAGTAACGTGGACCACCTGCTCCTGAGGCTGAAAGAAAGCACCCAACTGCCTCCTACATCACGCATCTGGAGGTTTACTTTCTCCTCCTTGTTTTACATCCTAGCAGGCAAACAGCATCCACACACCACTCAGTGCCTGTGATTTCATTAAACAGCTCAGTGTTAGCTCCAGCATGCTCAAAGACAGGTGTTTGTCTACACCTTGGGAAGAAAAACTCATTCATTAGGGGACCAGATGGTGCTACCTGGATCTTATTAACATTAGACAGGAAAACAATGTTGGATTAAGCTAATTTAAGTTTACCCAGCAGTGGTTGATAAAGCCTTCCTCCAGCTGCCAGAGAGGGAAAGGCACTTCCAGAGGGCACCCGCTTCTCTCCAGCTGAGACCAGCAGCTCTGCATTGGGCAGTAGGTCCTCTCTGTTTATTACAGCCCTTACATGAGGCAGCGCTGAGCCGCAGGTTAGTCTGTGCCACCTTCCAAGGATCCTGCTCCACAGCATCGCTGCCTGCCCCACAGCAAGGACCCAGACCCACGGCAGCAGTCTTCTGGGTGTGATCTGCTCAGCAACCCAGCAGTCTGCCACCCAGGTACAAATTGAGAGCAATTCTTCATCCTGAACACAATCTCACTTAGTGAGAATGGAGCGGCTGCTGAGAGGTACCAAGAAGTCAGACACTCTCAATGATCGGTTCTGCCTCCAATAAACTTATCTCAACGACAACTGGAGCAAGAGGGAAGAGCTGTCATGAGAGGTGGGGACCTTCCTGGGGTCAGGTCGGTGCGCCTCTTCCTTCATCAGCTGAGCAGTAACAGACACATCATCCCTCCTTAAGTGCTTATCTCCCACTTAGAAGCTTTCTGGCCGTCAGGCTGCAATCCCAGGGATTAGCACAGGCACTTAGCTCCTGTCCTCACCGCTGCCCATGTCAGACACACAGAGCTGCTGGGGCTCGAGCTGCAAACATAGCATCTTCTATTCTCGTATCACCAGTCTGGATTGTAGAATGCAGAAAGAACCACAGCAGGGCTCGGGCCTTCAGCTGGTACAAGACTGCCAGCGCTGCAGAACAGTCCTTGATGCTTTGCTTATTTTGTCACTTGCTGGTTCATAGAATCATTCCAGTTGGAAAAGACCTCCAAGGCCACCACGTCCAACCATGCACCCAATGCAGCGCTAAGAGCCACCGCTCACTGCGCCAACACCTACCACGGAACTGCATGAACATCCATCGATCACACAAATCAGGTTTAAAACTAAAAACGAGTCTCTAATGAGAGGCAGTGAGATGACAAGGCTCAAACACTAACAGTCTGACACAGCACTAAGCTAATTTAGAGAAAAAATGGATACATATATAAAGAATAGGCTAAAAAGTCTGAAAATTACAGTGAAAAAAATTAATTTGGAAAGACAGCAAAAGGACAGGAAATGTGCTGTCAACAAAATCTTGTGAAGTGCAGAAATGGAGACCAGCAGTCAAAGCCAATCACATCTCTGACAAAATGAACCCACAAGCAAAAGCGGATTCAGAGTCAAGCAAGCAGCGTGTGTGTTTGAGCACACGTGGGGGTGAGCAGGAAAAAAAGAAGCAATTTCTATGCAAACTCACTTTAATTATGTTTTAAACACGTACCTCTAAAACTGAGTAAAACCTATTTCCAGCACAGCATGAAGCGTGCAGGAAAACAGACAGCATGCATTTAGAGGGGACATAAATATGTTTATTCTCCTGGAGAGGTTTTGTGGGGGTGTGACATCTTGTGCGTGTCTCAGCAGTTCTGTACGGCCGCAACAGATGAGACAACTGCAAATTTGGTGAAGCATTAGCTAAATTAATGGATGTGTTAGTATCATCATTATGGTAACACACAGTGTAGGGTCTGAAGATTAAAAGACTTCAAACAAATTCTAAAGCAACAGCTCTGCAGACTGCAGTAACAGGTAGCCAACACAAAAGCAGGAGAGTAATTACTTGTGCTCCCTGAACAGAGCCCATTTAGGAACACATATCTCAGCACAAGAAGCACTGAATGAAGCTGTGACATCCAGGGGAATTTCTCATAAACAGACAGCAAAGTCAAGCACACAAAGCCTGGAGCTCTTCCTGCAGTGCAAAGGAGCCGCGCAGACTGACTGCAGAACGCTTCAGAATAAGGAAGAGAACAACAAGCTTTAAAAGGAAACTAAAATTAATTGTGATACCGCTTAATAAACGGGTTAATATGTGCTGCCTCTTAAGAGCCAGCAACATTTCCAAGCACTAATAAGGCTCATACTGCCCCTCTGTCCCAGTGACATCCCATCACTGCCATTCACCAGCTGGCACAGACGAGGTAGCCATAAATCCAGCCCTGCCTGCACCACGGGCAGCAGCCATGATTGAGCAGGGCGATCCTGAATGTGATGCTCCCAGGGCAGGAAACTGGAGAAAAAATAGGAATAATCCTACTGAAACATACCCAGATGTCTCTCATGTTTGTTCATTATTCCCAAGCTGATGAGGCAGGCAAATCTTTACTTCTTTCCCTTTTCTGTATTTCCCCTTAGTTGCACAGCTCTCGAACTACTAAAACCAATACTTGCAAACATATAGAGCTGTTCTCATTGCAGTGAACATCTCAACACCAGAAGTTAATTCTGAAGATTGCGTACCTGGAGAAGGACAGCACTGAGCCCAGAAAAACACACCTTCCTGAAATGATTTTGATGCCAATGTGGGAAATAACTTCAGAATGTACACTTAGGGCAGTGAGGGCCTGGTGGTGCTGCCCAGAGCTCTGGGCGCTCCATCTTGGAGGTGCCCAAGGCTGTGGATGGGTGCTGGGCAGCCTGAGCTGGGGGGCAGCCAGCCCACAGCAAGGCACTGGAACTCACTGATCCTTGGGGTCCCTTCCAACATAAGCCATTCTATGAAGAACTTGACCTAAGGAAGGAAGCACCTCCCAGAACAGATGCATGGCACACACCTGTCCCCTCCCTCCCACACCCAGCCACGCTCCTGCTCTCCCCACCTGCTGCGAGCACAGATGGCCCAGCAGCAACCAGACACCGTGAGCGGCCGACAGCAGCCTGCACTAATGTGGAATTAATTATGAGCTTTCCAGTGGGCAATTCCCAGAGGTTCTTACGTAAATCCCTTTACCAGCCTCTCAGTCTGCAGGACAAAACACAAGCTTTGTTTACAACGCAGCGTTTTAAAGAGAGCAAACACTGTGTTCTCCATGATACTTTGACCACGGGTCCAACCCAGTAGTTTTATGCATAACCTGATACATCTTCAGGTGACACTTGTAACCTGCTGAGCAGGTTCTGCCATCACTGGGGACTCTCACCCACAAGCTCACTGCTTCCAAACGCTCAGTGGATGGAAAGCCTCCTCTGAGATTTTAGCAGAGGGCTTTGGAGCGCCGTGCACGTGCACAAAGAGTGACTTCTGATGCCTGAATCAACACCAGCCAACTGAGATTACAGCCAAGCAAATCCCATGAACATACCTCTGAGGTACACGTCACAATGCAGGAGGCCTGGGAATAAAATCAGAGGGCAATATGTGGGTCAGCTTGCCTCATTTCCACACCAGCAGCCTCGCTAATCTGCTGTTAGCAGCTTTAGGCCATTTGCAATATTAACACTTCTTACCTCCACAAATGCTGACCGTCATGCTGAACTGTACGACTATTGCCTGTTTAAAGATTTCCTTTCCATTTCCTCCCTTCGCTCCACCTAAAAGTTCAACTTTGGTTACAAGAGTTTAAACTCCTAGCAAGCGATCACAGGAAATCCTAAATGTCATCATCACAAGCATTCCAAAGCTTGGAGTGTGCCCACAGGAGACCGGACAGGATAGAACAACACAAAGCAAGTAGTTCTGGTACTAACTTATCATTTCTGCTCCAACTGCAAGGATTTCCCAGAATCCAGCCTATCAATTCCACCCTAAAGTAGAGAAAGCTCAAAGCAAAAGGTATTTTTAATTAAAAATGCCTGTACAGGTCTTTGCAAGCTAAAATTAAGGCTTACAATGGCACCATTTATCTACAGACTGTTTCAAGAGCTTGCTTTAACTGTACCCACTGTGATAATTCAAGGAAGTTCTTTCCTTCTTTTTCCATGCTTATAGGATAACAATTCTGACCATAAAAGCAGCAGGAAGCTGAAAATACAGAGATGGGAGCTGCAAACTGCCACTGAATGCCCAACACTTCCCCTTGTTGGAGGTCTCCTTGGTACAGTAATCTACGTTAGCAATTACACTTCCATTCTGGCAGCATGTTTTAATTATACTTTATCATACTGCAAGAGAAACAGACTATTAGCTGCTGTTTTGTTGGGGTTTTTTATATAAAAAAAAGAACCAGCTATCTCTTAATTGATTAATAACAACACCTGAAACAGAATCATAAAGTCCTGAATGCTTCATTATTTTCTCATCATCCTATTTTCATACACAGTTAACCTATAACCACCCCCCCCACCCGCAGCACCCAGAGCGGATGAGAGCAGCAAAGCCAACTATTTAATTCCTCTGGAAATCCAAAAACCAAGCGGGTTACTTCCCTTGTGGTTCCAGATGTCTGCCCAGAACACAGGAGACATACGGCCTCAGATAGATCAATGACAAAGTTGCGAGTCTACAACCAAAGTTCATTCCGTAGTATTTACCTGTGAGATTTATTTTCTACAGTACTAGAAGGGATAATGACTGAAAGGATATATATTCATCACACTGAGTAATATTAATACATTTAAATGATTTATTTATTCACTCCTTGTACCATGAGCCACTGATGGTCAATACACAAACTAAGGCTGGTTTAGTGGCTGAATTTGAGATGCCTGACCTACTCAAGGGAAAAAAGGTCTTTCCTCTCACTTTATTCTTCATGCTGCCATAAAATATACACCAGATGAGCAGCATTTCTATGGAGCATCTGCCCTGCCTCATTTCTGGCTCACAGCTCTTTTTCAAAGTAGTGTCAGATCAACTTCTACACCTACAGAAAGTCACAAACTGTCCCATAAGAAAATAATTTCATGTGCGAGTTTAATTAAAGCTGGTTTTAAAGCCAGCAGTAAGACGACAGTGTAAGAAATCTGCACCACAGAAACAGCCAACTAATGCTTTCCTTGAATACCAGCACCTTTGGAACAAAGCAGCAAGGGATATACACAACAACTGTGTGCATACTGTTCTTTACTATGAGCGGTGAGGTGCTGGAACAGCTGCCCAGAGAGGCTGTGGATGCCCCGTCCATCCCTGGAGGTGTTCAAGGCCAGGTTGGATGGGGCCCTGGGCAGCCTGGGCTGGTATTAAATGTGGAGGTTAGTGGCCTGGCCTGTGGGGAGCTGTTGGAGCTTCATGATCCTTGAGGTCCCTTCCAACCCAGGCCATTCTGTGATTCTCCAATACCCACCAGTAGATGCCGGCCTCCAGTGCCGCTCTTCTCCGCTCAGGAGTGGGTATGAGGGAACTGAGCTCTCTGCTCAGCATCCACACCAGAACCATCTAACAACTCATTCTTAAAACAAAATGATTCAAGTATTCATTATATTTAAATATAAATGCTCTTTCACACAGCGTACGTTCCCATTTTCCTTGTCTTGTCGTGTCATATAAGGATTAAAGTACCTAGCATGGAGGGCTAAGCAGAGACATAAATAATTATGACAGTAAATAGAGAACCCTTGAGGAAATCAAATGAAATACTTGAAGGAAATATTTATCAGAGATACAAATCTTTAATCTTCAAAACAGCAATAGCTCTTCGAGGAGACAAAAAGAAAACAAACGAGGCCCAACCATCACCTCTTCCTACCCCACCTGGCCTCACTTCTGCACTTCTCCTCTAAGGAAACAATGCCCATATCTTATTCTGAGCCACCCAAAGGCCTCAGAACACGGCCCAGCATCAGAGATGGGTCACACAGACCTCATCCCACTGCCATGGGTCGGTCCTGGTGACAGAGGAGGTCACAAACCCAGGGACAGCTCCACAAACGCAGCCACACGCACCGTCAAGCAGACAGCACCACCATCCCACACACCAGCACGCCGCACTGACTCTGCCTGCCTTAACGCTACGGTACATTCAACTCAAAATCGTCATTTCCACCCAGTAGCAAAATGAGGCAAATTGACGTTTTATGAAGTTTAAAACAGGATAATTTCATGCAGTTAAATTTTAAGACTATCAAAAGTGGAACCAACTGCTGAACCCATCAGAACTAAGGTCCCTATATGCTGTATTTAAACATCCGAGTAGCAAGCAGGAGAAATTGCCATTATATAAAGCCTAAATCGAGGGAATTTAACGTGGTTAAATTATTCCTAAACCATGGAAGACTGACAAGTTCTTTTATTACAAAGTGCTCTTATCGCTTAATGGAGAAAGTCTTTTATGATTAAAGTTTTATTTGGTTTTCAGATACCAACATCACTCAAGGAATATTGCTCCTGCAATTCAAGGCGCTCCGGAGTGCAGAATTATCTCTGTGCAGCAGCAAGGGAACACACAGCTGAACTCCCTGCAGTAATGACACAGTATGCCATACCAAGGAGTTGATACGTGAGGTTCATTTTGGTTTGGTTTTAGATGTTCTTTGTTGCAGTCCCTCTGCACTTACACTGAGTGCAGCGGGGCCAAGGCCCCAAGGCCAGAGCCTGGCATTCCGTCTGCCTCCGCAACAAAACCTGGACAAATACAGCTTTATCGCTCTTGCCTTGCAGGTGTGGAAATGTGAAGTTATCAAGAACGTGGCAGCTCTAGGTTCAAAGCTTCGTGACTGGAGAATGTCCTCTACTAATCCTCCACTAAACGAAGCCAAGACTGGCCAAGGCACTGGGCACAGGACACAGCGCTTGGCACACGTTTACATACAACCACCTCTAAGAGCTAATGAGAAATGGGAACTCAAGATAGGTTTTCAACTCTTTGAAAGGGTAGATAACAGCAGGACAAGGGGAAATGGTTTTAAGTTGAAAGAGGGAAGATTGAGGTTGGATGTCAGGGGGAAGTTCTTTACTATGAGAGTGGTGAGGTGCTGGAACAGCTGCCCAGAGAGGCTGTGGATGCCCCGTCCATCCCTGGAGGTGTTCAAGGCAGGTTGGATGGGGCCCTGGGCAGCCTGGGCTGGTATGAAATGTGGAGGTTGGTGGCCCTGCCTGTGGTGGGGGGTTGGAGCTTCATGATCCTTGACGTCCCTTCCAACCCAAGCCATTCTATGATTGTGTTTTTAACCATATGATCACTGAGCAATGCCGAAGTGTTAGAAATTGCTTTTAATAGAACCTACACCAAGCATCAGTGTATCCCTGCACTTATACAGGCAGATACCCTTTAACTAAAAACTAGCTTATTTGTCCTTGAAAACATTCCATAGCATACACACCAAACTAACCCCTCAGCACAGTGTCGGTGTGCTGCTGACCGCTGTACTTCCAGAACATAATTTGACAAAGCACTGCTTAAATTACCACAAAATACCATTTTCCACGTATTTTTTTCTTGGACTGCAGCACTGTAAGACACAAAGCAGACAAACAGGCATTCTGCATACAAAAATGCTTTCCAGCTGATTAGATTTGAAATCATCTTAACATTTAAGAGCAAGCTGTGCAAAACACAATAATGGGTATGGCAATAAACCACAGCAGGCTCTCCAGGAGTGTGTGAGCACAGGAATCAGGCAGCACAGGGACAGATCCTACCCATCCCTGCTCCCATGGAGGAGAAGAGCAAAGCACTGCAGTGTACACCTTCCTTGGCACAGAAATGCATGCAACACTCTTAGTTTAAAAAGGGCCAAAAGCCAATTAAGCGATCAGTGCTATACTTACTCCTACAAGCCTAGAAATAAGGCCTTACTGACCAAGTGATAATTGAATTCTATTTCTTAATTTGTAAATCTAAGAAGAAGCCTTCTCTACCAAATGTTTATCGGAATTCCTCTTAAAAGGCCTCTTTGCCAGCCAAGTTTTTGTAATCTTCACAGCAACTGCTATTTTCTCTTGACGAAAGGAGTGCAGAATCACATCTCTGCTTGGTGAGTAGCAGTGAAAGAAGCAATGGGGAATGGAGGGAGGAGAAGACATCGAGGTGTACATTCACACTCCATCTGCCTGGCTTTGCAGAACAGCTCCTCGGGAGGCACACAGCACACATGCAGCTTTCCCCTCTTCCTTATCCCACTCCAAAGCTCCAATTTCTAACGCACTGCTACAGGTTTTCTGCACACAGAACAGCCACGGAGTGTGTAATTAATGATGCCCCTTGGGAGGAAAGGGCTATTTCTGCCACAGCTAAGCCCAGGCATGGTGACAAACTATTAAGTGATTGAGGGGCTAAAAGTTTCCAGGCTGATACCAACCTTAACAGAGCCCTGACAGGAGCTCTGCAGCAAAATGCCAAAAGGATGAAGCTCCACATAATGCACACACACAAGCATTAGTTATACAACCCAATAAAAAACCAAGATACTTTTCTGCGTGTTTGTAAATAATTTTTAAACCATTTGAACAAAAATAATTTGTGTTTTATTTTGCTGCTCAGCCTCAGAAAAGCTCGTAACTATTCAGGGTGAAACTCAAGACAAAGGTGTCAAAATCACACCAGTTTGATGCAGAAATTCACATCATAGAATGGCTTGGGTCAGAAGGGACCTCAAGGATCACCAAGCTCCAACCTTCTCATTTAATACCAGACCAAGCTGCCCAGGGCCCCATGCAACCTGGCCTTGAACACCTCCTGAGATGAGGCATCCAGAACCTCTCCACTGCACTGTTATAACACTGCCATGTAACACAGGAACCGGGGGCACCCAGCACTCTAATTAGTAACAGGCCTTCCTAACCAAACAAGCAGGTGAACAACACCTCTCTGCCGCCATCGGATATCACAGAGGGCACAAAGTACCCAATGGTGTTCACTCATCTCGCTCATTCTTCTGCATGGTAAGAGCCTGGGGTTCTTGTTTTGGCTTGGTTTTCTTATTAATTGGTTTTTAATACCGACTAGGCTCCCAAGGACAAGAAGGACAACACTGGAATAAATTCCACTCCGATTCTTCACTCTTTATTATGCAGATGAATGCACACTTCAGCTTGTCAGGTTTGGCAATCAGGGCTCTTGAGAACGTCTGCAGCTGAAAACTCTCATTACAGATACAGGAGTACTCTGCACTACAGCTACAGAAAACAGTCTCCAGGAGCAGCACTCAGATACACAAACAACCAGGGCTTCACACAGATATCATGATCTGCAGTTGTTATTCAACTCTCATACTGCACTACTACAGAGAAACATAATGGAGAAGTGTTTCTCAGTGATAACACCAATTAGTATTTCTTGCAAAAGTTGCCCCCCAATTCTGTATCACTGATACTTCACAAGGGGAAAACAACACAAATGGTAATCACAAGAACCACAGCTTAAAGCCAGTATTAAAAAAACCTTCCTCTCCCTTTGCAAAACAGAAGAGCTGCAGCACAGAGCCACCCAAGGTGCTGTGCCACCTTCCAATGCTCTGTGAGCTCTCCGCAGTTCTCACTGCTCCAATGTCTTCTTGCACTTCTCAACACCTACACAGAACTCACAAAGGATGGAAAACTACTCCGCCGTGCTCAACTGCACTGTGTTATTTTCAGAACAAGTTAAGGATTGTTTAACAGTGGATTAAAAGAGGCTGACGGCAGAATGAGCTTCATTTTTAAGCCTCAGTTCTTGCAACCAGGCTTGAGCACATGGACAGTGTTTGCAGAGCTCTCCTGAAATCAACGAAGCTTCATTCAAGGCCTAAAGCATCGCATCAATAACAAAAAGGAGCCATAATTCATTGACAATATCCATTATTAAAGCAGATGCTGGAAGTACACAGCTTCCAAGAACCACTCATCGGTTCCCATAAAACTAAGGGATGTGCAAGCAAGTGGGTCTAAAAGGTGATAGGTACTCCAAGAAAAGGAAAGCTGCTGGCTGGAAAGAACGTCCAGCAATTTTATGAATCATCTGCTGAACATAAAAAGGAAACCTAAAAACCAACCCATCAGCTGGAAAGCACCTCCTGCCATCACCAAAGCAAAGCTGACCTACAGCACCTCTTCATCCTCCATCACTGCACTGAGCAGCACCCTGCTGTTGGTCCTCCGCAGCCTGCTGGAAGACGTGGCTCCTCTGCAGCCTGCTGGAAGACGTGGCTCCTCCGCAGCCTGCTTGCTCCGATCAGGGCACCAGATCTCTCAGGAATGCTTTCTTCTCTTCTGCTTCTTGTTAAATGTTTGCAACCAGATAAAGGCATCTGCTACGCTCAAGCTTTCCCCTCGATCCTTAGAAAGTGAACTGATCTAGAAATTAGCTTCCCATCCCATCACAATACCCAGATCAGCACTTCAAGTTTTATTTGTCAACAAATCTGTGGCAAGGCTGGAGCGCAGCGCACACATTCAGCCCTCCACCCATTAAATCTTTATGGCACGCTATTAAAAAATATCAGCTCCCATTGTGAACGCAGACAGCCCGATGCATACAGTAATCTGACAGATAAACACGTTCCTATGGAAACCACCAAAATGAATGCCTTCTTTTCTAAACTTGGCCATAACCCCAAACTTTTCATGCCGCAGCCCCGTGTTTCATTCACTTGCTTTACATGATCACAACAGACCTCTTCTCTCTCGAAGCAGAAATACATTACAGGGTTTGAATAAATGAACCTTCCCTTTACACCGAGTCGTCCTCAAAACAGCAATTTAATAACTTGTGCTGATTTTATGAAAGCCCATTTGTACTACTTAAGAATACAGTTCATAATATGGGAACAGAAATCTGCATTAAAGCGTTAGACAAAAATATTAAGCATTTGACACTGCTTTATGGCAGTCTAAAGCATACCAGCACATTACAAAAACATGAGTCATGCTGCAAAGACAAGCATTCAAAAACACAATTCCATCTCATCACTCTCACTCGTTTTAATTAAAATAATCACACTCCCTTAACAATTACTATTGCAGTCAATGCACACGCTCCCTGCTTTATTGCTTGGAGAGCTTTGACTTCCCCAAGTTCAAAACGTATTCTCCAAAAGCTTCTAAACAAGAAGCTTCAAAGGCAGCTTTTGGAACAGAAAATACTGTGTTTAATTAACAATTCTGAATCTGAAATTAAAAGATCTGAGTACCTTTCTGCAGGAAAGTATTTTTCCATTCCAAACGCACAGCACCTTTCTCTGCTCCCCAGACACATCCTAAGCTTTCAGCCCCCCACAGCACACAACCCAAAGGGATGCTGGCCTTCACTCTGTCCCCCAGACACTGCTGTGGGGAGGATGGGGCTGCAGGAACCGAAGCACGAGCCTCTCGAGTCCCTCAGAACTATTCCAACTCATGCAAAACAAAAATAAAGCTGAACTGGTCAGGCTCCAGGCCATCAGACTACCATGGCTTAAACAGCATTACCTTTGTTGGAAGCACAGCATGCTGAGCAAACTGACCTCCAGTCCACGCAGAAGCACTCCTGCTTTACATACCAGAAGGATTATTTCTTCAGGCAGACCTGAAGGCTCCCTGCCTTGCCTTTTGCAAGCCTTGCATGTTTCAGAAGAACCATCTGCTAGGAATATTAGATTGAATGCAATTAGTTCACAACATAAGATTTAATTTCCAATCTCTTTCCTTGGGCCAGCAACTTCTGCGTTCATCTCTGTCATTTCACCCATTTAAAAACAAACTACCAAAAAAAAATACACAAGTTCACAAGCGAGCTGTCCTTGTATCTTTTAAAAAGCATTTGAAACAGAACTGTTATCAATACCAACACTGGATTTTACAGGCTTTTATGCAAACTTGCCAACTTTTCCCTTCCCTTCAGAGCCCTGGCTGAGCCAGCTCCAGCAGCACCCCTTGGCTCTGGATGTTCCCAACATATAAACAGCTGTGGTCGCTGCTCCTGTAGGAAGGAAAAGAGGGGAGCAGCCCTGCATGCAGGCCAAGAGATGCCCTGCTGAGACCCCGCTCACTGGCTGCCTCACTGTGCTTCAGACCAGAGAGAGGCCAGACCCAGCTCCCACTTCATGCGATGCTCTCCATAAAACTTACCTCTCTTACAGCTTTTCTGAAGTGCTCTAAATCTCCTGAAATTCCAGACAAAACCCGAGCTTCCGGAGAAATCTCTGCTTCTGTGCAGCTCGCTACAAGACACGAGGTGCCTCTGAGAAAAGGAAGGACTGCAAACCTTTTCTGACTCCACTGACTGCTTTTGGAAGAGCATCCCCGCACCCTGTCTGGTGCACGTCCTGGGAACTCACTCCCCAGTCACCACCTGCAGTAAGCAGTATGAGGAAAGCAGCAGTGGGAGAACACAACCCTACAGATGCAGAGCCCACACTATAAGGATGCAGAATGCTGAATTACCAATCTAATATTTTCACAAATTTCTGCATATACCACTGATAAGCAGGGACTGCTGAAGACTGACCAGTATTAACTTTCTTCTAGGGCAAGAAGCAGGTGTAAGAAATAAGCATATTTTCCTTCAATCGTGGTACAAAAATAGATACAAGTAGAGATGCCTTGACTGGAAGGCAGCTCTGTGTTAATTGGGATAACACTTGCAAGTTGTTAAGCAATGTCACTAACCAGCACAGTGACAGCTCACTGTTATAGCACCCAGCTTTTGTACTTGTCACTTGTATGCTTCAAGATGCAGCAGGCATCAGAGGGGGACTTCTGACAGCTGTGTTCAGTCTATGAACTGTCACCACTTACACTGTACACCTACTGCAAAGTTGTCTTCATGAATCATTTACAGAGCAATAATTACGACTAAAAAGGCATGGAAAACTTACCTCTTACTTCTATGCACCTTCTACATAAGCAGAATCCTTCCTCTTTAATCGTAAGAACGACTTCAAATACTGGATTACCAAATAATAATTATTTTGGTTTTTCTCTTGTCTGTACCAGACATTTCATATTGCTTTGGCTGAAAAAATGATGTGCAAGACTCAGGCTTCAATATGGTAAAAGGTCAGACACTAAGACATCTGCAATTCTGAAGCCAGTGAAATAAAACAGAGTACTTCAGATCTTGGTGTTCTGTCTGTTTGAATTGGAAAAATAATTTAGGAAGCACAGAGAAAGATATGAGAAAGAGAATTAAAAACAACGATAAATCTGTGGCCACGAGAGATGGCTCAGACTTGGCACTCACCCCTCAGAGCGGGCAGCAGGGACCTCTCCTTCTTGTCATCGCATTTATTGCATTCACTGAAGTACAGAAGTAAGAAGACGTCCACGAGCACCCACATGAGAGAAGTGGCCAGCACCACCTTGCAGTAAACAAATCTCCTCATTGCTTTGCTTCCTTTCCAGCTAAAGTGCTAAAGAAAGAACGCCGCTGCTGAGATGCACCAAACTCCCACAGCTAAAATCCAACATGGAAGCAAAGGCATGCATCCCACTGCAAGCAAAAGAAGAAAAGGGCTGAATTAGCTAACAAACACAGTCTGAACTGAGAAAAGTAAACACCTCAACACTGCACTTCCACGTGAAGCATGCAGGTGCTTCTCATTTTCCAACCCAAGGCCTTTCCACCCTCATCCATGAATACCAACCACTTAAATTTACAGATTTCATAGGTAGTCTCCATAGTGCTTTTATTTAGAAGCACACCGTGTATACCTCTATCATTTCAATGATATTCTAATACAATGTAATATATTTTAATAAAGAGCATGCAACAGGTCAAAGTAGTGCTAACAGACAGTTCTAACCCATACTCCAACCAGTTCTAACCAGGAACCTTTCTGAACGTTAGACATTAACACAAAGAAGTTTTCTTTTGCCTCAAATACTGTGTTTATAGTGCTGCTTTAAATATGTCCTGCAAGGACTAGAAGCAATTTACTGTTTTTAATTAATCCTGAAGGAAAAAAATTGAGTACTGTCATAGCAGCACCACAGAAGAACACAGCAGTTGCCCACCCACCTCTTTAGGCTCTTTCCTGCAACGCTACGTTTGGTCACCAAAAGCTATGTGAGGTGTCCATATCTAAGTTATTTAAGTTCTTTACTATGAGAGTGGTGAGGTGCTGCAACAGCTGCCCAGAGAGGCTGTGGATGCCCCGTCCATCCCTGGAGGTGTTCAAGGTCAGGCCGGATGGGTCTCTGGGCAGCCTGGCCTAGTATTAAATGTGGAGGTTGGTGGCCCTGTCTGCGGCACTGGGTTGGAGCTTCATGATCCTTGAGGTCCCTTCCAACCCAACCATTCTATGATTCTATGATCTACTCTCAGCATAGTTTCGTAATAACCACATGCATCAGTACAGGTATGGGGCTGGGCTGCTGCAAAGGAGCTCTGTGAGAAGGACCCAGGTGTCCTGGAGGCCAGCAGGGTGATCCTGGTGGCCAAGAAGGCCAATGGGATGTGAGAAAGAACTTGAGTGCTGTGAGGGAGCAGAGCCCTGGCACAGCTGCCCAGGGAGGTGGGGGAGTCTCCTCCGGAGCCCTTGTACACGCCTGGACACTCTGTGTGCAGCTGCTGTAGGGAACTGCTATGGGGGTGGCCTGGGGGAGCTCCAGAGGTCCCTTCCAGCCCCCACAGCTCTGGGATTCTCTGCTAACTTAGATGACCACAGTGGACACCTCACTCATACCGTTATGCGCTGCGTTCGACGCCAGCCCTGGGAGCTGTGCTTCAGCCACGTCCCACGCACAGCCTTGGAGCTGAACCACAGGATAGCTGTCCCAGCGCCTGCAAAACAAAACACAGGACAGGCCTTACTGCTCCGCTGCCTTTCCTAGGACGGAAACAAGGAGCCCACTGAGTATTTGCTTCCAGGCTGAGCTGGCTGTGGGTTGGATGGAAAGGAATCCATGCTACCTGCTGCTGTCTCTGTGCAGCCTCCAGCTCCTAGGGGTGCCCCAAATGTGCTGGGCCACAGTAGGAAGGGAAAGGGGACACAGCCAAGGGACTTTCAGGGTTGGAACCGGATGATCTTGAATGTTCCTTCCAACCCAAGACATTCTGTGAACATTCTGTGATTCTCAGAAAGAACGCTCTCATAAATTGTGTCTGCATTTTAACCCACTTATCTTAGTTCCAACACATTTTACAAAGAAACTCATGTTTTAGTTTCACTTCATTTGAACAAATGAGATGGAGGAGATGGAACAATTTAAATATGCTTTTTAGAAATCTGCTTGGAGTGCTATTTTACTACGTAGTCATCAATAAAGCTGTTCATCTGCCATGTAAACACAGCCAGCAGCTCCTTTTCTCACCAGAATGACAAAGGGCCGGCTGATCTAAAATTCTATGGGCTCTGGAACACTTGCTTCCAGTTAGCACTATTTATTTTCATGCTAGTCAACAGGAACGGTTTAGTGATAGGAAGAAAATTACAAAGAAAAAAAAAAAGCAGAAAAATGACATAGATCTTTATTAGGTAAAAAAAGAGAACATGCAGAAGCCTTCACCCCCCCACGCAGCCCCTGTCACCACGGCGGCTGTAATTGGCTTCTGTAGCCTTGAGTAGCACAGTTATTTGTTCAGCGCCGGCTGAGACACAAAGGCACGTCCTCCCCGAGCACTTAATCATACAGAGGAATTCTTTTCTTCATCAATTCTTGGTTTAATACAACCCAGTGAACCTCAGCAGCGCAGGGATGAGTGGAAAAATCTATTCCCAAACCTGTGCAGTTTCTAAACCAACTGAGCAGGAACCACTGCTGCTGTAACACCAGCAGCTATGCAGTTTACAGGGGTTAAAGTAAAGATAGTGAGACAAGCCATTATAGAGTTAATGGCAATTATAGCTTTGGTTCGCTCTTCTAATAATTAACATTTCAATTAAATGCTCATCCCACTACTTGAAAAAAAATCAGACCTGCTTTAACACTGAAGCCCAGCTAATGCAGGGCCACTGAGTTCCTATGCAGCAATACACACCAGCTGCCAAGTGCCCTGGCCCCAGCCTCTCCCCATTACTCTGGCCCTAAATTGCTTTGATTTGGGATTTTACTAAAATCTGGAGTACCCTTCAGGGGAGGAAGGGGGAGAGAAACATGCCAGGCCTCCCAGCTACCGCTGCAAAGAGCAAAGCTAATTTTAAACAGTAGGCAGCAGCAACAAAGCAGGGAAATCCCTGCCCCAAAACACTGCAGTTTGGCAGCGCTGGAAGCAATAAAGGCAGGGTTTTATAATAGAAAACAGGATGCAAATTTAGAACTCAGCTGCACTGCCAGGCTTTCCTAAAACTGCCACAGCAAAACGCAGCGCTAAGAGGATCTTACCGAGGTCACGAATTCAAGCTCTGTACAACTGGCAAAATTAAAGACAGCCACAAATCTCACATCACCTTTATCGGGTACTGAAACAGTCCTCTCAGAGCTTGCTTCCACGCAGCAGACGGCGATGGGGACACGAAGCATGTGCTCAGCCCTGCTCCCTGCAACCCACCTGCTTCATTTCCTCAGGGACTCAACACTGTGGCATTCAGCACTGCTCTGCCCAGTTGCCTGAAAGACTTTTAATTTAATTTCATGCTATCTCCATGAGATGACAAACCAAAAGAATCACCCCTTCGTTAAAAACAATGGCAGCACCAACTGGGGCCAGGACTCTGAGGAGCATCCAGCATCAGCTCTGCTCCCTGGTTACATCCGCACAGCCCAAAGCCGACACACAGCAGCCCCACCAGTGCACTGATCCCGCCACAAACAACAAACCTCAAGCCAGCATCTTCCTGCCAGTGCTGTTTGCAACACACCTGTTGATTACCACAATCCGGGCTCCTCTCTGAAGCATCCATCCATCTCACAGCACAGCGGTTTCCTCCGACTGCTTTTTGCTCTCGCCCTTTGTCAGCGTGGCTCAACTGTGGATGTAAGACAGCAATTTCAGCGCCATGGGAGCGAGGGTAGGAGGAAGGCACAGCAGCAGCACCTGAGGGACTGCAGGCAAAAACTGTATCCGGAAAAATTTAATGGAGCTTTATCTCCATATATTTCCAAATGGCCAACGTCTGCAAGTCTGTGCAAGTTAGCCCTTGAACGGCCCCTTAATCTACTGCCACTCTTAGAGCTGAGTATGAATTAAGTGTCCTAAGCCTTGGGCAAGACCGAAATAAACTCTGTACAGAAGATCCGCCAAAGCAAATCAGAAGTATCACCCAGTGCCCGCTGAGCACCTCCCCTGATTTCATAGGAAAAGCACCATGAGAGCGCATCTACATGCTAGGTGTACTCCTAGAAACGGGGCCACATCTTCCAAAGCAACGTGAGGACACTCCAACCTCTGCCTGGGCCCCCAGCTGCACGCAGCCATGACCAGCCAATACCCAATGGGATGCCAACACTCACCAACACATCTGCACCGACATTTAGGTGCTTAGATGAGAAGGGATGCAAACTGAAAACTAGCACTGTATGGAAAGTAGCTATTGTGTTTTGAAGCACTAATTTCTCATAGAATTAAGTGTAAAATAGAGGTGAACAGCATTTCTCCAAGTGGATGCTGTTCTTAGTAGTGGCAGTGACAGCTTAACGGAGCGCCCAAATCCTTGTATAAAGCCACACATTTCCACAGAGACTATTCTCCAACAGCACCATACGACAAGCAGAACCTCTCCTGTTCTCCTCCTACACCCCTCTGAACTATGAACACTGAGGGAAAAGCATGCTGGTAGGAGCTGGGGGGCAGAAAACTGCTTCCACTGACCTTCAGGGCTACGTTTCAATTATCACATGCAGACTGCAGATAACAGGTGCTTTAGGAAGATGAGTAAGTGGATGGAATTGCATTACTGTTATGACTCCAGAGGTAATTTCCTGCCTTTTCATTATTCAACCGAGGTATGCTGCCTTCTCTACTGAATCTATCACACGGGCTGTGCTTTTGAGGCATGCAACTTCACCACCTCAGTCAGGGCTGCAACTCACCCTGCTTGACATCTCTGTATGCTCACAAGCCATCTCCATGCACAGCCTTCAGCTCTCCTCTTGTAATCCAGCAAATTCAGGCTAGAGGCTAAGAACTAGAAACCTCAGGATGGCCACAGATACTGTTACGATACTGACCCACAGGAGTACAGAAAACCAGCTCATTTACAACATTTAAGTAGTGGTAAGAGAAAGGTTTGGTGTTTGTTATTATTTTTGCCCGTCTCTGCTGCAGAACCAGAATGCAACATGGGCAGCACTGCACCGAATGGCAGCTGGCCAGGGGGAAGTGACAGAGTACAAAAACACCACTGCACCCACGTGCGCCAGGGCCAGCACATGACAAAGCCAGACCTCACCAGACCTCACAAGCCAAAGCCCACCGCCTATGTTTTGGTGCAATACATGCTACCCTACACCATAAATAAAATCCATCAGAGTTGCTTCCAGAGAAATAATCATTAAAAAGCTGAGGAAGCAAACTTGTTTAAAAAACTACTACGGATTGCAATCCTATTTTCCGTGACATACTAAATGCGCTTAAAATCCATTTTGCCTTCCAAGAGTTAACACTCATCTAACCGAACCTAAATATATACTATTATCTCCAAAAAAAAGCATGAATCATCACCCCCTGCCGCGAGCAGTTTATTAATTCACGTACAGTTGCCTGAAGAGCTCGGAATGCTCGGACTGCCAATCTCAGAGATTCATACAGGAAGCTTTCACGTTCAATAAGAAAATCAGGTGTATCAGCTTAGAGCCACCCAGCGCTTTGTGTCTTAAGATTTGAGTTTCTCCCCCTCCTTCCTTTCCTGAAATAGACAACTTGACATTTAAAAGTCAACCTATTCTTCATTTTAAAAGGCGGTTCCATGACTCTGAAATTAAAGTAGAAAAGGCTTATTAATTCACCTAATCAAACTTATTTGTTAGTCTATCCCCTATTTTCTGTTGCTTTGTTCAGACTAGAGGCAAGCAATGTGCCTAGCACCAGCTTCTCCCAGAATCAATACCTCGATGAAACGAATCTCCCAGGTTCCCAACATCCAGATAAAAAGCTTTTTGTGCTCAGACCAAACTCACTGCACGCCACTGAGCTTGCAAACGATGTCAAAGTGGTAAAGGATTCCCTTGCCTTCAGTCCATGACTTCATATTCTTGCACCAAGACATGCTGTTTCCACAGACCTGTTAGCACAAAGCACTAAAAATGTAAACCTAATTAAAACGCCAATCTAAAAGAAGATGGGCCCCAACTCAGCCAGGCAGTGCCTCCCCTACCTGCACCCCCCCCAGCAGGAAGCAGGCAGGGATCCCCCTGCAAGCTGCTGGAGCCTCCCTGCAGCTAATTAGCAGAGAAACCTGCCTGCATGTGCTCTGCTTTCAGATGGTGGGTGCTCTCCCACGCAGACCACTGAAATTAAGAAGTAACAAGTACTTGAGTGTACTGACGACTTGACAGATACCACCCGGAACCAGTTTTCCAGCCCTTCAAACACTGATGAAATGGTACAAGAAGCCAGGCAACAGCCAGGGGAAAAGCTATGGGACAAGCACCCAGGGAATGGCACAACCCAAGCAGCATGGCCATGTACCAGAGCATTTCCTCTGGCAGTGCCAGCACAGCGCCAGGCATCCCACAGAGATGTGGAACCAGCTGCCCAGCTGGGACAGCCTCCACCAATGTGCTCAACAGCAGCGTTCCTCTGACACCAAAACAAGAGCTGCTGGCCTGAATGCAGTCAGTTGTCTGCTAGGTGCTGTGCCCATGGAGAGCTCACTGCAAGGAACAGCAGCAGCTGCATCAACTGGAAGCATGCAGTCTGCCCACCTAGCAAACTGAATGGCCTCTTCATTCATTTTCCTGCATACGAAAGAAACCCATTTACAGTGCTGAGAAATCAGAGCTCTCTCACTGCCAATCCCACAAAACAAGTCCTCAGAAAGCAATGTTTGTGAATACTGAAAAGGCCATTGCTGACAGTCCAAATTTTAATTTCACACCATAGTCACTCTAACCTAAAAGCGACTCATCAAGAAGTAGTAGAACATACAGACAGAAAGAATGAGTGTATGATCTCAACGTTGTTGAAGAACAACAGACCTGCTAGAAGAGCACAGGCCTCACTACAATGAATAAGAAATCGCATACCACGTTCTCCTGTGTTGATAAAAACTATTCTCCCATATTTTCAGCAAAAGTATTCCCTCAAATTCATCCACCAATGTCACACATACAAAAAAAAAAAAGAACAGTACTAACGAAAAGCAAAGCCAAAAAACCCACCAGCCCAGGGCAATCAGATCTAGTACTTGATTTAGCAGTTGGCAGCCCTGCCTGCAGCAGGGGGGTTGGAACGTGATGATCCTTGTGGTCCCTTCCAACCCAAGCCATTTGTCGACGGTTTCCGGGCTGGTTCGGCCCGGTTCCGTGACCAGCGGGGCGGAGGGATTTCACAAAATCCGCGCTTCCAGAAAAGGAAAACTGGGGACCCCAAAATAATTAAAAACAGTGGCACGATGTGAGGAGAAACAAACTAATTTACTAGATATAGTATCAGAATGCAAGATAACACACTAAAGTACAGTATAACTAGAATTGAAGCTAATAAATCAAATATAATGAGAGAGAGAGATTGTCCCAAAGCTGGGTAGGCCTCACCATAACGCTGAGGCGAGATGCGCAGTCCGGTCGAGCAGAAGGGAGAGAGACTGACGAAGAGAGCCCGTCAGATGACCTACCAAGGCCTTATATCTGTTCCCCCTGAGCAGAAATGATAACAGCACAGCGAACAGGCTTCTGGGGAACGTAGTTCTTCTCTTCTGGGACAGCTACCCAGGACACTTTAACTCCCAGTGCACTACATGATGTTATGATGTGGAACACTGATAACCAGAAACCATAAAACCATGACACCATTCTATACTAATACTAGATCAGGGCAGCCTGGTTTGGTATGAAATGGGGAGGTTGGTGGCCCTGCCTGTGGCAGGGGGGTTGGAGCTTCACGATCCTTGAGGTCCCTTCCAACCCAACCATTCTGTGATTCTGTGATCTGATTCTGTGAATTGTAAGCAGCTTCCAGGTTTCTAAGTTTCTTATTTCCGAGTGTTTCTGCTTCCTTCTTTGGCCTTAATTTCCCATCACTGGACACAGGTAGCACTCTGCTGTGCGCTGCCTCAACCCAAAGCAGCGGCACTTTGCGTTATGAGGAAAGCAGCGCACTCTGATTCTGCAAGCAACGCTCAAAACATAAAATGGTAGTAAGCTTTTGCTGTAGACAGTAAGGAATGATTTTACAACTTAGTAATCCCTACAATAGGGTTCTCGGAGCACAGAGAGTGGGAACAGATATGCCACCTCTCCCCTTCCTAAACGCTTCGGGAGAATCAGACTTCTCTTGCAGGGGAGGCAGAAGCTAACAACACAAAGCCCGGAGCCAGGCAGGGTTACATTCACACAGCCCTTCATTTGTGCCCGAGAGGCAAAGCTGGTCACAGCCCTTCCTTAATGCTCACTTACAGGCAGAGGAGGCTGCCGGCCTGCTTCCCCCTGCCGTACCAGCACCAGCTCTCACCATAACGCACACTCATCCTCTGCAACCTGCAGACACTGAGCTCTCACGCACAAACACAGCCACAGGAAGACACGGCACAGATCCGGGTTCTTCAAGCACTGCTCCAGTGAAATCACTCCTGAACCTCACAGAGCTGATCCCAGGGGAACCCAAACGCATGCCACATTACACTCCTGGTTTAACGCCAGCCACAAATACTTCTTGATGAAAAAAAATAATCCCAAAGCACCTGCAGCAACAGGCCAAGCGAGAGCGCCGTCTGGAGAGGGAGCAGCAGTTTGGGAGCTCAGCACAGCTCCTGCAGCAGCCCTGCACAGCTCCAGCAGCACGCACTGCACGGCCAACGGAGGGATTTACACAGCCTGCTTGAACAGCAGTCCAAGACTGAAGGCCCATTCCCTCCCCACAAGGCATAGTGCCCATCACCCAGTGGCAGAAGCCCTCCTGCTTTCTTTTGCATCATTCCAAGCGTGCCTTACTCATTCATCTTTCCTCTCACTGCTTCCAGAAGCGCCCAAACAAATTACTCAGCCCGCTCTCACTCCGCAGCAGAGAACTAAGCGGGGAAAGAGGCGGACACCCAACTCCACGGCGCTCTGCAAAGCACAGAACCACAGCGCCGTGCGGGCAGGAAGGGACCTCCAGAGCCCCTTCAGCCCAAACCCCGCTGCGGGTCACAGCAGCGGGTCACAGCAGCGGCCCTCCGGCTGACACGGCGCCCGGGGCTGCCGGCTCAGCACCCGAGGCAGATGTTCAGGAGGCGGCAGCGCGGAGCGGAGCGCGCAGCCCGAGCCGTCACCCCGCGCCCGCCGCACACAGCGCGCTCCCCAGGGACGCCCGCACGTCCTCTCCCAGCCTATTTCCGAAAGCAGAGACACCGGCGGCTCACGAGGCAGAAACCCACGACGGGATTGAGACGCGGTGCATCGCGGCGCTGCCACAGCCACCCCTGGGGTCAGAGGGCTCCGTGCAGACGTACCTGGAAGCGGCTGCCGGCGGCGCGGAGCGGCAGCAGAGCACGGACCGCCGCCACGCACCGCCCGCACGCTGCCACGCACTGAAAGTTGTCAAACGTGCGAGCTCCGACCCGCCCGACCCCAACCCCAATCCCGGCCCCCGGGCAGCGCTCACCCGCGGCGGAGCGCCCCTCAGCAGCGCCCCTCAGCGCCGCCCCCGCCCGGGGCACAGCGCGGCGCCGCCGCCCGCCTCCTCCTCATGGCCGCCGGGAACGGGACGGGGATGCGGCCGGCGCTGCCCGGCGCTCGGCTCGGCCGCTCGGTGGCTTCCTCTCCTCCGCCGCGCCGCCCAATGGCTGCGGCAGCGCCCGGCTCCCGCGATACTTGCGGCCCGGCACGGCGGACCGGGCGAGCGGCGAGTCCACGAAGCGAGGGATGGGCGGGCAGGTGCGGGGCGGCGCCTCGCCGATAGCGGCGGGGGGAGGGGGCGGTGTTCCGCGCCGCTCTGCTGGGCGGGATGGCGGCGAGTGGGCTCTCCCCGCCCCGCAGTGCCGCCGTGCAGGCGCGGTGAGGGTCGGTTGTTTAGCGCTGCGCTGAGGGGAAAGTGAGGGAAGTGTAGAAGCGTCACAGTTTGAAAAGACCGCTAGGATCCCTACCCACCCCCCATGCCCACTGCCCACGTCCCTCGGTGCCACATCCCCACGGCTCTGGGACACCCCAGAGATGGTGACCCCCACTCACTGGGCAGCTGTGCCACTGCCTGACTGCTCTTTGGAGAAAACACGGAGAAAGCATTTTTTAACCTCTCTGCAGGGGTGCAAAGGCAGTTTGGTGCGTGTGATGTACAGCCTTTAAAGTATTAATTTATTCCCAATGCAGACTTAGTATGGACAAAGGAGAGAACTTAGCCCGGTGCGTAGAGCCCAGGACAAGAAATCCGTCGTGTTGTGTTTCTCTCAGGCTGAGCAAGTCAATTCCTCTGCATTGCAGCGTTCTTATCTCCAGCCTCACGCGGGTGTTGTAAGCATTAATTGCTTTCTGTACAGTGTGTGGGGATGCAGAAGTGCACATTGCCTACAGAGGAGCCAAGTGGTCTCCGTTCACCTTTAATAACAACATTAGGTATTAAACTTCTTGAAAGTTTAGAAAGATATTTCCCAAGTCAAAAAAATGTCCTCTCTTGCTTTTTCCTTCTCCGCTGTGCTTATTTCATGTGCACTGTGGAGACTTCTATTGACCTTTGCATTGCTTTTGTCCCCATTTCGAAGACCTTGACAACTGGGAACTGCAGATGCTTTCATAGACTCGTAGAACCATAGAATCACAGAATGGCCTGGGTTGAAAAGGACCACAATGCTCATCCAGTTCCAACCCCCTGCTAAGTGCAGGGTCGCCAACCACCAGATCAGGCTGCCCAGAGCCACATCCAGCCTGGCCTTGAATGCCTCCAGGGATGGAGCATCCACAAACTCCTTTCAGTGCAGGCAGTGCATAGCGAGCAACTCTGCTTTAGTCTCGGGGCGATTCTGCAGCCGCCTGTTGAGTTTGTCACCTCTTTCTCTTATCCTTTAGTACCTCATGGCCAAGCGATGCATAAGCCAAGCAAGGACATTTTTCTCCAGACATACACTATGGCATTACGTATCATTAACTATTCCTTTTAGAATAACACATTCCTCAGAATTTAAGAATGCAAAATAAAGCCGTGGACGTGCAAGAATGAATAAAACATGTAAGATTAGGTATCCGAACTTTAAATTTATGGCTTGTGTAACAGTGGGGTGTCTGCATGGTAGCATCTGTTTTATCATTTCCCGTGGGTGAGCTGTGTGCCCATAACCACCACAAAGAGAATTCCACTTTCTGAGGGGGAAAAAAGTCTGCAATATAAATACATGATGGCAAAGGGCACACAGCATAGGAGCATAGGAATGGACACGCATGATGGAGTCAAAGACAGTGAGCTGGAATGGATGCTAGAAAAGCAGGGTAAGAAACAGAGAAAACTCAAAGAAAGCCTTCTGTCAGCGATGTGTGTTTCCAGCAATCAGCAGTGTGGGGTTTTTTCCCTCAGAGGGTGGTGACGCACTGGAACAGGTTGCCCAAGGAGGCTGTGGATGCCCCATCCCTGGAGGCATTCAAGGCCAGGCTGGATGTGGCTCTGGGCAGCCTGGTCTGCTGGTTGGCGACCCTGCACATAGCAGGGGGTTGGAACTGGATGAGCGTTGTGGTCCTTTTTAATCCAGGCCATTCTAGGATTCTATGATTCTGTGATTCAAACCGTTGCATGTAGCATCTGTTTTTTGAAAGTCTATGAATTTCTTTCTTTTAACATCTGTTTTAATCTCTTTTAACTTTTAATTTCAACACCAGCTTGAGCCACAGAGTTCCAAGAATAATCATACCTTTTGTATGAAAGTACCTCAGCTTCACATTAGCTTTATCCTTGCTGCTTCGTGTTCTTATTGGGTGGGCTTTCCATTCTGTATTTTGGAAAACAGTGGACAAATGTCTCTAATCTCATACACTCCAATCTTTCCTCACCCTTAGCTAGGCTGAAGGGAAGCCCAGGTCTCATCAGTTTCCCATTACATAGAAGCCATTCTGCAGCTTCACTGCTATTCATCTTCCCCTCTTTCCCTGTATATATATCTTTTCCCACTAAACTTTTTCCTGCCCAGAGAAAACAGGAATGCAGACCACCCCTTGCTGCCCAGAGGCATGAGCAGCACAGTCAGACTGCTTATCAGCAGGTTGGCTTTCTGCCCTGCCTAAGTTCACATCCACTAAGCATGAACAGGAACTGAATAGCACTGAAATACAACCGATGTTTTTTCTTGACAAGTACATTTAAATATTGTGTTGTGCTATTTAAAATGTAGATATATATCATTGTGCCAAAAAAATGTATTCCTAGCTCTACTGGAAAATCTACCGTGACCTTCCAACCAATCTGTCATGGCAGAAGGTAACCTTTTCTTCTTGGCAGATGAGGTTGGAGACAAATTTTATGTATATTTATCTCCTGGAGCAGATCCTTTGACTTGTGTATGCAGAAAGGAAAACAAAGCTGAAGGAAGAGCCAATTCATTTTCATCTGAATTTCACATCGATAATTACACAAAATACAGTATTCTTTCCTAGCACCTAATAGAAATAAAATGGGCTGATAGATAACCGACTGACAGTTATTGCATGTGTGCTGCCTTTCTTTGTAATCCATTTATTATTTTTAGCTAACAGCAGCCTATACTGTTCTACTTACTCAATTTTATTGCTTTTTCTATATTATCTTCTCAAATGCAGGACCACAGGTAAACCAAAAGTAACTATTCATCAAACTCACGGAACTATCATTTGTAATATTAAAGCCATCACAGTTATTGCACCCGTTAATCCCACACCGCCTCCGACAGCGGCTTCCTTTACAACTGCACTGCCTGGTTTTACCACTTGAAAATAAATTGGATAACCTCTGAGATAAATTTCCCTGCCCTATATGAGAAGGTTGAAATACCCCTGCATTTAAATACTTTATGCCTTGAACACAAATCTTAGAGCTTTTTTAAAGCAGGATATGGCACTGAGTCCTCTCATCTGATCTAGCAGGTGTGTGTAATGATAAATTATGTACATTTGGCAGTGATTCTCTTGCTTGAGACTTCAGTTTCCTCCTAGACACATCATCTGGGCTTTCATTTTTTAATTTATATTTTTTCCCATCTTAGTAACTGTCCATGTCTTTTCTTCTCTATGTATAAAGGCTACTTCTGGGTGGTCCTGCCCTTCTAAAATGGAAGGGAAGTGCATGAGAAGTTGGTACTGAGCACCCTGAGGTATTTACTCACCGAACAGCCTGCCTTGGGGATGGCAAAGAGCATTCCTTCTCAGGGTTCCTTGAGTGCAGCAGCCTGCTGCTGTCTGGCTATGTGTGTGCTGGATCTGGCACTCAGATCTCTGCTCCGAACCAGGTAGTGGTGGTAAAAATTCCCAAATTGTTCATGGTTTGAATGAGAATGATCTAAAGGATGCAGGCACTTCTGGATGCAGAGCATTTATGAGGCAAGGAAATATTTGGGAAAATCCAAATTTGGTTGAATCCCTGAGGGGAGTCAATTCTTTACAAGGGTAGATAATGGCAGGACAAGGGGAAATGGTTTTAAATTGAGGGAGGGAAGATTTAGGTTGGATGTCAGGGGGAAGTTCTTTACTATGAGAGTGGTGAGGTGCTGGAACAGCTGCCCAGAGAGGCTGTGGATGCCCCGTCCATCCCTGGAGGTGTTCAAGGCCAGGTTGGTTGGGGCCCTGGGCAGCCTGGTCTGGTATTAATTGTGGAGGTTGGTGGCCCTGCCTGTGGCAGGGGGTTGGAGCTTCATGATCCTTGAGGTCCCTTCCAACCCAACCATTCTATGATTCTGTGATTTTTTGCTCTGAATTCAAAACACAGTTGTCCAGATGCATCTATATTCAACATAACAGAGAATTAATTTTGTCGCCAACCTATTTCTTCACATTTGATGGAATTTCATTTCAGAAATAAAGGATTTATAGCTTACTTTCCCTCAGTGCACATTATCATTTATATAACGGACAGGTTCAGTTGTTAAAAGCAGTACATGAGTTTTCTCCAATGAAGAGCTCGCATCTTTCTGACATTT
Organism: Pavo muticus; assembly: GCA_016647715.1. Lineage (NCBI taxonomy): Eukaryota > Metazoa > Chordata > Aves > Galliformes > Phasianidae > Pavo > Pavo muticus. Next base: position 1,120,123 of record JACDJE010000148.1, read on the forward strand.
ATTACAACTTTATTACTTCTATACCATCCTCAGCGAAGCTCTTTCACTCACTGTGGGAGTGTCTGAAGTACAGATTTTTCATTGCCTGCGACTTGTCATTCATTTTAGGCCAGAAGTGATTTCATTTTGACTAGCTGTTAAAAACAGGAACGGCATAAAAGTACTTGAAGTCAATTAAGCTAAGAAAGCTCATTTGGGATGGGAGGGGAAGGTTAACGTGATTTTTTCCCCAGGTGATACGTCTAACCTTCTTAGAGTGGAAGCTGTGTCAGTCGTTCTTCTGATGTGCTGCAGAATAAAAGTCACTGCCAAGAAGACTGAGTGAAGTGGTTATGTTGTACAGGATGGTTTTGCATCTGTATCACCGTGGCAGTGATGATATCAACACAAGTTCTTTACAAAGTGCTTCCTTGAGAAACATCCTTGCTCCCAGAGACGCACTAAATCCCATGCCAGCTGGTCTCATTGCCAGAGAATGGTCCCAGACAAGTTTAGTGTACCAGTACAGGTGAAGCCTCAAGGAACATACCTCCAAGTCCTAAATTTGGGGTAAAGTTTCTCAAAAACCTGTATAAAAGTCATTTCTGTTGGGCACCACAGGAGCAATTGTAGCCCCTTATGTCACGCACAAGTTTAATAGGCTTTCAACTACACATGACAGAATCTGGTCCTCTGTCCTGAAATGCATCAAATCTTTGTGTTTGGAATACTTACTTTTGATAGTCCATCATTTTACACTGTCTGAGGCTTTAAGGACCTGCCACCTTGAGAAACCTCAGTAACAATTTTGGTCACATCTCCTATAGCCATTTATCTGACTGGTTCTTAGTAAAACTTACAAGATGAATTAAGACATCGTTTTAGTACAACTCAATTTTCTTTGACCCTTTTCTTGTCCTCCCATCATACATTTATTTTTCCCCTTCAAATGGTCTCCTTTTTTAAAATTAAAACCTTTGGTGCCAGCATCATCCCATCAATTGTTTTTTTTTTTCCCTTAATCTGTGTTTCCAATCTATGTCTGCATGAAAGGCAAACTGTACTTCAAAATCTTACACAGAAATAATGCTCTATGAATACTGGAAATCATAAGGCTTTCTTGTTAGACATAGGAAGCGTCTTGAATTCACACCGTAAAACTGCCTCTGGGATTTCAGCATGTTCTCTTGGAAACTTCACAGGCATCGATCAGGGAGATTACTGTCGTCTTGCTCTCGACTCAGAGGAAAAATAACGCTTTACAAACTCAATTAGAGCTCCTGAAATTAAAGTAAAACAGTATAGCAATGGCAGTCTTGAATTTGGAAGCACGGAATGGTAACAGGAGTGTGATCTAGCTTTGGAACAACCCATAAGCCACAAAAGAAGTAATTCACGTGGGAGGGGGAGGCTGGCAGGCCTCGACACAGCCACACTGCAACCCAGGCAGTGAATGTGGAGCTGTATCTCTGTATCTTCCTTTGAGGTTGACGTTAGGCCCCGTGTCCCTGGACATACCAGCATGGCACAGTCACTTCATCCCTGTGCAGGTGGGCAGGCCCATGTCTGGGTCCCTGCTCTGAAGGCTGCTTGATGGAAGCAAATTAAACACTGGCTGGAAGCAGGCCTGGGACTCAACTATCCACAGCAGCCCTCTGCCTTCTTTCTGGCCCAATTAATACTTAATGATTCTGTACAAAGCGATACGGCTTTAATAGGATGGACGGAGAGAGATTTCCTTCCTGCCTCATTAGGCAGCTCTCCAGGGAGATGGGAGCTGCAGGTCGAAGCTCTCTGAGGCAGGGAAGGAAATGGAATCCAAATCCTCGCATCCTGTGCAGCCACTGGGCTGAGGCCATGCCAGAGCCACAGGCCCAAGGACACACACTGCACATCATCCACCATAACACCTGCAGGCACGTTAGCACCTGCACAGCACTGTGCTCCTCATTTCCAGACTGATATTAACGGAGATTTGAGATAACTACAGCAGTATTCTGATCAGAGTTGTTCACCTGAAGGAGCTGTTAGATATTTATGATATTAATTCAGGCTTAATGGCTTTCTGCCCAGGGAAATCTTTGATTTTAATAACACATAGATCACATCATTCATATTTGGAAAACAGATCTTCTAAATGCAGTGCTTTCCGAGGGCTCGTTTTGCTTCTGTCAGTAACTGCTGCCACATCTTAAATGAGACATCACGTTTTCATATGTGTAACAACGGCCAACAATCTTTTTGGCTCAAAAGTAAACCACAAATGTGCTTACTGACGAATAAATGAACAGTCATTACCCATTGTGGTGCAAACTTGGTGTCTCAGAGCACATTTGCATTTACTCCATTTAAATAAAGAGAGGTTTGGCCAACAGTAATAGCAGAAATATTATTTGTAGAAAATGAAGTGAAATGAAAGCAGAAACTAGGTTTCCCTTTGTGAACACACTTTGAGTGTTTTCCCAAGGCAGTACCCAAATGCCATTTGTATTGCTTGCAGAATTCTCCGAGTTGAAATATGCGTTCATTTGGTTTAATTTTGCAAGGCACCACAGAAATCCATCTGAAACTGTGCCGCTCATTGAAATCTACCTTGCAGGGGGAAAATGCTACCCACACCTTGGGAGAGCATCAGCCATGCTGCAGTCAGCCCTCAGGTGGCGTTCCAACGTGGAAGGGACTTAATTGCCTCCTTCAGCACTGCTACCAGCACTGTGCACTTGACAGATTGGGCTTGGCTGCTGTCAGCCATTAACGTGTCCCTCACTTGGGGAGGTTTGCAGATTCACCGAAGGGAAGAGCAGTGCTTTCTCCTGCATCTCTGTGTGCCCTGAGCAGAGTAGGGTAGCTATGTGTGCATTCAGCTATACTGAAGAAGCACACAGCTAGGAAGGAGTTAAACATCAAGTATGGCAACATACTGTGGGTTAAAGTACATCCTGAGTCTGTGTAACAAAAGGGTAAAAAAAAGCTGAGTTCTATGACAGTGCTAATTTGTGCACAGCTGCCCAACTCTGAGCTTATTTATTTCAGACTGTTAGAATTCTGGGTGTTCCACTGCTGAACGGGAAAAGCGTTCTAATTAAGTTCTCACAAAACAGGGTGTGTTATTTACAACTAAGAATTGGTTACTTAGAGACTTTTTCTTCCTCTCCATCAATTAATTAAAATCAGAGAACTGTTTCAACAGATCAACATCATTCAAAGTTATTCTATCTGATGTAAGCATAAAACAGCACACAGATCGCTTACAAATTTCTCCTTATGAGCAGGACTTGGAAGGGTTAATGCAGACTTTATACTTCTGATATCCATAGGTGCATGCCTTGGGTACTTCTAACAGCTCTATTTCCATCTTTGAAATGAAAGGGGCTGTACATAGGCAGGTGCTGGCCTGCAGTCAGCTGGCACCTCCAAACACCAGCACACACTGCTGCAGCTCTGCTAGCAGAGACACACCAGTATAGAGCCAGAAGCCACTGGTTTGCTGGGTTGTGTGGCAAAAGAGCACTTTTCAAGAATGAGCCTCCATTCTGCTCACTCACATCCTCCAGGTTTCCTGTTCATACAATGGCTTGGGTTGGAAGGGACCTCAAGGATCATGAAGCTCCAACCCCCCCACCGCAGGCAGGGCCACCAACCTCCACATTTAATACCAGACCAGGCTGCCCAGGGTCCCATCCAACCTGGCCTTGAACACCTCCAGGATGGGGCATCCACAGCCTCTCTGGGCAGCTGTTCCAGCACCTCACCACTCTCATAGTAAAGAACTTCCCCCTGACATCCAACTTCAATCTTCCCTCCTTCAACTTATAACCATTTCCCCTTGTCCTGCTACTATCTACCCTCGTAAAAAGTTGCAGTCTCTTACCCTAAAAAAGAGATGCCCCTGCTAGTTGTTTCTATTCCAGTTGTTCCTTCTAAGATGAATCTTCTTTTATTAATTATTATTTTTCAGTAATATTACAGAATCTCAGGGGTTTTTACTTCCCCGTTAGAAGCTCTGACAGTGCTTTCCTTCCTGCAGTCATTAGCCTCCCACGACAGCCAATTAATCCTGGCCGTGTTCTTTCTGTTGATCAGCTCTGATTTGAAGGAATGCCCTTTGGCATCTGAATTCAAAATGTGAGTTCTTACCACAAAGCTGTAATATCGCTTTTTCCTTTGTAATGCTTGCCCATGTGGGGAGACAGCACAGACACACAGAAACAGAACACCCCAATCTGATCTCATTACTCTGTGCTTACCAAAATAAAACTGCTAGTAAAGGAAACACCCTCAAATATCTCCAAGTATTTGAAAGATAATTTAAAACTTTACTTCCCGTTGCTCTTGGGAACCTTTTCATCATATGTAGCCTATTGCCACCCTTCTTCTAACCCCAGAAATTGTCAGTTACAGCAGCACGGCACACAGTGATAGAAATCTATGAAGAGTTCTTCCCCAAACAAATTCAGTCTTTGAGTTTGTGAGGAGTGTTTCATACCGTGTCCTTGCAAACATGCCTTTTTCCCTTTCCAATCTTTGAGGACCACTGGCATTTTCTCTATATTTCTCAATACTCTGTTTTGTTTTGCTTTGGAAAGGGAAACCTGCTATCATTTCTGTTACCTTTGGTTTCCCGATTTCATCTCTCCGATTAATAATTATCACTCGGAAAAGATATTGAAGAAAACTCTTCCGATGCTCTTTGAATCCCATTTGTTTTGTGTCCTTTCACTATTAAATTTTGTTTCAGCAGGTAATTTGTCACAACATAGCATCTCAGCAGTACCAACATACAGGTGTTTGTCTTCATTTTCTCTTCCAGTCATGTTTTCCTCTGCATCTGTGTGGTTCGCCAATTGCATCTACATTTCATTTCTGCCCTCCTTTCCTTACTCTTCTGTCTTCCCAATGTCGGAGCAAGAAATTCTCACAGCCTCTGCTTCAGCTCCCCTTCCCACAGGCAGAAGCTCTTCAGGCAGCAAGTTGCCCACAGAGCTTTGAACACAATTCTTATCCTCACACCTCAGGAGCTTTGTGATGCTGATCCTTCTTCTGCAGGTTTGGGGGATATGGCAGGAGTGAGGTCAAAAATCAATCGAGGTTGAGTTCAGGAGACTGTGGTATTAACCTGCCCCTTCCCTGGAGGCTTCAAAGCAGACTTTGTTGGAATCTGAGCTGTCAGCAGGCACAGAGTTAACATTAGGGATTCTGTCTTGAGTTAAAAGCACAGAGTAAGATTCTAGAATTACATTGCTGCTCTCGCACAGGCACAACCCCTAATGTAGTGCCATTGCTGCAGATTATCTGTAGTGTTAAATTCAGATATTCAGTAAAAGCTGCTTGATACTTCTAGAATAGCGTGTAGGCTATTGTTCTGTCAGTGAAACTGTCACTGGGATTTCATTGCATCTGGTGGCTTCAAAACCACTTTGAGCTAACATAACAGTGAGAAAGTATAGAACTTGCAGCATGCCTTTAGTTGTTTGCAGTCACTTAAGAGGATGGCAAGCCTGCTCACTGCTGTATGAGGACAGGAGATGGTGATGCCATCCCTATTTTTCAGGGCATGGAGGCTTTCTAAGATTCAACAAAAAGCTGTGGGAATTGAGGCTCTCCTGGAGACCTCCTGGAAATCTCTTCCCAATCCAGTGGGGATCTGAAGTGACAGTGAGTTACTGATAGAAAAAGAACCAAATAACAGAGGCCAAACCCATAGGTGCCCAGGAGAAATATGTCTAATTTACTCAAAGACGTGAGTAAACACATCCCACTGGGCGCATCTGAGAATGACTTTGAAGAGAAGAAACAAATGGGTTCTTGAGCACGCTGTGTTACTCAAGGAAACCACTTACATCTGGTGCCCCTGCTGCTGGCACAGAGTAAGGGGATCAAAACCTTAATGCAGCAAGAGCAATTGCTGCATCCTTTTTTACACTTTATAGATGTTTTCATTAAAAATGTAGTATCATTACATAAAACTAAGCAAACATTAACTACATTGCATAACCTGTGAGCAACTCTGTTTCTCCCTCATTTACTGCTTTAACTGCTGCAGTACAGCATTCTGGACCAAGTTGACAAAACCAGCCATTAGCACGAGGGGTCCTCTTCAATATCTTTATTGATGACCTGGATGACGGCATTGAGTGCACCCTCAGTAAATTTGCAGATGACACCAAGCTGGCTGGAAGTGCCGATCTGCCTGCGGGTAGCGAGGCCCTCCAGAGGGATCTGGACAGGCTGGATAGCTGGGCTGAAGCCAATGGGATGAGGTTTAATAAGACCAAATGTTGGGTCCTACACTTTGGCCACAGCAACCCCAAGCAACGCTACAGGCTTGGGGCGGAGTGGCTAGAAGACTGTGTAGAGGAAATGGACCTGGGGGTGTTGGTTGACGCTCGGCTGAACATGAGCCAGCAGTGTGCCTGGGTGGCCAAGAAGGCCAATGGCATCCTGGCTTGTATCAGAAGTAGTGTGACCAGCAGGAGCAGGGAAGTAATTGTCCCCCTGTACTCAGCTCTGGTGAGGCCGCACCTTGAGTACTGTGTCCAGTTCTGGGCCCCTCACTGCAAGAAAGACATTGAGGCCCTGGAACGTGTTCAAAGAAGGGCAACAAAGCTGGTGAGGGGTCTGGAGCACAGGCCTTATGAGGAGCGGCTGAGGGAGCTGGGATTGTTCAGTCTGGAGAAGAGGAGGCTCAGGGGAGACCTTATTGCTCTCTATAACTACCTGAAGGGAGGTTGTAGTGAGCTGGGGGTCGGCCTCTTCTCTCGTGTAACTGGTGATAGGACTAGAGGGAATGGTTTCAAGCTGTGCCAGGGAAGATTCAGGCTGGATATTAGGAAATACTACTTCTCTGAAAGAGTGGTCAGGCACTGGAATGGGCTGCCCAGGGAGGTGGTGGAGTCACCGACCCTGGAGGTGTTCAAGGAACGTTTGGATGCTGTGATGAGGGATATGGTTTAGCAAGAACCATTGGTGATAGGTGGATGGTTGGACTAGATGATCTTATAGGTCCTTTCCAACCTTAGTGATTCTGTGATAATGTTACAGATCATACTGTGTGAGCAACAGCTTTACAAAGCCTCCGTTATACATATATATTCCATTATACAATATACTCCTCCATGTATACTGCCCAGGTAATCAATGGGTTGCACCATAAATGGCTCAGAGCTTTCGTTTCTAAGGGACCAGAGCCTATGGGTCTGCTCATAATTGCTCTGGGAAAGCAATAAAGGAGAAAAGGCCTCTTCTTGAAGGGTTTGGAAGAGGTTTTGAAGGAAAAATACTGTTTATGCTTAGTGCATCCCAGAAACATTAAAAGAACAATATACATCTATTGTAGTGATTGTATGTCAGATTCTATGAATTCAAAATAAAGGAGTTCTAATGGGCAATCTATTAGAGTGTCATTAGGTAGGCATGACCATCAAGTAATGATATGAGAAATGGAGGTGGCATTATGCTCCACAGATGATTAATGTCAAGAAACCAAAGTTACTGCTGTTTTCTGAGGTTACATTTCTCAGAGATAACATTTTGCAGTGATAGTTGCTACGATATCAAAGGAAACCAGGTTTGTGCTCTACACAGATCCGTGCACATGGCCTGGGGTGTTTTGGGGGGGGGGGGGAGCTCTGCACAGGAGAGAAATGTCATGAGAATGAAACAGTGTGGGCAGGAGAGATTGACTGCTGTGTTATCTGTGATATTGTGGATGGAAATTAAGGATAAATGAATTAATTTAGGGACCTCTCACTGAAACAGCTCTGCTACTTCCTTTTGAACTAGCAGTTAAACATGCAACAGTTCCCTAAATTCTCCACAACAAATTCTTCCTCTCCATAACTTACTTTCTCATAAGATGCCTGAGACTGGATTGCAGTTGGTTTCCATTGTTTCCTCATGTGTACGCCTATTGTTGAGTACAATTTCTTTTCACTTTTTGTGGTGGTTTTTTTTTGACTCAGATTTGTTGAGCCTTTTTGTTTCCCCAGACCCCTTACCCTTGTACTTCCCTATGCTGAGAAGAGGCCGCTCACATGACTGGGAATGCTCTGGGTATGAACATCCACATGAAATAGCTGGTAGGCTGTAGGTCAAACATATAGGGGAAAACACAAGCTGAAATCTCACATTTAGGAAGAAATTATTTGTTCAGCCAAATATCTGGGGCAATCTTCACCTCAGACCATCATCTTGATAATAAAACTTTGCTTACCTATTTGCGAAAAGCCACGTTAAAGACATATTTTTTATAGTATTTATCTGTTTTCAGCAATGTCTACTTTCAGTTTTAAACTTCTATCAAGAAATAAAATATTTTTCTAAACTGAAGACTGGAAGGGCTCCAGAGATGCACCAACAGGGGACACTGCTTTAGTAAAATACTAATTAAAGGCTTAACGTGCCTATTTTAGCTATTTAACATATAAGCATTTTTCCAAGACTGTAGTAACATTGTAAAGAATTTTCACATGTTAAGAATGCCCATTGGGAGAGAAAAAAAGCAATGGATTTCTTAGTGGAAAGAAGCTGTGTTGCCTCTGTTGAGATGGACGCCGTGTTTTGCAGCACAGCAGTTAAGATGCCCGTTTTGTTTCTGGAATTTCCCCTACTGCTCAACATTGACACAATGGGTGCCAACAAAAGACATGCAGTCTGAAAAAAATCCACATACACATTGTTAAAGAAGTAAAGAAAGACAAGGAAATGACTAAACCCTTAAAGGAGTGGGAGTATTAGAAGTTATCTTTTTCTTTGTGCTTTACCATAGAGAATGGAGTGGTAGAGGTTGGAGGTCATCACGCCAACAAGCACAAAATGATGTGGCACATCTTTTACTTTCAAAGATGTATAAGTAACAAACTCTGGTAGTTTAGCATAGGATGTAACAGATAAGCCAAGAGATTGTGAAGATCAGTCAACAATAGAAGAACTTTAATGACCTCAGAAGCAGACAAGTTGCAAGAAAGCGAGAGGATGACTTAGCCACAAGGGTATAAAGGAAGTAATTTTGTAGGGTAAAGACTCTCTTGAGAAGCTGAAGTAGTTATCCATACAGGTGTTGTTATAGAAGACGCTGGAGAAATACCTTACTTTTAAAGATAGACAAGATGAGACAGTTGGAGAATGCTGGAAGTAGAAGAGCAGAGGTCAGATCAAACCAACAAACTGAAGTGCTACACAACTGCAGCACCAAATCACACTCAGAGACCTACAAGAATCAAGGAAATTATGGATGAAAATCTGTTAGGATAACCTGAGCTATAAACCAAAAACAATGTTGTCAAACTCCAGAGCTTTATAATCAAGAGCCTCTGGCCAAATCATCAATTTGATAGACTATTTATCAACACGGTGTGATCTGACAAAGTATGTTCCAAAAAGTAGAGTCTGCACATTGATAAGGCCTAAATATTGTTCTCAGAAAAAAGATCTAGATGCTACTGAGCACAGATCTCTGAAATACTCCATACACTGCACTCATTATTGCCATAATACACAACCTTAATCTTGAAGGCCGCAACAGAGAGAGCAAAATGGTCCAAGGTTGGCAAGACAACAAGCACCAACTTTTGGACATCATGAAGCTTTGAAATGGGAGATGTTTTTACCAGCTTTCTTTGAAATGCCTTGGTGGTTCTTATTACATCCCCAGTACTGCAAGTCACACACACAACACATGATACAAGTCAGATCACTGGAAATTACTCTCCGAATTTCCCTTTAGAGTGCTTTGCAGGGGGATCACAGGGACTTACAGCAATGGCTGCACGGACCTCCTGCTGCTCCTGGTTGTGTTGCTCCATGTAGAGCAACATTTCCCCCCAAAGCAGCCATAGCTACCCCATCCTCATCACATGAGACAGCAAGGGAGTAAACATTTCATGAAGACAGGAGACAAAGTGAACCACAGGTAACAGGGGTAGCAAGAAAATAAAAGAGAAAGAAAAGTGAGATGTGCCCTTCATGGGAGAAGAGAGGACTGGCCAGGAGAGAAGAGGCACTGGGGAGGAAGGAGGAAAAGGCAGGAGCAGGAAAGCCTGTCCTCCTGAGCAGAAGCCCTGCCAGCCACAGACAGAAAGGCTGACTGGAAGAGAAACTCAGACACAAAGATATCACAGCAGGAGTGAGGAATCCCCAAACACCTAATCTAGAGAGGACAGCTGAGAGTGAGCAGGAACAAGCAGAGGAGACAACAAAAGTTAAGACGAGTAAGGATCCAGCTGGTTATTTCTTTTACCATTATCAGCTGATGATTCTGGTGCTTGGTTTCTGGGGTATTTCCCAATGCCCCAGCAGGTGTCTGGGGGAGCAGTGATGGGTGGCAGTGCATCCTGGAGATGCATCTTAGGCCAGACCAAAGTCAGCCCTGCAGGTAAGTTCAGGCATAGCACCCTCGTTCCTGGTAATCATTAATTAGATGGAACATCCTGCAGCATCTGTCAGCAGCTCAGGCAGAACCATCTCTGCTATAGCTGAAGTTTTACCAGCATGTCTTAGGAGCCTGAACATGGCAAAGATAACCAGAGTGAGACAGATTGATCTGTAGGGAGAGATTCCAGAGATCACACTTGATGAATAAACAATGTTTTTTCTAGTAAAACAAGCAATAGAATCACAGAATGATTAAGGTTAGAAGGTCACGAGGAAAGGCTATTAGGAAATACCAGAGCACCTGGCCTCAATGGAATAGGCAGCGTGCAAAGTGCCCTCCTACCACAGCCAGGCACCCGAGCTGTAAGGCAACCTGCCTTTCCTCCCCCCCTCCCCTCCACTTTCTAAGCCTCAGTGATGGACTTGATGAAAACCACTTTGCTCTGCTTTGGCAATGAACACAAGTATAACTTCTCCAAACCCTCCGTTTTTATAACGCAAATAAATTTTTTTTGCAGCAGCTTAGAGAAATCCATTAGCTAAATATTTCTACTGCTTCTGTCTTACGAGCCATAAGGCATGTTCTTACTAAAGGACCTATAAATTATTACATGAAATGCAATTACAGAACGCAGTGTTTATGGTACTGATTTGCGATCAGTGAAACAGGGCCATCCATCCTTCCACAAGACAACCCAAACAATAATGGTGGAAGTCTAACAGCCTTCCACATCCACATATTTCTCAGAGGAGTGAAGGATGTTTGAGAGCCTCTTCTGCAAGATCAACAGTCACTTAAATCACTCGAACACCTCATCTAGGAAAGCAGAAGCTCCCCCAGATCCCATCACTTCTTGCTCAAGTCAAAGGAATTCTCTGAATACCAAGCACCAAATGCATACAGTTTTAGATGCATACAGTTTTAGTGCTGTCCCTTCCCACAAACCCACAGCCAGGTTAAACCTGAAAATGGTTCAGACCTCCCGCTGACATCTCAGTGTAACACACCCCAGGTTCACTTCCATATCAGCCAGCAGTGATAACCCAGACTGATGTGATTCTCACTGACTTGCACTGAACATGCCTGTAACATGACAGAAAGCACAGAAGTGACAGCAGAACTGCAAGAACCCAGGCTGCAGCAAGTGAGGATTTGCTCAAATACAACAGGCACAGAAATAAAGGAAAAAAGCTGCTCACCTTTAGAAGACCTCAAGCATACAGGGCTCACCACTGAAATACCCCACTTCCACTGCCAACCCTTAAATGAGGTCTGGGAAGGGGTGGATACTGACTCCAGCCCTTCCAGTCACTCAGGTACATTACATACACCTGAGCTCCTCCAGGTTGGCCCTGCCTTCCCACCAGGTGCTCCATCAACTGCTTCAAGCCATGACTCAGCATTTCTGCTACAGTGCCCTAGTGGAGATCCTTGGAAGCAGTCAAAATGGAGGCAGATGGAGCCCAGATCCCTGGGCTAAAACCCACCAGTCCTGTCCAGCCCCACTGGGTCAGACAAGTCCTCCCCAGCTCCTGCCCTCAGCTCCCTTGAGGGCATGTACAGGGGAAAGTTTTTACCTAAAAGAGAGAAGATTTAGGTCAGATGTTAGGCAGAAATCCTTTAAACAGAGGCAGTGAGGCCCTAGCACTGCTCAGAGCTGTGGTGCCCCATCCCTGGAGGTGCCCAAGGCCATAGATGGGCTCTGGGCAGCCTGAGCTGGGGGGCAGCCAGCCCACGGCAGGGCTGGGGCTGGGAGGTCCCTTCCAACCCAACCATTCCATGGTTCTATGATCTTCAGTGTTCCTTCCAACCCAACCATTCCATGGTTCTATGATCTTCAATGTCCCTTCCAACCCAACCATCCCATGGTTCTATGATCCTGAATGTTCCTTCCAACCCAACTATTCCGTGGCTCCGTGATTCCATGAGATGTCCCCAGGGCTGGGGCATCCCAGCAGGATCTCCCTGGGTCAGCAGCGGGCACCTCTCAGTCACACATCCCCAGTGAGCCCTTTTGGAGCAAAAAATTGGATTCACGCAAGCCAGTAAAATAAGTTTGGTTAGTATAAAGTTCCATTAATCTGGAGGCAAAACCAGCTGTAATGAGCTTCCAAGTTTTGTCTTTCTCGGCAGGTTAATTTTTACCACATCCTTTTCTTCCTTTTTGTTATTATTATTCTTTAATGGAACCTTTTTAAAAAGGGTAGGGAGAGACACTTGAAGCTGTGCGTGCTGGTGGGATGCAGGAATGGAAACATACGTTACGTGTCGTGGAAATGACTTCTCATTTACTGATCACCATAAGGCTGAATGTTTGTTTTGATAATTGGCCTTTGCACAAAAAAGGCATTAAGTCAGCAACGGTGAATTATTTATGAGACCTACTTTCATATGATTAATCTCCGAGGGTCTAAAACCAAAACCTCTGAGGCGCGGTGCTGCTTTCCACTAATTGGTGCTGCTCTTCGCTAATTGGTGAGGCAGTGTGAGGGTCACAGAGCGCCATTTCCCTTCACAACGTGCCCACCCTGGTGCTGGGTTGGGGTCGGATGGCACAGCGCTCCTCCAGGAGCCAGAGGAAGGCTTTTAGGTGATGGGAGACTCCTCACTGTATCCATGACCATGCAGCTGAGACCAGAAATTGCCTTACCTGCATGCACACACCGTGCATTGCTGTAAGGAGGAAACCCCACATCCTGACCAGCAATGCATCCCTCGGTCCTTCCAAGAAGGTTGCTGCTGTGCCCCATTCTCAGCACAACTTCGGGGTGCCATGGCCAGCGCTCAATTAGCTCTGCTCGTTACTTGGCTTCTGCACAAAGAGAGCTTGGGATCATGATCAGCTCTGGGCACAAACAACCCTGTGAGAGGATGCTGAAGAATAGAAAGATCAATATTATGCTGGAATTAGGAACTGCCAGGAAGCAGCAAAATCCAGAATGTGCCAGGTGACCTTCCCTGGTAGCACCGTGCAGTGAGATGCAATCTAACATCAAGAGCTGCCATGCAAAGGACAGCTCATTGCTTCAAAGCGCTAATTAAAAATGATGAATTAAGGCACAGCTACGTTAAGCAGTGAGGCTTTCCATAAGCAAGCTGGAAGGGCTGGGGCTGCTGCTGCCATGCCATGTTTGTTTGAAAAATGACAGCGAGTGGCAGGACGGCTTTAAATTTAACCTTTTAAAAGACTCTTAATAAAAATACATTTTTAATGATAATTAAGAAGATGAAATAACTCAGACTACTCATTTTCTGGCTCCAAATGCTTGTTCGGAGGGCCGCAATTACTCACATAATTAAAATGTAGGTGATGATCTCTCATGCGTGTCCTTCTTCGTATACAAATGTACAATTAAAAGCATGTACTCGTTGTCTGAATGTCAACAGCCACATAAATCACTTGTCCCCACTTTCTGCTCAGCTAAGCAGGGTGAGCACAGAGCGGCTGAGCTTGGGTCTGGGAGAGCAAAGCATTCACACCCTCTTCTAAGCTGAGCACATGGAAAACCTCTTCTGCCCTTTTTAAGATGCACCTGTTGGCTTCCCTATAGAGTCAGTAAATATGTTTGTATTATTGCTATCATATTGTTATCATAGAATAGAAGCTGGAGAAGCCCTCTCAGATCCCCACGCCCAACCCCACCCACCCCCCCATGCCCACTGCCCACATCCCTCAGTGCCACATCCCCACGGCTCTGGGACACCCCCAGGGATGGTGACCCCACCCCAGCCCCGCTTCCCAGAGTGGAACTTACTTAAATGCAACCTTAAAGGATTTTTTTCCCAGTTAGATCCTCTTGTGCTCTTCCCACCTGTGTTGGGAAGTTATAAGAAGGTGCAAAAAGGGCATTTATTTTACTGTGGCACCTCCTGCTTGTGGGGGCTGGGGATGTTCCCAGCATTGCTGCGTGCAGAGCAGTGCCCTGTGCTGGGCGCTGAGCCGGCTGCCCCATGGCACGGCCTGAAAGCAGTGCATGGGTTAAATTCTAAATGCATTGCTTCAATATTTCAGCGTCTTTGATTTAATTTTTAAAGTTCCTCGAGCACGTTAAGTGCTTGCAAACCCTGTGCTGAACTGCTAGAGTTCTTATGTTAATAGTTAATGTCCATAGCTGCATGTCTGGTGCTTCAATGGGGCACCTTCCTGCTTTCTGCTCCACGAGGCCCTGGGTCCGGCTGTCATCCAGCACAGCAAAAGAGCTCTCCCTGCTGGATGAGGCACATTCACTTTTCAAAATCCAGACTCTGCTTTAGTGGAACCACTGCTTGTCTGCAGCCTAGCGAGCCAGGCTGGGATTTCAGGGGAAAAAAGAAAAAGCCAAAGCATTGCCTCCTGTTTGCTGCCTGCCTCTGCCCGAGCTCTTTACCCAAAGGGAGCAGTGAGTCAGGAGCTGGCAGCAGCACATCCTGCAGCACAGGACCCAGGATAATCATCTCAGCTGGATTAAGAGCTGGGAATTAGCATCGACGCTGCACCACACCAGTATAGCCCTGCCTTTTTATACCTGTTTTTCTCACTGCTTTGCACAAAAGCCACAAAGCCTTCCCAGCACCAATGCTGCGGTTTCTGCTCCTGTGTCACCAACGTCTCCCCACCAGAGGGGTTTGGGCTGTGCAATTACAGGAGATCCCCCTCTGACTGCAGCCCGATGCCACCCAGCACTGCTGGGGGCGGACGCAGCCCTGCTCTGCCACAGCACACAGCCACCAGAAGGGCGTTGTGCAGACCCACCAAAGCCAGAGCTGCACAGCCAGCCAGTGGCCAAGGGCTGCTCAACACCACCGCATTCCAGATTCAGGATGTTCCAGATGTGCCCAGCCCGCAGCAAAAGGCTCTTTGTCCTCTAATGCTTTAATTACGGTTATCCTTTAATTGAATTTACTGCATTGTGGTGCTGCCATTCAAGTGCTTTCCAATAGAGCCATTACACAAGAAAACACGAAACAAAAAATGAATAAGCTGTTAGGAAAGAGAAGCCAAAGCAAAAGCACGCTTCCCATGTCCTTCCTTTCAGGTTGGGTCTGAGGAACCATTCCTTCTCCAAAGAGCAGTCAGGCAGTGGCACAGCTGCCCAGGGAGTGGGGGGTCACCATCCCTGGGGGTGTCCCAGAGCAGTGGGGATGTGGCACTGAGGGACGTGGGCAGTGGGCATGGGGGGTGGGCTGGGGTTAGGTTTGGGGATCCTAGAGGGCTTCTCCAGCCTTAATGATACCATGACTGAATGTGCATTTGTCAGATGTCCTTGTGTTTAAATTAAGGAAAACAAACAAACAAGCCAAAAAGTGTCAGAAAACCACAACAGAGGCAGCAAAACAAATCAGCCTCAGCACAGCTTTTCCTCCTCTAGCTTTCTAGTATTCTACCTTAAAGCTGCTTTGGTTTACTTAAAGCTTTCTCCAGGACCCACCTTATACAATAACAAAAGCTTTGTGATCTATTTTTAAATACATCTGGCAACCAGACCACTTAAGCATCCTGGCTTTAAATCAATACATGACTGATAATTAGATATCAAACCTAATTCAGTCTGAAAGGCTTGGAGGTCAGGCATCAGGTACTATTTAATTAAGTAAATATAAACCATATTGATTGCGTTTTTGTCTTACTCTGTTGATGATGCTGCATTTTTATGGCTTATTTGTAGACTGCCATGAGAGAAGCAGTCCAGGAGCTGCCAGGCCATCCCACTGCTGCCATCCCAGCTGCTGCAAGGGGTAAAATGTGCAGGGACAGCTTCTGCTCGTGCCTTTGGGCTGCCTCCAACCAGCATAATAAATGCTACCGAAGGTTTCAGGTTCCTTGCACGTCACTCGTGTCCCATTCTGCACCCAGACATAAGGTTCCAGCAGAGCAACTTGCACACCAGCCCTTGTTTTTGACATCCCATTCACTTGGGGTGAAGGCAGCCTGGAGATGCATGCACTGTTTTTTCCACCCCTGGCACAACCCCGCAGAAACCAAATTTCCCCATGGCAGGTTGGGCCACGCTGCAGAAGCCAGAGCATTAAACAACAACTGGCTCCAGAGAGATTGATTATTATTGTTTCCTTTTTACATTCGGACAGGCAAGGAAGCATTTTTATGGCCCTGTAAGCCTAATGGGGTGGTACAAAGTGCTTTCCAACAATGCTGTTTAAAAATCCTATTTTTAACCAGAGAGCAACAACTCAATGCCCGCAGCTCTCCCGAGGCACTCAGGAGCTGAACGAGGTGCTGGGTGCTCTGCATGGCTCCCCCCAAGGCTGCCTGCTGCCCCAGCACACAGCACTGCCCACAGAGGTGCCTATCCGAAAGTAAAGTGCTCCTCCCACCTGCCAGAGGATGCTCCGTGCCAACCGGCCAACAGAGCTGGCTAAATTGTCACTGATTGTTTTCCTCCTAAACTCTGCGGTAGGATAAAGAGCAGACTTCTCCCCATCCCTCTCCCATTTTTTCCCATCCTTTTCCCATTTTTTTCCCATTCTATTCCCATCCTTTTCCCATTCTTTTCCAATTTTGCCCATTCTTTTCCCATTCTTTTCCCATTCTTACCCATCTTTTTCCCATTCTTTCCAATTTTTCCTATCCTTTTCCCATTTTTCCCATCCTTTTCCCATTTTTCCTATCCTTTTTCCATTTTCCCCATGCTTTTCCCATTTTCCCCATCCTTTCCCCATTTTTCCCATCCTTTCCCCATTTTCCCATCCTTTTCCCATCCTTTTTCAATTTTTTCCTATCCTTTTCCCATTTTCCCCATCTTTTTCCCATTTTTTCCCATCCTTGCCCCATTTTTCCCATCCTTTCCCCATTTTCCCATCCTTTTCCCACCCTTTTCCCATCTTTCCTATCCTTTTCCCATTTTACCAGTCCTTTTCCCATTTTTTGCCACCTTTCCCCCATTTTTTCCCATTCCTTTCCCATTATTTCCTATCCTCTTCCCATTTTCCCATTCTTACCCATTCTTTTCCCATCCTTTTCCCCTTATTTCTCATCCTTTTCCCATTTTTTCCCATCCATTTCCCATTTCAAGACCTCATAAGCCATTAATCGACTTCTAAATGACTTCTCACACATGATATGAGAGTATCGATACCCTCGATCAATTGGCTGTTCCAGAAGGCTGAGATTTAACCCAGTGACTCCTGCCATGGTTGTTGTTCAGCCCACCACAGACCCATGCAGAGCTGTGCTGGAACAGAAGGCCCTGCAGTTTGGAAGGTGAGGTTCACCTCTCACCTCACCGCCTCCTCTGGGCAGCACAGCAGCTTCCAGTCCTTGCGAAGAGCTCCTCCACTGCCCTGTGAATGAAGTCACGCTGAGGGACTGAAAAACTGCATAAAAGATCTATCGGATGTCCTCAGATTATGTCCGACTTTGCAGCCTGGCCGACTGTGTGGGGATTTGTTTCTGCAGACTGAGTGACAGCTCTTACCAATCTTCAGTAACAACGGCAGATGTTTCCCTTAAACAAAATCATTGCCTTCCCCCAATTTCTCTCATTCCTGGCAGACTAACAGCCAAAACAAGGCAGAATCACATTTACAGCCACAAGCCTGCCTTGCATTCACTCCTCGTGCTTTCGGAGCCCACCAAGCATCGCACTGGGGCCATCAGAGCCAGGCGGAGCTGCATGGAATGCCCACTTAGGAGAGCGAACCAGGGCCAAAAATGAGGCTGCACCCGGGTGAGGCAGAGCCATCATCAAAAGCTCAGCACTGAAATTAGCTTCAACCACTCTATGTATTACTCTGTATTACCATAAACACGTGGCAGAAAGCAGGGCTGAGAGAGGGGCTGTTCTGAGGGGAGAGGCTGCACCCCTCCATCCTGCAGAGAGCTGCCTTCTTTCACATCAAGAAACACCGTTTTCTCCTCCCTCCTCTGTCTGTTAACATTCCTGCACTTCAGCTCGTTCAACTCCGTTATTATCCAAAGGGCTTCCTGTTTGGGTTGGAGGAAATTGGTTTCATTTAAAATGCCCTTTTTAAATCCCCTTTTAGAAGTCATTTTATTAAAAATCTGCTAGATGTCTTCGCATTTAATTGCTAATAATAGTTCCATTCAAATACCACTTGTAAACTCATCTTAGCAGGTCTTGACCCTTAGAAGCATCGCTGCTTTGCATGCTGGGATGCACACAGCAGGGGATGCATGCAGCAAATGCACGCGGCAGGGATGCTCACAGTAGGGCTGCATGAAGCAGGGGTGCACAAACAGGGATGCACAAAGCAGGGGTACATGCAGTGGGGGTGCACACACAGGGATGCATGCAGCAGAGGTGCATGCAGCAGGGATGCACAAACAGGGATGCACAAAGCAAGGATGCACAAAGCAGGGATGCGTGCAGCAGGGGTGCACAAACAGGGGTGCACAATCAGGGATGCACAAACAGGGGTGCACAAACAGGGATGCACAAACAGGGGTGCACAAACAGGGATGCACAATCAGGGGTGCACAAAGCAGGGATGCACAAAGCAGGGGTGCATGCAGCAGCGATGCTGGTAGCAGAGATGCATGCATTAGGAGCCAACCACAGCTGCATTTGCATTTCTGCCCACTGATGGTTTCAGACCCAGTGGATAAACCATACACCCAGTTGCATCAATCTGGCACTGATTCTGCTCGATTTCTTCACACTCCTTTTGCACCATCCTCGCTGTGAATGGAATCAAACCCTGCGGTTATTACCAGTTTCTGCACTTTGTATAAAGGAAATGGAGGGGGATGAAGGTGTGACTATTTGCACCCAGGGCCCAGCAGGTACTGGGAGGTGTTGGCTGCTGGCACGGAGCTCAGCTGGAGCCCGGGATGGAGCAGCAACAGCTACAAGCACTTTTAAAGTGAATTTTTCAGAAGGCTGCTGAGGGGCAGCTGTGTGCTGAGACAGGGGAGGTTGAGGTTGGATATTAGGAGGAAGTTTTTCACCCAGGAGGTGGTGACGCACTGGAACAGGTTGCCCAAGGAGGCTGTGGATGCCCCATCCCTGGAGGCATTCAAGGCCAGGCTGGATGTGGCTCTGGGCAGCCTGGGCTGGTGGTTGGCGACCCTGCACATAGCAGGGGGTTGGAACTGGATGAGCAATGTGGGCCTTTTCAACCCAGGCCATTCTGTGATTCTATCATTCTATGATTCTATGATTCACTGAGCCGAGAGAAGCCCGGGCAGCCACCGACGCTCCCTGGAACCGCTCCGAGAACGGACAGCGGATCTCACACAGCGGATCTCACACAGCGGATCTCACACAGCGGATCTCACACAGCGGCCAGGAGCGACGTTCTGCAGAAGCGGAGCAGTCCGAGGACGGTCTCTCGCATCGGAAAAGCAGCGCAGCTTTCCTCCCCAGCCGATGTGAAGCGGAGGCAGCCGGGCCCGCCCGCCCCCCGGCCCCGCTAGGTGTCACTGCGCGACATGAAATCCGCTCTCGGCTCGCCCCGCTCCGGTCTGAAGCGCCCCGGCAGCGCTCGCGCACATCGTGGATGGGGTTTCGGGCATCCCCGCCCCCGGAGCCGCTGTGTCACGGGCCCGGACCCGCAGCAGGAGCGGGCAGAGGAACCGCCGACCTCACTGCCACGGTGCCGGTGCCTGCAAGGCGCAGGCAGTGCCCGGCCGCTGTCCCCCGTTCCCATCAGTGTCTTTGCGACTGCTCCTGGAAGCCAGCTGGTGCCTAAGGGATAGATTCAGAACCCCCATCCCCACCCCATCCCACTCACATACTGTTTCAATCCCTATCTCACTCCATCCCAATTCTTCCCTCATCCTGTTCTCATTCCTCTTATTTCCATCCCCATCTCATCCTCAGCTCATCCCCATTTCTATCCAATTTCCATCCTCATCTCATCCCCTTTCCCATCCCCATCCTATCCCGTCCCCATCACATTCCCCTCCCCATCCCTATCCCCACCTCCATCCCCATCCCCATCCCCATCCCCATC
>JACDJE010000148.1:1142834-1150334 GCA_016647715.1 Pavo muticus
GCGGCGGCGGCGGCGGCGGACGAGCGGAGCCTCTACATCATGCGGGTGGTGCAGATCGCCGTGATGTGCGTCCTGGCTCTCACCGTCGTTTTCGGCATCTTCTTCCTCGGCTGCAACCTGCTCATCAAGTCCGAGGGCATGATCAACTTTCTGGTGAAGGACCGGCGGCCGTCCAAGGAGGTGGAGGCGGTGGTGGTGGGACCGTACTGAGCGCCGCTCCCCGCGCCCCGACGAGGCGGCCCCGCACGGAGCGCTCCGCCGCAGCGCTGCCCGCGCCCGTCCGCGCCCGTCCGCGCCCCGCTCCGAGCGGCACCGCGGCCCCGAGGTGCGGGGAGAGCCGCGATGCCGAAGTAAAACGCGCTCTGATGGCAACAGGTCTGGGCTGCTCTTTTCCTTCGCGTTAAGAGCCGGGCTGCTCGCGGCCGGGGGGGGCGGGAGGGAGCGGGGGGCGGCGGCGGCTCCGCGAAGCGGTCGGGACGCGGCGGGACCCCCTCCGGCCCCGCAGATGGCGGCCCGGTGCGCCCCGTGCTGCCCATCCAGGACGGAGGCACCGACGCTTTTTATTAACGCAGCCGAAAGCCTCGCCAACAGGTGATTTCTTACAGCCGCGTTTAAGGGGGAGATATTCACGCTCTGATACGTTTTTTACTCCGTCGTCCATTTCCTTCATAGGGATAGCGGAGCATCTTTCTGCGAGAGGCTGGCAGAGCTATTTGTCACATCCCCCATGGTTGCCAGCCAGAAATCAATGCGGCCACATTTGCTGTAGGAGCAGCGGATGCGGCAGAAGCGCTGGGGATGAGTGCGGGAGGGCTCCGGTTCCCGGCACCCCGCTTGCGCCGCAGCAGCGCTCCGTGCCGGGCAGGTTCCTGCCGGAGCCGCGGGGTTTTGGGGCTGCCCCGTTGTCCCTCGGCTTATCCCGGGCTGATCAGAGTACACATCATTACAGACATCGGCAGGAGATCATGAGAGAAGTTTCCTCTTTGATGGTTCGAGGCTGAAGGGAACAATCTCACACAGAGGGTGGTGACGCACTGGAACAGGTTGCCCAAGGAGGCTGTGGATGCCCCATCCCTGAAGGCATTCAAGGCCAGGCTGGATGTGGCTCTGGGCAGCCTGGTCTGATGGTTGGCGACCCTGCACACAGCAGGGGGTTGGAACTGGATGAATATTGTGGTCCTTTTGAACCCAGGCCATTCTATGGTTCTATGATTCTATGATTCTATGAAGTGTAGCACTTACAACGAGCACCAAAGCTTAGGTCCTTTTTGGGTTGGGGAGTGGAATCCAGCTGGAGCCTGAGGCAGCCTCCAGATGTAGAGTAAACTTTTGGTAGCAAATGGAACCAAGCAGGATTTCGCAATGTGGTGTAATTCCCTGAGATGAGCAGAAATCTCAGCTGTGTACTCATTTAAGGGAAAGAAAAAGAACAGATCTGCCTGTTCTCCCGGGAACAAATATGCTGTGGAATTTGTCATTAAATCAAAAGAAACGTTAATGAGCTATCCATCGACTGAAGCGATGGGGAGAAACGTAACCAAAGCTCTCCTCCCTTCTTTACCCCTTAATGCTGGAGGAACGTGAGATAATGCAGCATTTAATAATACAGTAAGAAGGAGAACTCCTAATAGAGATGTTTTGCTGATTACGAAACACCTCCACGTTGTTAACTCGCGTCCCTTGGTGGTAATGCAGCACAGTTGCTCTGTAGCCTGCCTTGCTGGCAGGGCACTGCGTACCTGAGCACTGCTTGAGGGCTAGATTCATTAAGTATTCTTTATTAATTATAGCAAAGTGTAAGGCATTTTAATTAACATTTGCCAAAAGCCACAGTTTTTTCCAGTGCTGTAAATCCGAGGGATGGTAAAGTCCTGGTTCTGCAGCAGTGCAGTCAGCCCAGGAGGTGGCTGCCCGTGGCCCAAGGGTATAACATGAGAGCCCCCATCCAGCACAGTGCTTCCAACCCATCCCTTCCAACCCATTGGTAAGCAATGGGCATTGGATGGCCAAAGCCACACCAGCTCCTGTGACAGAGCAGAGGAGTCCCCAAAGGAAGACAATGTCAACTCGTGGTTGGCTCCAAGACAATACAGACAACCAACCTGCTTCTTTGTGCCTGTCCCTGATAGAATACACTCGATTTTATTGCCAACCAAGGGGTCTTTCATTGACAAACATTCCTGTTCCTCTGTAATGTTTGCATTCATGGCATTCCCAGAGGGGCAGTGGTTGGGCTGAGCGGCCCTGAGTCCTTACCAATAGGTGTGAGCTCTCCAGAGGACACCTCCAAGTTGTGTGGGGCCCTGTGATGCCCAGTGGCTCTGGGGGGCACTTTGCAGAAGGACCCTCTTGCAGGACTCACAGCAGGACATCACTGCAGCCTCTCAGTGGCTGGTTTGGAGTCAGCGAGCCCCAAAATCAATACAGCCCCAACCAGAGAGGGGCAGCTGGGGTAATTCCTTGCATGATCACTCCTTGGGAATCATAGGATGGTAGAGTGGTTTGGGTTGGAAGGGACCTTCAAACCCATCTGGCCTCAATCCATGCTGAGGGCAGGGACACCTCCTGCAGGCTGGGTTCCCAAAGCCCCATCCAGCACAGCCTTGAGCACCTCCATGGGCAGAGCATCCCCAGCTGCACAACATCAGCTGCTGATGCAGCAAATTAAAAAGCATGAGCCCAACTCCCTCAAAGCAGGGCTGGAGCAGCCTCACCTTAGGCTGGTGCACATCTGGCGTGCTTTACTCTCTCAAAGGTAGCACAGCAATTTTGCCTGGGTGAAAGCAGTGTCCAAGAGGTGCCCATGCAGCAGAGCCTCGGGCAGAGCTCAGCATTGCTGCCCGTCTACAGAGCATCCTCCTGGGCCTGCACATCCTGGCTCACAAGCAGTTTCCTTTGCTTCCAGCTGGCTGGGAGCGCAGGCTGGGAAACATGAGATAATGGATTTCACTCTTTCAGCTCAAAATGTGCACTAATCTCCCCGGAGCAAAGACCAGGATGTATCTTAGCCACTTCCCAACAGCCACTGGTGTTCAATGCTTTAAAAGAGATACGCTTATTACAAACGCACCGGCAGCTGCAATTGCCTTTAGATAACCCTTTGGAGGTACTCAGGCTCAATCCCTCTCAACGGCCATACAATTTTAACTGTATGATTCCCACATCTTCTTCATAATCAAACAGTGCTGGAAAGGTGCACGCCAGCAGCTGAGATGTGCGCGATGCAGGGTTCACATTCAGGCCATGACTCTATGGAAGCATCCCCTGCAGATGCTCAGGCTCACATCCAGGTGGGCAGCCCCTCCAAAAACACAGGCTCTGAGCCCCTACCACATGCCACCAAGGAATGAACCATTGCAGATGGTGCTCTCCTTGCCTCCATCTCTGTGCATGCACAGCTCCTTCTGCCGCACTGATTTCGGCAGACGGTGATGCGTGGCCCCAAGGGACGTCACATCTCTCAGCTCTTTGGTATCATAATGCAGCAGCATCCCCTCCATAACGAGGGTTTAAACTTGCTCACTTTCCACGAGCACACTGCAGTGTGTCCGGGGCTGCAGCCAGCTCCCCACAGCCAGCCCAGCACTGCACTGCTCCCACCTCCTCTGCACCAAAGCTTCCCAGCACCAAAATGGCAATGCAGGACTCTTGGACAAAAGGCAAGAGAAGCCAGCAAGCAGTAAGGAGTGGACAGCATGGGAAAAGCACCAGGAGCAGCTCTCTGATGTCGAACAAGTGCCTGGTGAATTGGTGACTTCAAGTAGTGCCCATGTCTGGGAAAACAGTGGGTTTCCAAGCAAGCAGTGGTGCCCATGGGAAGCTGAGGCACCAGCGCCTGCTTGGTGAGGACGATGCACACCCACATGCAGTCTCAGCAGCTCCATCTTCTCTCTTTCCTCCTGCACTTAAACCCAGAGCGAGCGACCTTGGAGGCCATGCAGTTCATCCTCTGCAATGGATCTGGGGGATCAGCTCCTTTTATGGCCCACCTGTATTATTCTTAATGCCAAATAATAGAGTGCTTGTAGCAGACCCCAAAGGAAGGAACTGGAGGGAGCCGGGCTGGCTCGGGGCGAGGCGTATCCATCAGCCCGGCCACGAGCCGCTAGGGACCCATTCTGTGGCTATGGAAGGTATTTTTAGCACATGGAAAAAAAGTGTCATGAGCACATGATATGAAAAATACACAAAGCCATCTATCACGTTTATGTCCTTTATTCTAGCATGGGCAGGTTGGGCCTTGCTGGGCCCTGCTGCCCTCCAGGTGCTGCATGCTCCATGGGAGCCAGGCTGCCCTGCACCAGGCACTGCTCCGTGCTCATGTCCCGTGTCAGCATCCCCTCAGAGTGCATCCATTTCTTGCTTTCATTTTAGCTGCCTTCGCTTCCTGTTTGCCACCAACATTGCAGACAGAAGGAAAATGCCTAATCGAGCTGAAACCTCGCATGCGCTTAAAGGAGCAGAGTCCTTGTGCTAAGGGTTAATAGGGTGGGGAGGGTCAGGTGGGACACCAGGAAACATTTCTTCTCCAAAGAGCAGTCAGGCAGTGGCACAGCTGCCCAGAGAGTGGGGGTCACTGTCCCTGGGGGTGTCCCAGAGCCGTGGGGATGCGGCACTGAGGGACGTGGGCAGTGGGCATGGCGGGGTGGGTGACGTGGGTGGCGTGGGGATCTGAGAGGGCTTCTCCAGCCTTCAGGATTCTATAATTCTATGATTCCGTGACATTCTTGACAATGGGAAATGTCAGGATGTAGAGCAACCTCTGTTGGAAAGACACAAAAATCCTTTTACCCTGAGAATATGTTCCCTACAAGCCTGCATTCACCAGGAGCTGCTCCTCTGACCCAACCTCTCCATCGCTCTTAGGACACTCCTCCATTCAGCTGACTGCTGTGTTTCGGAAGCCAACTGTGTTGTAAATGTTAACTACACGTAAGAACTACTCAAAGGTTTTCAAGCAAAGAAAACGAGCTGAATTAGAACCAGCAAGTTCAGGACATGGAGGAAGGAGCCGTTCCCTTTAATTCACTCGGCTCCCCAGAACACCGGTGGCTGTTTGACAGCAAGCGAGACGTTCTCAAACCCGACTGCCAATGAGGGCATTTGTGTGTGTAATGGAACTGCCACTCTCAGCGTTCAGAATACGTGTTCAGAGCTTCACAAACCCGTTCCAACGTTCATTACAACTCCTGCGTCATTAACAAGGCCTTCGTCTCCCTTTCCCTTTGCCAAATATAAACTCAGAGATGATGGAGAGTATATGTTTGAGACGACCTAGCTCTCTTCCCACCAACTGAGCAACATGATGCTGCTGTTCCCTCTGTGCCCCATACGCTGTAAGCACCATCTAATTCCAGTGCACTGAAGTTCATGGGGGGCAAAGAAAGGAGGAAATTGTGTGCTATCTTCAGCAGTTTTGTCTCAGCATGCTCCATTTGCTTGCTGTCGCATTGCTTCCTGTCCCAACGGTACACTGTGACTGCTTTTATACACAAATACCACCTTTATTTTGAACAAAGCATGTCCACGGGACGTCTGTGGAGTGAGGAATGTATGGCTTTAGGAAAAATATGCAGCGGTATTGAGAAATGGAGCACAGCAGGTATTAGCTAATGATACCTAACATTTGTCCTATCCTGGGCAGAAAATGAAACCACATACATTAATTAAAAGCAGGCTCTGGGGAAAATAGGATAAGCTTGTGCTATAACACAAGTGCCACAAATGCAATAGCTCTGGAGTTGATGAACAAGCAGCATCCTGCACCTCAGCCATGCTGAGCTCCAGCCCGTGGCTTACCCTTGGATTGATTATAAGGAAGGGTTTTAGCAAAGCACTGATCCCTCAGAAATTGTGACTGCCATTGATTCAACCTAGTGCTTCGAAAGTCCTGAGAGACTGTCGTGCTGTCAACCAGCCCAAGTGGGGCCAATGGCCCCTGCTCCTCCAGGGGAGATGGGGTGCACGAGGCAATCAGCGGGACTGTGCCTGGTGCCCAAGCAGGGATGCAGTGATCAATGTAATAACAAAGGGAGAGCCTTGTAGTTGTCAGAAGATTGGAAACACTCTTCTTTTTTCGCAGCAAAACAGAGCAAGGAGAGGTTATAGCAGTACTTCTGGGAGGCAGGGACATCATGCCCATGGGCCTCCAAGTAGATATACGATGCTTGTAGAGCAGTGTTTCCACCTGCAGATGTGTGCTGGATGGTACAGCACAAGTGGCGTGGTTTGGTGGGCATGGGGGTGATGGGTCGGTGGCTGGACTCAGTGACATTAGAGACCTTTCTCAATGTAGCCCCAGCTGGAAAACCTTGAGGAACGTGCAGGATCTAATAGCAACAAGCAAGCAATCTGCCTGCAGACAATAGGATTTGCCATGTGGAATCACAGAAACAAAGGGCCAGAAGGCCTGAGACACCAATCCATAACTATGGATGTGGATATAAGGAGATCTGATTCATGTTTTAACAAGCATTTGAGTCCTGGGAAGCTCTTTCCAAGGAGCACAAAACTCCTTGTTTGAGGTGACAGCATCCCTGTAGGTGCATATTGAAACCTACATGTGCACACACCACAGAGGTATCATCCTTCTTTCTTCCCTTAATTCCTCCATCTTAAAATTTGATCATGTCTAGAAAAATATTAAATATTGAGTTTAATTTGTCTCCAGACCGTGGAGAATCAGCGCGACAGCTGCAATGGCCAGCTGTGGTTGGTGTTTGGAAATCACACACTACCTAGAGTCAATCACAGACTTCTTTCTTAATTTAATTCTTAATAAGAGCCACAGTGAAAGGCTCTCTCTCATCAGTTTGCATTTCATGAATGAGACTTGCAAACTCAAAGCCTTGGAAGCTGGACACAACATTCCAGGAGCAGCCTCATCAAATCAGATACAAAGGCAACACAACCTCTCTGCCACAGAGATCTGTATTCCTCTGTTCTAAAAAGTGTATGGATGCCAGCTGTTCTTTTGGTCTCAGTGTCACACTTCACTGTTACCTTCTGCTGATTAAATTGCTGAGACATAGAAAAGCTTTCAAAACCATGGTTCTCAGGACACAGTCCAAGACGTTACACATCTAGCCTACTTTCTTCATCCTTAAATAAATTTCCCATACTAAACAACATCAAAATGCACATTGCATCAAGGGTAAATTTTGTCTGATGATTTCTGTCTTGTATAAAGCCATGTAGATTAGCAGCAGTTGTGCTGGTCTTCTACAATTCATTATTTCTTTGTTTTGACATTCCTCTGCCATGCTATGGATGCAAGGATGGATGGATGGATGGATGGATTGGTGGGTGGGTGGATGGATGGATGGATGGGTGGATGGATGGGTGGACGGATGGATGGACGGNCCTCACCCCCATCCCATCCCAAACTCCCAGGCTGGGGGCTGCCCTGCAGGTGAGCTCTGGGTGCCCCCCTGCCCCCCCCCCTTTGGGGTCACCTCCAAGCCTGGAGCAGGGGAGAGGAGCGATCTGACCCTACAGCAA